>CM077170.1:14477841-14930341 GCA_039654105.1 Coreius guichenoti
ACAAAAAGTATTCTCGTCGCTTTATAAAATTAAGGTTGAACCACTGGAGTCACATGGACTATTTTAACAATGTTTTTAATACCTTTCTGGACCTTGAAAGTGTTAATTAAATAGCTGTCTATGGAGGGGTCAGAGAGCTCTCGGATTTCATCCAAAATATCTTAATTTGTGTTCCGAAGATGAACGAAGGTCTTACGGGTTTGGAATGACATGAGGGTGAGTAATTAATGACAGAATTTTCATTTTTGGGTGAACTAACCCTTTAACTGAGATGACGGCTATTTGCTTGCTGGTAAGTTTGATTCCACACTCCCATTTCACACTGTATCATTTGTTTTTGAACTGCAGCACATTTTATTAATCACATACCATTGTCAGTAACCTACTATCAGCAGCTGTTTACCAATGTATCTAGGGAGAAGATGCCAGCTTTACTGTTTTATTCATGTTTTGGCACTTTTGCTTTTACTACCAAAACTTAACACACACAGACACTTGCCAGATGGATTCAAAGAAACATGAAGAATGCAAGCTGCTTGCTGAAACCATGCCGTTTCTGTGGAGACAAGCATCAGTGAGGAATGCATTATATTATAATAGGCAATGGAGGTTCAGTTTCACAAGTTGGTAACATTTATTTCACATCAGCTTTGAATCGTAATAGAGTCCACGTAAACCATTTGGGTTTTTCAAACTTGATGACAAGGACCCCAAAGTATGATGATCCCCATGGCAAGTGACCTCTTTCATAAAATTAAAAAAAAAAAAAAAAAACATGATATAATAAAGAAAAAGACAATATGTTTTTTCCAAAATTAAATAATTGCATTTTATATTGTCACTGTATTAACTCTGGAGAATAAGTTTGATGTTAGTTATCAACAGGGTCTTGAGATTTCTCCATTTTCTGATCATTGATCCACAATCTGTAAATTCAGCTCAACTGCTAGAGCATGGGGTCAGTTCTCAGGGAATTTCACAAGTCGCTTTGAATAAAAGCATCTGCCAGTTACCCAACATATAGTTTAATATAGTTTATATGCCTGGGTTTGCTTAGTGCTTTGTGTTAAAATTACTTTGAAAGTCTGAAGTAAACCCTAAGAGACAAGACCTGAGTTGAGATGACACATTTGCCTATGTTATGACTAACACATCAGTCATATGTCTCTTTTTAATAAACTCTACGTATATGAAACTATATGTGAGATTACCCAGGCGGCGCTCTTGTCCAGGCACTGACAGATCATCGAGCATTCATGACAGTCTTGAACCTACTTGAACCTTCCTACTTGAACTGCAAATAGGAACAGGAATAGGTGCAGTGCTGAATTGCCTACCAGTATATCAAAGCAGCTCTTTAATGACTCATACAATCTGACCCTGAAATGGACTGTTCAGTAGCAGCAGAAAGTTTCAAACGGTCAAGGTGTTAAATGATGACAATGGTTGGTTTACTTTTCGCAGGGCAGTTCCGGCACATCTGGGACTCTGTGAAGCGCCACCGGGCCTTAGTCCAAATCTCACAATCAATGTGACCCTGATCCAATGAGTCTGAATGCTGTCCCCCCAGAGGAAGCCTTTTCTCAGATGGCTCCCAACGGCGGCCTCCTTCACTCAGACGCCAACACACACACATACATGCACCTAGCTGGAGTAGACGCTCATGCCCGCCGCTCTTCAGAGACACCAGATGTCTGTGGTCAAGGATAACATGGCAGTGTGTGTGGGGGGTGAATCCTCTTTCCCTTGAGGAAAGACTACTGAGGTGTGGTCTCTCTTTTTCACCTGCTCAATAGCCTGAGGTGACTGTGGGAATCACAAGGCCACAGATTCATAGATTGTCTGCAATGCTTTCAGTGAGGTTATTGCAGTGCATTATGGGATTGCTTCTTCAGCGAATTACACAAAAATTTTATAGTAAAAATTTAATAAAATGAATGAAAGAAATAAAATAAAAACGCATCACTTAAGTTGCATACCTTCTAAAACTTTGAGACAGCGACACACGCCTAAAAATGCAAACTCCATGGGCAGCTAATTAAGGTTTTGAAAAGAGCAAATGTTTTTGAAATGTTAAAAAAAAAAACGTTTCTTTCATAATTCCTACCAATTCAATAAACTACTGGTGCAGGTAATTTGATGCAGAAAAGACAGTGTACTCTTTTTCTTTAAAAAAATAGCTACTAAAATATGCACTAAACTTTTATTCAGTTTTAAATTTGAAACAAATACATATAGGCTCGGTTTCACAGACAGGGTTTAGATTAAGCCAGGATTAGGCCTTAGTTCAATTAGGACATTCAAGTAGCTTTTATAAACATGCCTTTTAAAAATTACTGGTGTGCATCTTGAGACAAAACAATGGCATTGACATATTTTAGGATATGTCAGTGCAAGTTGCTTTCTGTTAAAACAGCTCAAACATGCATTTTAGTCTGGGACTAGGCTTAAGCATCGTCTGTGAAACTGGGGGATAGTGTAGGATTTGAGGGCGCACCAGACACAAATGAATCTTCCAGATGATTCATTCAAACATAACTCCACACAAAACCCAACTCAACAATCCAGACCCAGAATCATCAATCTGCGGCCGTAAAAGAATTGGGCTCCATTCTGTCTGCGCCAACTAACAAAACCCCCCCAGCTAAGTACTTTATTGCCTTGCAAACTTTGGGCCACACCAAGATAACGGCAGAGGTTGTTTGATCCCCAAGACAAAGAGCCAAAACAGATCCCCTTCTTCTCAATGACCTTTAAATGAACTCTGAGTGACACAGAGTCGAAATCCAGAAGAAAACCCACAGAGACAGTTTTTACATATAAACGGCATCAAATCATTCAAAAGGGATGATAGCCGGACTTATAATCAAACACCCTTTAAATGCATAATTCTATATCATGTCTACAACCAATATACGTGACCATCTATGCTTAGATCACTTACAATTCCTGTAATTGTTATAACTATTGAATGGTTGATTGAAAGTGTGCCTTGCTTGGTATCAGTATGATTGTATGCTCATAATTCAGAAGATGGCTTGATTGAAATCTGTGTAGAATGTATCGTGTTCTTATAATAAGAAATCATGTCTAACTACTCTCTGCTTAGAGCGGGAAGTTAGGAGACCAGAGATAACAGGTAATTTATGGTGAGGGGTGGGGAAGCAGTCACCTTTGAACCAAAGATGATACCTAATTGGTCAGAACCCATCCAGGAGGAGACATTTGAGTTTAAAATCTCAGAACACGAACAAAGAATCAGACAAAGGACAAAAGACAAAGACAGAGACAGAGACAATGACATGACGAATAGATGATCGGACGAAGACGATCGAGGCAGACCAAGATCTGAGAAAATGGGTTAACAATTTCATTCAAGCTATCTAAATACTCTTGTCTTACTTTCCTTTCTTTTACTTAGTTTCTTTTCTTTCTGTTGAGTCTCGTGTTCTAAGTTAAGTTTTGCCGCAAAGTTTCAATCAACGATTCTACAGCAAAGCACGCTTCAACTTCAAACAACATCCACGAGACTTTCCATCCATCCGCCAACACACCACATGATTGGCTTCCCAAGACGTTGATCAAAGACACGACAAGGCCGTCAGCGAATCAAAGAAAATGGGGAACCCCTCTGCAGCCAGGACCAAGAAGGAGGGAATCCCCATTCAAAGAAGGTACGAGACACAAACGCAAGTAACCTCCAGATTCTAACTGAACTGGTGCATTGATATCAAATTTAATAACCCCACCTAAGAAACGGTAGAAGGGTTAAAGTAATGATCGATGGTTCGTTCAGGTCATGTGTTATAAATGCTTATATTGCTAGAAACTTGGGATTTCATCATTTCACTCTCTTAAGTGAAATGCTATTTCACTTAAGTTTCGCTATTGTTTGGATAGTAATATCCGCTGCAGAGTTGATAGTTATGGCCCGTTCAAATAAACGCTGGACGAGTCATGTGCTTGGCCGTAAAATCAGTGACTCTGATTTTACGAAATTGAATTCAAATTCCCTATGAATTAATAATTTCCTTTGAGCTAAATAGACCTTATACACGTCCTACAATAGTTTTACAGTCAAAACTGTTTTATTTTTAATAATTTCAGTGAACTATTCTGCAGGTTGCATTGTTATGCCAGAAGGCATTCAGAAACACTAATTGAGTGAGAGAGTCATTGAATCATGATTCAAAAACACTAGGGCTAAGGCCAAAATTGCATACTTCCCTACTATATAGTAGGTGAAAAACAGTACAAAGTATGTCCGTATTCACAGTACTCATAAAAAAGTAGGCAAAAACTACTAGGATAACTACTACTTCCAGCGGGATTCTGAAGTGCGTATGCGATGGACACTTTACTATCCCATGAGGCCACAGGAGTGAAGTGAAGCAACGCAACTGATGCCGGTAGGTCAATATAATGGGTACTTTTCTGAAATGAGGTAGCCTCAATGCAGCCGGCAAATGTGATCTAACGCAATGAACAAAACGTTCATGTAAACACATACTGTGTGTTGCTCGGACATTCACAATCAAAATGGCTTTGGCTTTGTTTGGAACTATTTCAGTGGGGAAGCAAAAATAGTGGACATAGTATCTGGCAATATTTCTCTCTTTAAAATATTGCTCAATATTAACCGTTTAAAGGAACTAAAGGAAGCAGCAAATAATATAGAGATGTTTCAAAACAAGCAAGGGTTTTGTATTTCAGTATTATCCACTATTCATTAATGCATGAGTAAACACAAACTACACTTAATCTACACAGACCAGAGATCTGTTGACAATCTGTTGCTCTGCCTACAAAAGGAGAAATGCTCAGTCCTACATCTACATATATCTACACATAGTTATACACAGGGAGAGGATTATATACATCTCATTTGCAGTCAAAGGATATTAAAATGCACAAGCAGCAGACATGTAACTGAAGTAGAAGGTGTAAGTAAACCTACATCCGCATTTGAAATGCAAAGACTCTGTTATCATGGCAATAAACCACACTGAGCTTCTTACTGAACTACCATAATTGTGATAATGACATATTCAGGAAATTAGACCCTAATTGATCATATTGATTTACAGGTATATAAACGGCATAAAATATGCCATAAAATTGCCTAATAATTTACTGTGAAGGTTATTGATCAGGCAGTTACCAACTACAGGTGGACTGACCTGTGACTTGTATCCATAAACATTCCTGCAAACATAAAATCCTCCATGTACGCATATGCTGTTTCTTTGTACACATAAAATCTACCGATTATCTGTAGGTTGTCTCTTTTTCTCCACTGAAAAGCAGATTACAGCACAGAGCAAATGGCTTTGACTTATATCTCTGATGATGACCCAAATAAAAGTGAACAAAATTTGTGATTCATGATTTCTAGTGAGCTACTTAAAAATGAGTGCACTGGAACTCTCACAGGCCTGAATCAGTGTTTTGTGTTGGGTTAGGATCCATTGTTATTTGCTCCTTGACGTTATCTCAAATGCTTTGCTTTTGCCTGGACTTCATGACAAAAGCATCAAGCACTAGGGCTTTGTTAGGGGAACCTTTCATGTACCAGAGAAATCAATTCTAAGGCAGATGAAGAAGGAAAAAAATGTATTATTTGGAAGGCCAATCTGAGAAACCTGTCGAAAATCTATTACACATCAAAGAACATGACTTAGAATAGCATCTTTGTCTGATATCGAAAGACAACGATTTTCTATGTTTCAAATTCCAGCTTCAATGAATAGAGAAGATGTCCCACTAGCAGCTATTTCAATTAATTACACACAGGACAACACTTTAGGCTAAACTTAGAAATTCTTTAAAAACTGACCTTACCTTTAGCTACTGACTATTCTATAAAGAAGGCCGTGTTTGTCATTATGGTCATTTACAAAATATATTGTCATTTTGGACCTAGCCCTAAAGACTGTGATATGCATGATAAAAAAACTTTTTTCAGACTTTATTTATTTTAGTTCCAATAGTGCCATAGGAGTAATTTGAGAAAGGGATGGGTGGGACAAGTCCCTACCACTTTTTGCCAGGGTCGATATTGTCCCCATCACTTTTTGAAACATATCGCTGCACGAATGTACCTAATACAAATTAAACATCTCCAGTTGACCAGCAGAGTATTAATTTTCGTTTGTTTGTTAAAAAAGAGGCAATCTGGCACTGGAATGTGTTGTTTTTTAAATCATGCTGAGTGTTCGTTGCCGTTGTTATCAGTGGCAGAAAGGCATCAGTGTTCTCTTGTGGCGCATGCACAGTCTTCACAAAGACGAGCGCTTCAATCTTGCTTAACCCTTAAATCCATACCTCGGGTCTTTAGTGACCCGGGATGTTATTCACTACCATCCTCCTCATTCATTTTTTAAAGTTAGATATCAACCTTCTTAGTGTTTCTCAATCAATTCAATATAAACAATATATCAAGAAAAAAAAAATACAATTATAAAAGAATGCCTGTTTTCCCATTCATTTTTTGTAAAAATTGTATAGGGTTGCAAACGACCCGAGGTATGTAACAGTGTAAGTATATTTTTTCTGCACAACAATAATTGAATCTTTGATGACTGAATAAGTCCAGTTCACCTTTATTTCACAAGGGGGCAATGTCTGATACACAATGACAAAGTGTTATCTCATAGTTTGTTTTTCACTCAGTGTTTCACTCATAGTTACCGCAGGCAGAAAACAAAAGAATAGGAAGTATCATAAGCAAAACTTGAAATGGCTCAGCCATTTACTGCAGAGCAAGTACTGAATGCAATCAAATATTAGTGTCACTGTCACTTGATGGTGGATCTGGTGAAGAAGCTGTAGCAATCTAAGTATTGATTTTGAAGATGTTAAAAATTATAGTTTTGAGAATATGTTTCAGGTCGCGAATATGAGCCAGATGCTGAATGTACTGGGAAATGAGCTCTGACGAGGACAGTGATGATGGTATAAAAATCTGCTCAAACTGAACCCTTCCACACTTCAAAAGGTAACAAAATATGCTTTATTTTATTCTTTTGTAATTGTTATTCTAATATCAGGAGAGTTTTATAATATCGCGACAGGTAGAGATCCATCCGTGTTAGATATAGATCCGGGTTGCTAAAGACCCAAATATGTAATAATGATTGGCGAAACATTCATGCATTTAAGGGTTACACATGAGTTCTATAACCCACCCAACACACACACACACACACCTGTCCCACCCACTTTTTAAAACAAAGTTACGTCACTGAATAGTGCCATACAAATTACTTGAAAAATTGACATGAATTAAACTAAAAGAAAGATAAATACAGTCTTCTAAAGCTTCCTTGTTTTATAGAAGAATTCAAATGAAAGCTTTTTCCTAGAAAAGAAGTGATAGATCATTGCCTCATCAAAAACTGTTTCAAATGGGATTCTGCACCAGACATATTTTTAATGTCAACCAGAACCAAAACAAGTAACATTGAAATCTGCTAAGTAAAAGGGGACATTTCAAAAAGCAATAAAACACATCTTAACAAGTGACCTGTCAGAAGTAGCTTCTGTTTTTGTCCTTGATTTGTCTTACAGAACTGCCTACAGGAGATTCTCTGTCTGAAAAGCAATCCGATCTGAATGTCTCTTTTATTTAGCTGTTTTGTTTAGAAAATGGCGTTGGTGCCCGGTCTCCACTCTGCTGGAGAAGCGCTAGATCTCTTTGTTGTTTGTCATTGTTGCTCGGGTGATTTTGCTTGCTTGTTTGTCTTTTGTTTTTATTTTGATTTCTCAAAAACATAATAGAATTGTGAACATCAAATGGAGGCTTTTCAAGGCGCATAAAATAATCTTAAGCCGGACATTAGTCGTGGAAGAGAAGCCGAGGCGGACTGCCTTACCACAGAGATCAAAAAGATACATCAAAGGGCCCATGAAAAACACACCCAAAAAACAGAACATCTGAAGCCCCAAATATCAGATAGCACCGCAACAAATGCAGCACAAAACAACCCGCATGCCAGCCATACCTGGGACGAGAAGGAGGCCCATAACAACAAAGTTTCTTTTAAGCCAGCTGTTTGATAAACACCAAAGGACAATGGATCTTTTGACAGTCTATTCAAACTATAACAAAAGTCAACCAAAAGAAACACGAGAAAAGAAATAGAAGTATATCTCAAATACAGTGGTTAATTACCTTCTCCTACAGATATTTCAGCATAATCATGTCTTGCTCTCTTTGCTATTGCCATGGTTACTGTCAGCCAAAGCTAGAATGTGAGAGACCCAAACTCCAGCAACATTACAGTGGAGGAACACAGACTCTGACAGAGAGAAAAATAATTTTAGTTTGCTGCATCCACAGGTTGGTAACACTGAGATACTCTGAATAATAAAATATTTGGCTCACAGGTTTGCCACGATCACCGACTATTCCAAAGAACAATGATAAATTCATCAAAATAAATTGGTTCGAAATATTGATTAATTCAGGAACAATACTTGAGTGAGAGAGTCATTGAATCATGATGAGTCAAAATGAGTGAGTCATTGAATCATTAACCTAACCAATTAGTTCAAAAACACTAGGGCTAGGGCTGAAATCGCATACTTCCCTACTATATAGTATAGGTGAAAAACAGTACGAAGTATAAGTACTGTGCATAAGTCTTAGGCATGTTAGTATTTTTGCCCCAAAAATGGTTTTAAGCCAGTTATTTTTATCTTATTTTATCTGATCTCACCATCATCGAGTCTGTCTGTGATTACATGAAGAAATTTTATTTATAAATTAACTTCTATTAACTAAATCAAATCAATATTTGGTGTGACCACCCTTTGCTTTTAAAACAGCTTTTGTCTTAGGTACACTTGCACATAGTTTCTGGATTTCTTCTGGATTTAGTCTGTCTCATTTGTTTCTGTTTCTTCATGTAATCGCAGATGGACTTGATGATGGTGAGATCAGATCTCTGTGTGGAGCATACCAGCTGTTGTCAGACTACTTGTGCATACAAAAATCTCACTGGATTATTACAATTAATGGTAAAAGGAATGTTTGGAAATGTAAACTGATATGTCCTACTGACTCACTACAGCAAAAGATATAAATAACTGGCTTAAAACATTTTTTTGGTAAAAATACTAACATGCCTAAGACTTTTGCACAGTACCGTATGTCCGAACTCACAATACACATACTTCCAGCGACAAGTGCGTACATAATGGACACTGTACTTTCCCATGACACTTTAATTCCCATGATGATAATAAAATATTTAACTCACAGGTTTGCCATTACTATCCCAAAGAACATTGATAAAAAAATGTAAAAGTAATCATTTAAAAGTAAATGATAAATATAGTACCTAACCAAAATATTAAAGAATGTCAAGATATATCAAGCATATCAAACTCCAATTGCTCAATAAACAGAATTTTTTCATCCAAACAGCTTGTAATGAGGTCGTGAGTGGAATCATGACTGATAAATCCACACATACAGTATTTCCCAAATTTGATTGTCATCCCACAACCATTTGCACTTGTTATAATGGCAGCACGGTTTTAACAAGGAAATGTTGAGATGAGAGTTATTATAATGAAGAGTCATGGCAGAGTTAGGGAAATGTAAACACCTCACAGCTCTCTGAGGAACCATGTGTGAATTTATAGCAGATGAATGCAGCAACAGTCCATGTGTAATGACTGTGTGTAATAGTAGGTGAATTTGGCACGCTGAGCATGCTAGTGGCCTCGATGAGATAATTGCATCGGCGCATTAACTCCTCTTGTATGATTGTAGGACTAAATCTCAGGCTTTCACTCAATTCTTTTCCACTTGCTTCTTGAAAATAAAGACCTACAAGATGCAGTGCTGATGTGCTGGCAGTCTTGTGTTCACATCTTCAATGGCCACTAAGGTGCAGCATGAGCCATGAAGCTGTGAGCACGGATAAATTTTACCTTTAGGGGTACAACAGCTTGTCACTGGGGCAGTACCCTTAAAAGGACATCTTTGTACCTTTTTCACCCTTAAAAGTAGCATATTATACCTTAGTAGCAATATGTACCTTAAGGTACTACTATGAACCTTTTAGGGGTAAAAAAGGTACAAATATGTCTTTTTAAGGGTACTGCCCCAGTGACAAGCTGTTGTACCCCTAAAGGTAAAAATTTTTGCACATTTTTTCTGAGAGTGTAATAGTATGGTCCTCATATAAAATTATAAATCCTAAATGTTTATTTTTAACTATAGTAATTTTACATTTTATTTAGCTTGAAAATAAGTGTGCATTATAGACTTAAAAAATTAAATGAAATGAACTTTATTAGCAAATAATTGTGTAGAATACGAACTATTTCTCTATTTACTTATTTTGTTAATTGTGACATTTATTGTGTTTGCATGACATTTGTAATTTATTTCTTTACTTATTTATTTTTGTATTCATTTAAATTACGGTTGGTAGAAGTTTGATTGATGTTAATGATAAATGATAAACAAAAACAGAAATCGAATCACTTTATTAGGTCAAATTAAACGTTAAGAATTATGGCTATTAAATATAATGTTAAATGGCTTCAATTAACAAAGAAAAAAATATTACAAAAATAATAATAAAAGCTCTGTGACTTGACTGACAGATCCATTGAATATTAAAAAAAAATACTATGTATAAATGGTCTATTAAGCTTTGAATAAACCTAAAGAAGAGCCGAGTGAATTTGCTGCCTGAATATTCAGGTTAATTGCATTGGCACCCTGCATTTTGATACGTATCTTTATCATTCCCTTAGTTAATTATTTGAAATAGAAATCACCGAAGACCAGTGCTAATAGTGTATGCTCTCCAGAGGGGTCAAGGCAGATGTAGAGTCTAAAAAGCAGCGTAAGAGAGATGAGGAGGGGTCACAGAGTATTACAGCTGAGAAGTGAGAGGTTGAGAGACAGCCAGTTACTGAGAGTTTTAGGTAAGAGAATGAGAAATATAACTGAGTTGAAGTTTCAAATGAAGGACAGTTTGGACTCTGGTATCCTCTGTCACTCTTTAATGCTGCTGTTTTTTTTTTTTATGGCAGGCGTACGGCCCATCTCGCCGTGCCACTCGCTTCATTTGGCTCATGATGTGGCCCATCAGCCTAGAGCCTAGAGTGGGCATTTCTCTCCCCTCTCACTTCCCAGCTTTTTCCGTGACCATTCAAAGCTGCTATTAGCTTATCACTGCCCAGCTGTAGGCTCACAGTGCAAGATCATTGCAACAGAGCTGTCCCTCTCCAATCCTCTTCACAGTAAAAAAATGAAAAGTTGAGAAAACTCAAAGTATCATTTGTAACATGGCGCAAGAGATTTATGACTTTTCTCATGTTTGACCAAAATACACAACTAAAGGTAGGGAGTAGGGACACACCAAACCGACGCCAAAAGAACTAGCAGACTCGCATCGCCTGTGTCAGGGGAAAAAACAGCACCTGAGCACACCAAAAGGACTACAGGCGACTGTCAACTAGCACATGCATTCTGTACCTGCGTGTAAAGGAGATAACTGTCTATTTAAGCAGATATATTCATCTATATTAGTCATTCAAATAGGGAAAGCGAAACTAAGACTGCAGGTATACAAACCATAAACAAAGCAGCGCTTGCTTACCATTTTGAATATCAGTCAGGCTGATCACGTTCTTTATTCCACTCCGCTCATGTTATTACAAAAATATTCGCACAGTGTTGCTCAGGTAAGATGACGTAAAATTATAACAGCCTTTTGTCTGTTCAGTTTTGACTTACTTGCTCGCTTTCATCACTTTTGCTTATTCTTGTGCACTGACTTGTTCGCTAAGCTGACCAGCCAATCAGAGTTCTCTCTCTTACTGACGCCGATTCTACATGTCGAATCAGCGCAAAAAAAAAACGACGGCGTCCGACTAGAGCCAACAGTGCAGAACACACCGGAAAAACTAAGGCGGCTATGTGTCGGCTTGGTGTGTCCCTGGCTTAAGATGTTTAGCTGTGCACTAAAACAGTTAAAGAAGCTTTTTGAGTTCTCTCGACAAGTGTACATGTTCACTGGGTGTCTCTTTCTGACAATAAACATAGTCACAGCAATTTTCTGTTATAGCAATTTTATCATTTACAGCTTTGAGCTTTAAGAATAAGCTAGTGTTGGGCACTTTCAAAACACTGCTTTGTGAAGCTTCAAAACCTTTGTGAATTCTTTTAAACCAGTGATTCAAACTGCTAAAAGTCACGTGATTTCAGTAAACAAGGCTTTGTTACTTTCAAAATTTCAATGGTTCTCCACTAGGGGACAATCTCTGTGAACCCATGAAAATAGTGTCTATATGGCTTTTACCTGATCTCGAAGAGTTGTAGTTAACTCTTTCCCTGGCAGAGTTTTTGAAAAAAGTTGCCAGCCACCGCCAACATTTTTGATCATTTCACAAAATTTTCATGGCCCCCAGAATATTTTGTTGTATGAATATTTGAACATGCAATATATCAAAAGAAAGAACAGCAAAAAAAACCTTTATTCTAGCTTAATGAATTCTTTTTATTAACACTTTAATGTGGGTAAGTTTCATAAAAAAAGCAACATTTTGAGCAAAAAGCTGACATAGCGACAATGGTGGGGAAAGAGTTAACAGTCTCTTTTTTGGCCTGATTAACCAAGCTCTTCATTAAAATTTGATTTATGGTTTCAAAAAGCATATACAAAATCATCATAAAAGAAACAGTGTCATAAAATAAAGGCAAGAAACATACAACAATAGCCGTATAATTTATTCATGATGCATTGACTGCTGGGACATTAAATCCTTAACCAATCAGCAATATTATTCAATAGGAAAATCTTGTAACACTTTATTTTAGGGTTAAATTCTCGCTATTAACTAGTTGCTTATCAACATGCATATTACTAGGATATTGGCTGTTTATTAGTACTTATAAAGCACATAATAATGCCTTATTCTACATGACCTTATTCTACATCCCTTAATCCTACCCATTACCTAAACTTAAACGCTACAAAAACTACTGAATATAGTGTTACCGTCTTTCCAAAATCAATCTGCAATTATGAGACATAAAGTCACACTTTCATATGTTGCTGTTCTGTTAAAGGGATGGTTCACCCGAAAATGAAATTTCAAGTGAGAGTTTTGTGTGGGACATAATCACTTTTTATGGACTCAAAACAAAGGCTTGTTTTCTGGACATGATAATGTGAATCAATCTAACTAAATTGGTAAACTTGCTAAACTAGCTGTTGTTTCTCACAATGGTAATTGAAGTGTATTGTTGAGAGGGGTCAGTCTGTACAAACGTCCAATCAGCTATAACAGAAACTCGCACAAAATACAGGACGGATTGCATGTCTTTAACTCAATTTGGTTTAAAATCATGGATGCTTTAACTTTATGCAAAGACGGCTTTCTCAAACAAACCACACTGCCAAACATTTACCATGGCCACCTATTGGTAAAACAATGCTTGCAATTAGCAGAGCTTTTCTGATATTGCAATTGTAATTATAATGTGTAATAGATTAAGGCCAGTGATTTATGATGTAAATTAAACCGCAATTAAAGCTGAGTTCATTTTCTTCTTTGTAATACGAGAGGAAGCATGTTAAATCGAAATTACTTTAAAAAACAATAGATTTGAATCGCTTTAACGTCCGAACTATATATCGCTAGCCGTTCAGTTGCCAGTCACATTTTGAACAAGCCGACCAGTTAATCGCCAGCGCTGCATTTTCTTCCTTTCCGATGTTAACCTTTTCTTAACATCACCTGTTCAGATGACACATTGAAGTGCCTTCTTTCTTTCCTGCTACACACTCAAGGCTATCTGGGGGAAATGTTCAACACAACTCTTTTATTCCTCTCGTCCTTCAGCTATAATGTATATTAATCATTTGATACTGCTGTTACTGATAGTTGCGTTGTAATCGGACTGCCCTTTCCCACTGGCAGAGTTAATTAAGTGTAAAATGGATGGAGGTTGGAGGGACGGGAGGGGTTGGGGGGGGGGGGGGGGCGATGGGAACGAAAGCTTGGCAAGGACCCCGATACTCGAAGCACAGAGTCTACAACTGAAAGGATCAGTACACCGATGGGGCCTTCATCTGCCAGTCAAACTCGGACCAGCACAGCAAACCTAAGAGAAGATAGATTACGGCCATTTGTGATGCTGTTAGTGCTATTGAATGGGTCTGTTGCTCACCGCAGCTTTTACTGGCTGGTCCAGGATCAGCATGCGTGCTGAGTGCTGACATTGTAGACCAAAGCAAACTCTCTGTTTTTTTGCTTTTCAAATAACAATGACTCGGCCTCCATAGTTGAGTGGTTTTTAATGAAAAATTGGTGCATGTCTTGTAATGTGCAAATAAGATGGCCAAAAAAAAAAATCACTGAATATGTGAGATTAAAAATTAGGGTTAGGGAAAATGTGACCATGGACCACAAAACCAGTCATAAGTCGCACGGGTATATTTGTGGCAATAGCCAACAATACATTGTATGGGTCTAAATTATCATTAGGATATTAAGTAAAGATTATGTTCCATGAAGATATTTTGTAAATTTCCTATCGTAAATATATCAAAAATATATTATTATTAGTAATATGTATTGCTAAGGACTTTATTTGGACAACTTTAAAGGCGATTTTCTCAATATTTAGATTTTTTTTCACCCTCAGATTCCAGATTTTCAAATAGTTGTATCTCGGCCAAATATTGTCCTATAACATTAATTGAAAGCTTATTTATTCAGCTTTCAGATGATGTATAAATCTCAATTTCAAAAAATTGACCCTTATGAATGGTTTTGTGGTCCATTGTCACAAATGAGGAAGAAAATGTAGCATCTTTATAGAGATTTCAATTTACCCTGACTGTGCAGAACACAAAAGAAGTTATTTTCCAAATGTTTCTGACCCTACAACAAATCAGTGGGGTCCAAAACAACATGATTTTCATTGTATGACAAAAAACAGAGAATCTTCTTTAAAGAAATGGTAATGTTTGGATGACCTACTCTTTTACAACCAATGAAGTCAAGCTTTGCACACTTAATATATTTCTTGCTTGTGTTTTAAATCTGTCATTCAAGTTTGTGGTACAACCCAAGCATTTTTTCGGGTCCCTCTGAAGGAACTTTCACAGAGGTGGTAAAGGATTGGCAGCAAATTGAAATGACACTCCAAGAGATTAAGAAAGGCATTTCATCAGCGTCTGAATTCATAGGACACATACGCCTCCAGATAAGAGGCAAACCAGAGATGCCAGTTTAATTAAAACTATCGCTGAACAACCCTGTTAAGGACAGTGTACTGTTTGCCTCATCACCACTGTTTTTAATGACTCCTCTATTTCTAAATCTATTCTTGTCCTGTTGTCTAATGAAAAGGGCCACTGGTGATACTTCACGGAGTTCATGTAACATGTTTAGATGTTATCATAATTCATTAGGAAAGTAATAACACAAAGCAATTACATATTAAGTACATGTTGTTCATTATAAGCACCCTGCTTAATTAATTAGAGAGAATTACATGAACACTAATGCAAGTGTGACGCTGTTATACGAAGCCCTTGATAGATTCACAAATGCTGATTCAATTGATGCAATGTTCCAACATATCATAAATGCTGCCTCAGAATCAAAAAAGTAGCTCCCTCCTGCGTTTCAAATACAAAAAGGCTTGGTAATAAAATAAAAAAAGCCAGAATGTGTGATTCTTCACTCAATAACATAAAAGCTCTAAAATAATAATAAGCCACCCTAATAAGTTTACAGATACTGAACCAGGAGAGACAAACCAGAAATTAGTTGTTCATTTTCTTATCTGATTTTCATGATCTGGTGTCAGCTGTACTCTGCATATTTGGTTTCCCTATTATAATATAGTGTTTCCCTACAGTGGTTATAGATTGTAGATTTACTGTATAGTATTGATATGTATTATATGGTGTTTTCATGATTTACCTATAGCCTAAAGGCACAGAACATCGAATCATTATCTAAATATAAGAACTTTTATGTGAGGCTTATGTGTAAGGATGAAAATCACTCATTAAATGAAGAAAGACATTTACCTGGTTTAAACTTTGATCCTTTGAAATCACAAAGCCCAAACCGTATACAATAGGCTACAGAAATCGAGTGAATTACAGGGAGAGAAGCAAATCTCTTTGCAACAGATGCCAATCAAATCTAAACACGCTTGCCAGATCTATTCAGCATGTGTTTGCGATCTCTTTTCCTCTCCTTTATGAGGTTAGAGAGAGAGAGAGAGAGAGAGAGAGAGAGAGAGAGAGAGAGAGAGAGAGAGAGAGAGAGAGGGCTACACTAACTATCACCATTCACTGTAAACAACAACAACAACGTTTTAATGGAAAAAGAATGTTCAATTTCTACAGTTAAACCAGTTAATTGGTTAACTGTACATCTTTTTATATATGGTAAAATGACATACACTTTCAAGGCAATACATGTAATTTTACTGTAAATATTTTTAAAATGTTTTTATAAGTAAAACTTAATTATCTTATAATTACCTTATATAAACAGAAAAATACATCATTTAACAAGGCAATATGCATTCTTGAACAGTATGCAGTTAATAAAACTGTGTTTTTATAAGTAAACAGGTTGAATTATCTTTTCATTTAAGGGGAAACCCCTGGTAAACCATCACATTTGTTATTTAAAAGTGGAGTTTGTTCATATTTTTATCGGTTATGTTCAGTGGAGTGTTTTATGTTGTTTAGATAATGCTTGTTGCATTCTTTCAGTGCAATTTGCATTATCCTGATTGTGTTACATGTCCTGTACTTAAGTTATTATTGGCCACAGTTGCTAGAGAGAGACCAACTTTAAGTCATGATGTGGCCTTCCATTGTGCCACATGTGTTCCGAACACCATACATAGCTCGAATAGGTTTTTGGTATATACAATTTAATGACAGTTAGGACTATTTTACAGTTAGGAAATGTAAAATATACAATCAGCAAAATATCCACATGTTGTGTGCAACATCATCGTTTCTCATGCTAAAGTTCTGGCAACCACATTTGCTACCCTAAATGTAACATTATACAGTGCAGTGCTGTCAAACCCGGCCACACAAATCTCCCATACAGCTGTTCTCCAGTCTGATCTGTGGAGCTGTCCAGTGCCAGAGGTGCTGAAACACACAATCCCTCAGCGGGACTCTTTTTTTATTTTGTGAACGTGAACATAAACATTGATTTGAGCAATATGATACGAATGCTCGCGAGTTAAAAAGTTTTTTTTTTTTTAAATACCACTGCATATGGATAAACAAAGATGCACAAGATGGAAATGCCTGGAGTGGAAAGTCGATCGAGGGAGGGGTTAAACGGGGGGAAGACTCGTTTTTGCATAAAACCATAGTGCATATAAGATTTGTTAGCGAAATATGCGAACTATTTGTGAATTGGCATATGGACATTATGCTTTAGAAGCAGCCCCAGACGTCGGCAGCTATGCCTTTAATGGCCGCAACTTGAACGAGGGTTATTGAAATGCACCCCACGCACAAAATCCAGCACCTCACCACCACCGCACTGAGCCCCAAACACACACACTACACGCTGCAAACTGCAACACATCACATCAGCAACTCACCTTCAGCGCCTCGATGTCCAGCGATGCCGATCGCTCCATATAGAAAGATAAAGTCTAACACAAAAGTTGTATATCTAGCCTTGTAGTTCCCGAGCGAAAGCCAGCCCAGTTCTCCGAGCCGCGGCGGATTCCCTCAGTCTCATTCCCGCTGATCACGACTCCAGCGACAGCCTCAACTATTCAGTAGCCTCTATGAAATATAACTAGTCACTCAGAGTGTCCCAACAGCAGTAACGTGGCATAAACAGACTTGCGTGTCGCTCTCCGTTTTCCTCTCCGAAGGCAAAAGTGTTTCCGTCAGTAAGAGACCGTGTTGTCATTGAGAGCGTTGAGCGCGAGACTGGCACGTTTGCAGCAACCCTGGTTGATCAGTCTATCAAATCAACCTTTTTTTTTTCAAGAAATAGGTTCGAATCCGAGCAGGCGGATGAGAAGGAGGTTGTCAGCTCCCTGGTGTGATCCGGCTGATTGATTGATTGACTGAATGATCGTTTGATTAGACAGGGCGCACTCCGCTGCTGCCCTACTTGGTGATCTCCAGAAACCTCCCGTATCCAAACGCGCTCCTCCAGCCGAGTGCCGGTGCTCTGAGTACGGACTCTGTGTCAGGGAGAGGGAGTCTGAGGAGGGAGGGATGGATGAAAAAAAAAAGGGGGGTGGGGGGGGGGAGATCTTCCTCGAGTGGATTGTGGGTGAATTTTTTCTGTCTTTGGAGGCGCGATGACTATCCAGACTAGTCAGGTGACTTGCACAGTCCCTTTAGTCTTCTGCGTGGAGAAACTGCCTGTTCTTTTCATCACTCAAAAAATAAACTGTCCTGCTAGTTATTCTCCTGGGTCCTAGAGCAGAGAGAGAGAGAGAGAGAGAGAGAGAGAGAGAGAGAGAGAGAGAGAGACTTGCCCTCATGCTGAGCTGATCCGCAATGCTATTTAAGTTTTAATTCGCATGCCTGTTGCATCTTGTTGACTTGTCCTCTTAAACAATTTCCAAAGTGAATATTTTAATGCAGAATATTCACTCTAAAAGTGTTAGTAATTAAAGAATGTAAAAATGCTACTATAAAACCTCGTTGGTTAGCTGTAAGAAAAAGTTTTTTGTTGTTTTTTTATACATGCACTTAGCTTGTACGTGAGCTAATAAAATTGATGAAAGAATATGGGTTATTTATACCATCTAAGAACATACTGTTCTTGGGATATACAGCAATGCATACAAATCAGTCCAGTACAGGAGATGCTAATGTTTCTTTATAGAAACTGCAATGAATATGCATCTTTTTAACCTTTCATCCATCTTTACATCACATCCAATCATATACATACATGCAAGCATCAGAGCATGCAAGCATACTGTATATTAGTCATAGCATTTAACCTTTGGGCAATTTTATGTTAAAAGGAAATTATTTTCTCTAACAATTAAATGTGAAAAGCTATAAATAGGTGTGCTCCCCCTTTTAATGGTTTCTGACCCTAGTGCCCTAGATTATGGCAAAGAAACAAAAAACACAGTATATGATAAATATAATAATACAGATTAAAGACGTTATGATGTTATTACAACATCTACAGTTAACTTGTATGTTCTTCAAAATGACTTCAGGGGACATTTAATTTAACATTTAATCTTGTACTATACGCAGGAGATAAAACATGTTAAAAACATGATACAATGATGTGACAAAACAAACAAACAAACAAAAAATAGATTTTGATTTATACCACTGTGCAGGGATAAAAAAAACATCCTTTTTTTTTTTTTGAGTAATGTATTACCATATAATTGTATGGAGAATTTTATATTTAAATGCATAATTTCTATATGCTAAAATATTGTTGGTAAATATGCAGGGATAAAAATCATCCCACTAAACCTTGTCGTTGGTTAGCTGTAATTGTTTTTTTGTTTTTTTTTTGAGTAATGTACTACCATGTAATTGTATGGAGAATTTTATATTTAAATGCATAATTTTATAAGCTAAAATATTGTTGGTAAATATGTTTTTGGCACTGTTAAAATAAAGGTTCCAGAAGGGGGTTTTCGCATTGAATCATTTTGGGTTTTTAACAGAACCTTTCAGTGATCAGTTAAAGGTGCAGTGTGTAGTATTTGTGAGGATCTATTGACAGAAATGCAATACAATATACATAACTATGTTTTCAGTGGTGTATAAAGACCTTACATAATGAACCATTATGTTTTTATTACCTTAGAATGAGCCATTTCTATCTACATACACCGCGGGTCCCCTTACAGTGAAATCGCCATTTTGTGTCATGTTTCTACAGTAGCCCTAAACGGACAAACTTCTCTACAGAGCACTAGTCACTCTCTGCTCTCTCCAATGACAACATTTTTGTCCTGTGTTGGCCACCATAGCTTCTCTATGTGCTTTGAAAGGAAGGGGTGAGTGTGGGTGATTGCCATTATTTTAAATTTCTAAAATTCACACACTGCACCTTTAATAAAAGATTTTTATTTTTTTCTTAGTGTGAAGAACATTTGAATAATCTAAAGTACCTTACCTTTTGTGCAATGGAAAGATTCCATGGATGTTGAAGGTTCTTTTTTGGAAACATTGTGTAACCTATGTTTTGTTACATTCATTGTGGATTTTCAGTAACAAATTTTAATAGATCAAGTATACCAGGCTGGTATATTTACATTATCTTATTTAATGATAGGCCTATATGCAGTTAGAAAATGTAAAATACAATGACATCATGTCCAGTTCAAGCTACTATTTTTATTGTACATTTGATAAACTGCACATGCACAGTTAATTCATATATGGTGTGTAGTATAAAATGAGAAAATGACTTTAAAAAATGCTTTAAAAATAACCTACACAGCAGTATTACAGCTGAAATCATTGTTCCAAATGCAGGGCTTGCATTGAGGATCTTTTTTTCATTGTGCCACTCCGCAATTAATCATTCCTTGGCATGGATTTTACATGCGCACCTGACCTCAGCTGGGTATATTGTGCCAGCCCCAGCTCCGGTGACGTCAACTCCCAGTCTAGGACCCAAATTAACAGCCCACCGTAAAGTGAGCTGAAGCGACAGTGAGACAGATTTCAAGTGGAACAGCTCAACAGCAATCGTGTGTGTTCGAGCATCCGTGCGTGTCTGTGTGAGAGAGATATTCACATGCAGTCTAGGAAGGCTGAAAAAGACACACAAAGAGAATATGTAGGTTTAAATACTGTGTCCTAGATAAATGGAAATCATACATCATCCTCTGTCTTGCAAATTTCGGCCTGTTATTCCTGGATGAGGTTCAACTAAATGTCTCGTTCAGCTGTGGCTGTCTGTCTCGCACGTCTGTGTGTCTGTGTGTGAGAGAGATTATTATGGTAAAGATATTCATACCGAATCTTTTATAAACACCTGCAGTGTGTTTATAACAGACAGCCTATTAAATGTGAGTCGGACGTGTCATCTTTCTCAAAACAAGACCACTTCAGGGCTAAAAGAGAATCTCAAACATTTGATTCCAAAATAAAATAAGCAACGAAGTGACTTAGTTTGACATTTGCTACATGCATTATGGTGAATGACATCAGTGTTTACCCTGTCTGACCTTATATTCAATTCTGCATAGAGATGCATGCTGGCCAAATGAAAGACATCATTTGCTACAGAAGTATGAGTGAGTCAGATTTTTAAAGGGAAATGGAACGGACAAAACTTGCACTTAGCTTGTATGTGAGCTAATAAAAATGATGAAAGAATATGGGTTATTTATACCATCTAAGAACATACTGTTCTTGGGATATACATACAAATTATTCCAGTACAGAAGAGGCTAATGTTTCTTTATAGAAACTGCAATGGAACATGCATCTTTTTAATCTTTCATGCATATATATTCCATTTTTCGTTCGCAATCTTACATGCAAGCATCAGAGCATGCAAGCATACTGTATATTAGTCATAGCATTTAACCTTTGGGCAATTTGTGTTAAAAGGACATTATTTTCTTTAACAATCAAATGTGAAAAGCTATAAATAACTGTGTTGCCCTTTTTAATGGTTTCTGACACTAGTGCCCTCTCAGCTGCTACTAGAGTAAAACAACTTAAAGATGTATTATGGCAAAGAAACAAGAAACACAATATATGATAAATAATACAGTACACTGAAGACAGTATGATGTTACTGCAACATCTACAATGTAATTGTATGTTCTTCACAATGACTTCAGGAGACATTTAATTTAACATTTAATCTTGTACTATAGCCTAAATATGCAGTAGAGAAATGACAAAAAAAAAAAAAAATACATTAAAAATTAAAAATCTTTAGGCTTTAATGGGGACAATTGTAAATACTGAGGTTTTTAGTGAATAAATATTTTGGCTTTAATTTAAATAATAATAATAATAATAATTATTATTATTATTATTATTATTATAGGATAATAACGATGTCTTATTATTTTATGTTATTTCATTTATGCATTGTAATATTATACATAGCTCTTTATTTACCCATTTTGAACATTATATGAACATTTCAAATGCTATGATTTCTTGTTTTTGCCATGTCATGCATTCTCCATATTCAATATCATTCCATATTAGAAAATACTTTTTGGGTTTGCCCCCCATTGGCAGGAACTGGAGATACAGCAAGACTATATATAAACGTGTGCATCTTCCTCTCTGATCGCTAAGACTGTGTCAAAACAACAATATAGGCCTATTTTCTAAAGCATATAAAAAAAAAAAAATCATTCTAAATAACGAATAAAGTTACTCCTGGAGCAGTTTGGAGGATTTGACATGGTATTCCCAATGTTACTTCATGCATTTAAAATCCAGGTAATAAAAAACTACAAGTCCCACAAAGCAATTGCCTGGCCTCTGGTTGGAGGCGATTGTAGCCAATCAAAGCGCTCCGCAGAACTGATGCGATAAGAGCATCTTCCATCATGGCGGTGGTATTCAAGGGATTCCCATTCAACCTGCCGTTTGCATCCATATTGTTGATTCTGCTGCTATGTCTTCAGTCTGGAGGAGGTCAGAAGAAAAAAGAGGTACTGATGCATTCATGAATCTACCTTTCACAGCACCAGTGATGTTGATTTCTGGCAAAGTCCTACAGTGTCCGTGTCCAACTCTAACATCTATATTATACCTGGCGGTCGGCATAGATAAATGATGTTGATATATAAAGATTAGAGACATAGCCTAGAGACGGCTAAATCATGGGAAGAACAGGAAGCTGCTCTAATATTAACATATGTTTATTTTTTTATTTTTTTTGCATGGATGTAGAAACGCCTCTTGCGTTTTATCCTCGCGTGTGTTCGTTCCATTGTGATTGTGAACGTAGCCGAGTGCGCGTGTCCGTGTGACGCTGTACGCGTGTCCTTATAATGATGAATAATAAACGTTAAACGCACGTCAAACACTTATAATGATTGATATTTGAAAAAGTGTCGCTATTTATTTCACATACACGTGATACAAGTCACATGGCTCCTCTAATATTCCAATTCAGTTGTGTAGATTATCCAATAAAATTGTATTACCATATAATCTGAATTAGCACTTTATTTATTAAATTAATTGGTAACACTTTACAATAAGATTTCATTAGTTAATGCATTAACAGCATTATACAGTATTTATTAATCTTTGTTAATGTTAGTTAATAAAATACAGCCGTTCATTGTTTGTTCATGTTAGTTCACAATGCATTAACTAATGTTAACAAATACAACTTTTGATTTTAATAATGTATTAGTAAATGTTGGATTTAACATTAATTTAGATTAATAAATGCTTCAGAAGTATTGTTCATTCTTAATTTCTGTTAACTAAAGCTGTTAACTAATGAAACCTTATTGTAAAGCGTTACCAATTAATTAACTGGTAACCTATTCAGTAGCATGGCTCTTGTAATATTCATATTTAATCTATTTGTTTAATATTAATTGTTAAAAAAAAAGTGGGTTCATTAAACATCTCAAAAACACATTTACATTGAAGTATCAAGTTGATACTTGACTCACGGAGGTTAATAATAATTAAAATTAAAATTGATGAATTAAAAAAAATACTCATTACTTTTTACCATATGTTAATGCAATAATTCTGAATTGCCATTAAAAGAAAACACAGTGTTTCTGAATGTCAGGTGAACTGCTAGACAGTCTAGACTGCATCTAGATTTCTCTCTCTCTCTCTCTCTCTCTCTCTGAAAATGTGATGTGTATTTGACCGTTTCCTCTCACCTGCAGCAGAGGAGCAGGGAAATGATCATATTGGGCACAAACCAGGCAAAGTGGTGAAGCAGCAACTTTCCGCTTCCCCCTCCTGCATTTTTAAACTCATTTCTTCATATTTTCTCTTCCTCTTTTGTCTTTTTCTCCGTCTCTTTCCTGCCCCGCTACTCTGCGGGTGCTGAGAAGGGCAGTATTTTGACTCCCTGTCTTTAAGCCTTCATATATCTGTTAAGGTTTGCGCTGCCCTCTACAAGCGAGGGAGGAATATTGGAGAGTGAGTAGAGGTGATTTTTTTTTTTTCCCCCAAGCTCAGCTACTCGTTCATTCATCATTACAGCCAAAATTTTGTGTGTCTTGTATCTTGGCTTGACTAATGTGAAGTGGTAGGAAAAGATGGTGTAAGCAGTTTTGAGCTGCTTGAGTTGCAGAGTCTTTGTTTGCCTTTGTTTCCCCTTTGAGTCGGCCTGAGGTGGACTCTTCTTAATAAGATTTAAAGATGACTTGCCAATTTATTTCTTCGCATTTTGTCCTTTACTGTTTACTCTCAGGGAGGGGCATGAGATTTCTCTTCAGGTACTGTTTTCTGACTTCTGAGGATTTGGCTGCAACATTTCTTTCCAGCTTTATTTTTAGGTTTGATGGTTTTTATTTTTATTATTCAATGTTGAATAATAGTTTTCTGAGAAATTTTGGCATTGGCCATTAACCCTGCCTGCCTGGTCAAATAACATAATTGTGAATATATTGTGTTAATTTGGTTTAATCAATTTATGTAGGTCTCAATTGCTATAATTACACTGTGTTTTCTATCTCCGCGTTATATTTCCACCCTGTTGTCTGGTATCACCATCAATCAACCATGATAATCAACCAATATTACCAATGTAATCTTTTGTTAATCCTAATGTAATTTCATAAATTCTAGAGTTGTGCATTTCCAATCATGATGATTTCTTTTTGCAAGGAATCGTTATATATACTATATATCTCAATATAACCCAAAATAGGCTTCTCCTATACATGACTGTGTTCAACCCTTGTTTGGATTTGTTTACTTTAGCAGCTGCTCTTAATTCAAATTCCCGTAGGCTATGTTGAATCATTCCCAAAGAATGAGTCAAATTAATATTTGTGAAAGTTATTTTTGTCTGGATGTCATGCTCTGTTTGGTGTTAAAGCTTATGTGGTGGTGTTGCGGATGGTAGATTTTATTAATGGTTTTGCTTATGGATGGTAGGTTTTTTTTTTTCTTTTTTTCACAAATTCTGTAGCATTTGGCATTGATTTGTATATGGACAATAGGTATCAGTGATAAAAGACCATTAATAATTCCTAACAATTTTTGTATTAGAGCTGTCGAACGATTAATCACGATTAATCGCATCCAAAATAAAAGTTTGTGTTTACATAATATATGTGTGTGTACTGTGTATAATTATGTATATTTGAATACACACACATATTGTACATACTATACTTGTATTTATATACTGTATATATATTTATATAATTTATATTATATATAAAAATAAATATTTTATATATAAATATAACACTTTTTTCTTAAATGTATACATGCATGTGTGTATTTATATATACATAATAATTATACACCGTAAACACACATGTAAATGTGTAAACACAAACTTTTATTTTGGATGCGATTAATTGTTTGGCAGCACTAATTTCTATCCATCACAGTTGTGATAAAATGTAATGTAAGTAATATGTTTTTGTGTGTGATGTTTTCCGGTTAGGCTGTAGGCCTAGTTTAGGTTTAATGAATTTATTACATTTATTGTAAATCACTACAGGTCGGTAAGATTTATAAATTTGTTTTCTTAAGAAGTCTCTTATGCACACCAAGTCTGCCTATATTTGTTAAAAATACAATAAAAACAGCACTATTGTGAAATATTATTACAATATAATATAACTGTTTAGTAATTTAATATATTTTAAAATGTAATTTATTCCTGTGATGGCAAAGCTGAATTTTCAGCTTCATTACTCCAGTCTTCAGTGTCACATGATCCTTCATAAATCATTCTAATATGCTGATTTGGTGCTCAAGGAACATTTCATATGACTACATTTTGGGGAAAAAAATACTTTTGTGTATGTAACTGTAGTGTATATCTTTAATTTATATATTAGTATAAATGCATTTTTAATTTTATACATTAAAAATCTTTTTAATGATAATGTAATGATTATTATTAAGTTAGTATAAAATAATTTCATAAATAAGATTAATTTAGAGTAGTGAGCAATTGTCGGTAATTAGGTATAAGTTAGATGGAAAACTATGTTTAGTTTATTGTAATGCTTGTTTATTGTTATGATAACAGTAGCCGATAATTATTGGGTTGATATATTTGAATGAATGAATGAATGAATATTATTCAAACAGAGTACACTTTTTGGAAAAAAAATATGATCTGAAATATGCTGAAACATGAACATCACACTCTTAGGAAAAAAAGGTTAATTGAGGTTCTGTATAGAACCCTAGGGTTCTTGACTCAGTTTTGAAGAACTCCTTATGCCAAAAAGGTTCGGTATAAGGAGAAATGTCTTAAATGATTGCATAATACTTTGATGTTTAACTGGTTATTTAAAAAAAAAAAATCTAATGATAAAGTATGTTTAATAGCTGTTTAATTCATAAAATTTAATCGAAAATTGAAAAACAAAATCAATTAAAACTAAATCCATAAAATTATCCAGTAATGGGAACCTCTAAAAGGTATGAAGCACCTGACAGAACCCTTTATGGTTCTAAAGAACCTTTTCTCCTTAGAGTGCCGTATCAGCTAATACGGATTTGGTCACTGATATATTCTACAGTTAGTTCTGCTACTTTTTCTCTGTTGGACCTGTGGGATCCTCTCCTGTCTCTATTCCTCATATCCTCATATGTAATATCTGCCTCAGGAATAGTGTCCGGGCCCATGATCGCTCCATCCTGGCTCTAGCAGCTGGAGCTGAAGAGCAGTGTGATTCCCTCTCCCTTCGGCTCTCAAACTGCAGCTCGACTCATTACTGCTCCGACTGGCACTGGGGCAAAAGGCTTGAAAGAGTTTATGTTCTGAAACAACTGAAATGTTTGAAGTCTTGAAGCTTCCCTCTCGCTGGGGTGAACAGTGCGAGGAGGGCCACCCTGCTGAGTGTTTGATGAAGGCAGTTTAATTCTAAAAGCTCAGAGGCATAATGATGCATACGTGTAGTCATCCATAGATAGGAAAAGCACGTCATGCTGCTCTGCCTCTCTCATTCTTTCCTCTTTTCTCTATTTCTCCCTCTTCTTGTTCTTTCTAACTTTTTTTTTCCCCTCTTCCCATCGTGATGGACTGCTCTCGCGAAGCATTGATCTCTAGGATTGGGAACACGGTTTCAGCGTGCCAACCTGCATATATACATTTCCATAATGAGTCTCAAGACTCAGCAAGATTCTAATTCTAAATACATCACGGCTCACTGCAAATTAATCTCCTCGAGATGATGATGTCTCCAGAGCATCAGGAGGTAGTTTTACATTTTTTAAATGTGTGGCCACTGTTATTGAAAGGGACACTGGAGGCAAAGGAAAGGAAATGATTGGCAGAAGAGGAACGGATGAAATGAGTCGGACTTGTACTCATGTTGCCAGCTTGAGCACTATGGCTCAACATGTTAAAGGTCACTCTGACATCATTTGCTGCTGAAGAATGACTGCATTCAGTTCATCAGCCTGGGTAACATAATCCTTGCTGGCCACAATTTTTTTAATGGTACACTTTTAATTCATTAGGTTTAGCAAATTTAGTTTAATTCAATGTAGTACTTGTCGTTTATTTGTACAGTGTTTTTTTTTCATGAAATTTACTAGCAGTTTCCATGTGAAAATTGACCCTTCGCAAAGACCCATGGCGCTCTCACGCCACACATCATGTTCTCACGCAGTGGAAAATGCATTGAGGAGCAAAGACAACACTGACAACGTGCTGACAGACAGGACAGAGCAGGTTACTTTTGATATAAAGTTGATATACACTCACCTAAAGGATTATTAGGAACACCTGTTCAATTTCTCATTAATGCAATTATCTAATCAACCAATCACATGGCAGTTGCTTCAATGCATTTAGGGGTGTGGTCCTGGTCAAGACAATCTCCTGAACTCCAAACTGAATGTCAGAATGGGAAAGAAAGGTGATTTAAGCAATTTTGAGCGTGGCATGGTTGTTGGTGCCAGACGGGCCGGTCTGAGTATTTCACAATCTGCTCAGTTACTGGGATTTTCACGCACAACCATTTCTAGAGTTTACAAAGAATGGTGTGAAAAGGGAAAAACATCCAGTATGCGGCAGTCCTGTGGGCGAAAATGCCTTGTTGATGCTAGAGGTCAGAGGAGAATGGGCCGACTGATTCAAGCTGATAGAAGAGCAACTTTGACTGAAATAACCACTCGTTACAACCGAGGTATGCAGCAAAGCATTTGTGAAGCCACAACACGCACAACCTTGAGGCGGATGGGCTACAACAGCAGAAGACCCCACCGGGTGCCACTCATCTCCACTACAAATAGGAAAAAGAGGCTACAATTTGCACGAGCTCACCAAAATTGGACAGTTGAAGACTGGAAAAATGTTGCCTGGTCTGATGAGTCTCGATTTCTGTTGAGACATTCAGATGGTAGAGTCAGAATTTGGCGTAAACAGAATGAGAACATGGATCCATCATGCCTTGTTACCACTGTGCAGGCTGGTGGTGGTGGTGTAATGGTGTGGGGGATGTTTTCTTGGCACACTTTAGGCCCCTTAGTGCCAATTGGGCATCGTTTAAATGCCACGGCCTACCTGAGCATTGTTTCTGACCATGTCCATCCCTTTATGACCACCATGTACCCATCCTCTGATGGCTACTTCCAGCAGGATAATGCACCGTGTCACAAAGCTCGAATCATTTCAAATTGGTTTCTTGAACATGACAATGAGTTCACTGTACTAAAATGGCCCCCACAGTCACCAGATCTCAACCCAATAGAGCATCTTTGGGATGTGGTGGAACGGGAGCTTCGTGCCCTGGATGTGCATCCCACAAATCTCCATCAACTGCAAGATGCTATCCTATCAATATGGGCCAACATTTCTAAAGAATGCTTTCAGCACCTTGTTGAATCAATGCCACGTAGAATTAAGGCAGTTCTGAAGGCGAAAGGGGGTCAAACACAGTATTAGTATGGTGTTCCTAATAATCCTTTAGGTGAGTGTATAAGTCTCAGCTTTTAAGTTTTGTAATTTAAGAAATTAAAACAATAAATACTGTTTGTGACACTTCATTGTGTGGTGAGACAGATCGCTGTAGCGCCTCAGTTTAAGCGGCTCATGAACCGATCATCTCTTCTTACTAGTTAATTTATACCACCAAATAAACATAAATGAACATCAGAAGGAATGTTGTTTCAACTGCGGTAAGACGTCAGTACACACCGTTTTTCAAGTTCAAGTCCACTGACATTAATCTACTAAATCTCCTGACTGCTTTGTCGGACAAAATAGCGAATTCTGTGTTCCCTTTCGAAGGGAACTCGCACTGCATCCTAGAAAGCTTTTGGGAACGCCTCAGGCGTTACAGATGTCTGAAACTGCTATCGAATCACGGCAATCCTATTGACCGGCGACAGCCCATGATGTCATCACTGTGCGACCCGGAAGTATATAAAGGGCGCCTTGCAAACATGACATTCATCTTTTCGTCTGAAGGGACTGTTCTGTCTGTAAGCGCTAAGGAGAAAAAGGTAATAATGAAATGCACTAAGGTGGCTGAACGCTTTCAGAGGTGTGCAGACCCGTGCTTAAGTTTTTTGTTGCTGGGTGACACGTGAATTGTGCGTTTTCTGTCTGGGGGAAGAGCATGCTTAGGCAGTTCTCGAGGGAGCTGCCTGTGCAAATTGTGAGCGTTTTTCTCTGAAAACGCTCCGTTCTCGTCTGGCCCTCTTCTCAAGGGAAGAGCGTTCAGCGTCTGGACCTCGCGGTTCGGGTCCCGCTCGTGCTGAGGCAGAGCGGTGACTCGCGTCATGGGGTTTCCAGATGGAGCTCGCCGATCGCCTTGAGAGGGGTGTAATCCTCTCAGACGATTCGGCGGCTGACGAGGGTGAGCTGCAGGTGAATGATGAAGATCTTCCTCCTAGCCCGGCAGCGAGTGCTCTTCCAGACGAGCAGGAGATGGCTGATGAAGGGTAGTGATAGTAATCAGGTAGATCCTGAATCCTCTCAGCCGCCCTGCCCCGTGTATGCTGAGCTGATGGATGTTATTAGGGGAGAGATCGCTCGCGATAGACTGGATGATCGTTTTCTCTCCAGCCATAAACCATCAGCTCAGGTGAGCCTTCCATTTCTTCCCGATCTACATACAGAGATCGAGAGGGCATGGAAGAACCCATATTCGGCCAGTATCCACCGACATCAGCGGGCTAGTTTCGCTGATGTTAAGGGGATAGGAGAACATGGGTATGTGTCGATGCCGCCCATTGACGAGACGTTTGCAAACTATCTGGTTTCTGGGCAGTCATCGACTCTGAGAGCTCCAACCCTGCCATCCAAACCGCTTAAGACAACGTCGCATTTGAATGGCAGAGCATACACGGCAGCGGGTCAGGCCGGTGCTGCCCTGCACACTATGGCGGTGTTGCAGGCATACCAGGCCGATCTGCTGGGGGATCTCGACCAGGGGGCAGGGCTGTCCCCTGAGGTGGTTGCTGAGCTGCGCCGCACCACAGATCTGGCGCTCCGGGCCACCAAACAAACTGCTGCCGCGATTGGCCGGTCGATGGTGGCGATGGTGGCCACTGAGAGACATCTGTGGCTGAACCTGGACGACATCGGGGAGAAAGAGAAGGGCTTTCTCCTCGATTTGCCGGTTTCGTCCTCTGAGCTTTTCGGCACCTCCGTGGAGGCGGTGGTTGGAAAGTTCAGGGAGGTGAAGGCACGCTCAGCTGCATTTAAGACTTGTATACCGCTGAGATCCGTGTCTACACCCAGACAGGCGGGAGGGCCTGGTCTGTCACGGTCCGAGGGCCGTAGACAGGACCAGAGAGCCAGCGTCATGATGATCCAGCACAAACGCAAGCAGCGTCTGTGATGGATCGCCTCCCCTGAGGGCGTAATTATACCTTAGCCCTCTCCTCTCTTCTATAACTCCCCAGGTGCTTCTTACATCAGGCCTGAGGCTGGGCCTGTGACGAGTGGAACGATGTTCTGATGGCCCGCCTTGGCTTGGTTAGTGAGAGTGCCTCTTTCAGGCATGTAAGGGTGGTAGATACCGTGTTCATAAAGAACTGTGTGGTGAGTCTTCACTCTGCATGACGCAGGTGAGCTGAGTAGGTCTTCCTTCATTTTTGTGTGCCACTAACACTAAAATGTATTTCTTTACAGACCTTCGTTCCCTGTATCAGTGTTTCCCATACATTGATTTATTTGTGTCGGCCCGCCACAATATCAACATTGACCGCCACAAATAGATTTCAGTGCTTCCCATTCATTAACTAGACTGTGGTGGCCCGAAAATATATTTAAACATATCATAATAACACAAAAGGTCTTTAACGCAATTGCTGTCAAACAAACTAAAATCGAAAGCTCGATAAGGCTTAGTGTCCTTTTTAAATCACGAGACTGTTTGTGCTGCGTTAAGAGAAGTGTGTGCTTCGCTCACATGATCAGTGCCGCATCTCAGTTCACATGTGCTGAGTTTAGCGTGCATTTGGAAACGTAGCGAGCACCAGTTACACATTATTATTTTCTCATTTCTCGACTCGTCATCCAGCGCGGCAAACGGAGGTCGCACTGGTGCCCAACTGATAAGAGCTGCCATTTCTGTTATATATGAGAAACATATGGCAAACAAAGCGAGAGCGGAACCGCGCTACTCGTTTCAGCTGCGCGGACCGTTTCTCAGCTCGGAGCAATAATAGACAGCGCAACGGAAGCTCATACACGGGCCGATCTCGATCACATGGACACGTTACTAGACAGCGCTGGGAGATCCAGAGAGAAAGCGTTTGAATTCACCACAGAATTAATAACATCGCTACTGCGAGATCTAGTGCAAGCATTCGGCGCAGAATTCTGTTATAAACCACAGATATCAGATCAAACAGCGCTGACATGGAAACCAGGAAAAACATTGAGCCGTGAATGAAGTTCAGGGGTTTCAGTCCACAAATCACCAACATTCACCATGACTTAATGTAGTAACACCACATGGTATTGTGGCAGAAATAGTCGAATGTTTTTTTTTAATGCTGTCGTTATTCATCTCAGGGTTTGTAGAGTGAAATTCAAGCACTTTTCAAGGGTTTAAGTGTTTCACACTTTTTCTAGCACTTCAAAGCTCTAAATATTATCCAATTATTTTTTTTTTTTAATTTTTTTTTTTTTATGTGATTTGTAAAACAAAAAGTTTAAAGGTGTAGGCCACTTTGTGGCAAACAAGCACTTTTATTTAAAAAAGACATGAATTTACCACTATAACCAGTAGATGGCGGCAGAGGAGCACTTATTGACTTATTAGCCATTTCCACTCCCTAATATATGGGCAAAAGTAGGAAGTCACAAAGTCTCATGTGAATTCATTTTGTGAATTCACTGGGTGGGCCACCGCTCATTCTAAATGTAGAACTATGTAAAAGCTTAGGCTTCCTCTCATGAGGAGAGTAATTTGAGGCCGCCGCTGGTTTCCACTGAAATATTAGCGGCAGAGCGTCCTTCTGGAAAGAATGGAATGTTGTGGCTGCCGCTTGGTTTATTTTCTAAGAAAATCACATCTGTTAAAGCCTTCGGGCCATTAGCCACCTCAGGGTAGAGTAGTTTGTCTCTTCTCTGTCAAGCATCAGAGAATATATATATTTTATATTAGAGACTGACGCTGGAGCTTCAGATAGATCTTGTGTCCGGTTCACAGGGCCGTCTTAGATTTTTTTGGCCTAAGTACATCGCTCCCTTGAGCTCTCTTTGGTTTTTCATACAGGCTGAGCGGTTTGTGCAGCCTCTCATATGAGGAATCTTTCTCTTGAGGCTGTTGCTCCTCCGAGCCTTAGGTAGATCTATGCTTGTAGGCTGGCCCTCACCAGGGCCACCTTGGTAGCTGGCCTAGGCTATATTAGGGATAGTGGAGGCGTTCTGCTAAAGCATTTCTGCCTCTGGCCCTTCACTATGTGAATGTAGGCCCTTTAGCATCCCTATATGACAGCCTCCTCTAATGGTGAGAGTCGTCCGCCCAAGGCCCGCCCCCTTTCTGCATTCTGGGGTGAGAAGAGTAATGCAGGTTGGTGCAGAGGTATGATTGAGCAAGACCTGGGGTTAGGCCTTCAATAGGGCCTCCCCAGTACAATGGGTCTTGTTGGGCAGGGTTAGGCCGTCTTTCGCCTCACGAAGAGACTGTTTTGCCCAACCCCGCCGTGCAGAGCTAGCATATGGACTTGGGCCACCAGAGTAGGCTCCACTCAGCTCACTGAGCTACTGTCAAGCGATGGGTTGGAGATGGGTGGCTTGCGAGTTAATATTCTCAGGGGCAGGTGGTTGGTTCTCCCCTGCTGATTCGGGGTAGTTCTGACTACTCCACTTTCAGCTCTGTCATTCTGCCTCACACTATTATGGCTCGAGTCGAGCGGAGAGTCTAACCTTCACTTCATTTTGGTTTTTGAAGTACGCTCCCTTGAAGCCAGAGCATTGCCATGAGCTAATGCCCATGTGTATGGATGGTAGGCCCCTGAAGCTGGGGCCTCCATTGAGGCAGGTTGGCGTATGTTGTACTCCCCTTGCTTAAAGGGTGTTGCGTTTGCTGAGTACACTGCCATGGGCAATGTGGTTAGCTACCAGGATACTGTAGGCGCTGTGTAAACAGCTTTTCTGCCAATGAAGGCTGTGCTGTCGAGTAGTAGGGCTCAGCAGGCCTCCTTGACGGGCAGCCCCCAAAAAGGGCTCTTTAGGCCAGCTTGCCTCAGGTGGTTGGCCTTAGTAATTCGGGCAGTAGACTCACTGGTGGGTGGTAGGCCTTAACAGCCCAGGGTTGGTGGAACATTATAGCTGCGACCAGGTAGCCAGCCTCAAGAGGCCTCCTGTGGGTGGCCCCAATAGTTGTATTGGTGTAGTATGGTTCCCAACGATGTTGTATTTGTAGCAGAATAGACTTGCTATCAGCTAGTAGGCCTCACCAGGCCTCCCTGAAGGTGAGTCCCCAACAGTATGGGTAGGTGGCTGACAGCACTGGCTTCAGGCCTAGTAGGCCTCTCAAATCCTCAGAGTGGCAGCAGTATTGATGGTCAGGCATTGGCCTAAGCAGGCCTCCTTGACCCTGAACCCCAACATGGGGTGCTGGGCTGTTAAAATTGACTGGCCAATCAGACAAATGGCTTCAGTGGGCCCCTCTGGGGGTGAGCCCCGATTATGATCAGCCAAATAAGATTTGCCAATGTATGGTTGGCCGTTTAGGCCTTCCAGAGGCAAAACCCCAACAGCGTGGGTGAATTTATTTATTTATTTATTTATTTATTTATTTTATTTTTTATTTTTTAACTAGCTAGCAAGACCACGGTCAGGCGGTTGGCCTTAGCAGGCCGCCCAGAGACTGACACCCGGAATTGGGGTTCTTAGCAGCCAGTTTTTTAGCTTGCTGCCAGGTAGTAGCCCTCCCCAGGCCTTCCTGAAGGCCAGTTCCTATGTATGGGCAACTGGACAGCTATCCTGATTGGCTATCAGGTAGTAGGCCTCCTCAGGCCTCCCTGAAGGCGAGTTCCCGAGTTTGGATGCTTTGGCAGCTAGCGTGAGTTGCTATCAGGTAGTAGGCCTCACCAGGCCTCCCTGAAGGCGAGTGCCCGAGTGTGGTTACTCTGTCAGTTAGCACGAATTGCTATCAGGTAGTAGGCCTCACCAGGCCTTCCTGAAGGCAAGTTCTCAAGTATGGGTGAATGTTCTACTCGTTATCAGGTAGTAGGCCTCACCAGGCCTCCCTGTAAGTGGTTTCCCAGCGATACTGGGTTCTGGCAGCTAGCGGCTGTTTGCTATCAGCTCAGCTGGCCTTAGCAGGCAGCTTCTGAAGGCGAGCTTGTGGCCGAGCACGACTAAAGAGTGTACTTTCTGCTACTGGTCCCCTCCCAGGACCTCTTTTTTTTTTTTTTTTTTTTTCTAGCCTACAGCCTGGTTTGCCTACCAGGTAGGCCATGTGCTCCCCTCACTGAGGGTCACCATGAGTTCTCAGCCTCCTGAGTCTGGTCAGACTGGGAGGCCTCCCAGTTAGATCAGTCTGTAGGCCTGTCCGGCCTCCTTAGCGTTTTGAAAGATAGGTGCTTTGTAGATCCTTGATAGACTCCCCTTGCTAGCAAGGGTTGTAAAGCACTATGCTGAGTATTGCTCTCCAGGATACCCGTCTCTGAGATCCGGTCTGAGTTGGTTACTGCCAGTTTCGCAGTCCCTCTGTCTGGATGCCTTACCTAGAGACAAGTGTCCAGAGGCTCTGTTTCTGAACAGACAGGTTGTTGGCCAGACTGAAGTGTCCAATATAAGTGACACCAGGTCAGGCCTCCCTGGTGGCATTCGGGTGAATATGGGAACGAGACACTGCGTCTCTTTGCCATGCCTCGGGCCTGCCTGCCATACAGTCCCTTCAGACGATAAGGTGAATGTCGTGTTTGCAAGGCACCCTTATATACTTCCGGGTCACACGGTGATGACATTATGGGCTGTCGCCGGTCAATAGGATTGCCGTGATTCGATAGCAGTTTCAGACACCTGTCACGCCTAAGGCGTTCCCCAAAGCGTTCTAGGACGTAGTGTCTTGTTCCCTGTTCTCAGAGAACATAGGTTACATACATAACCTGAGATGTTATAAATGGTCAGATTGCCTGTCAATTAAACTCCAGTCGAAGGGTGAATTGTTAGTAAATCCTACACCAAATTTTATTCACTGTACATGGAGTGGACATGACCCATTGAAAAACGTCTTGCTTTATATCTGTAATGTTATTAGACTCTTTTGCTCACAGTATATCGTTGCTATGTCGGGCAGAAACCTCGTATTTCCATATTTCGTCCTTTTTTTCCCTATAAATCATTATTGGCCAGCCCTCACGTCTTTCTGTGCGTTTTGCAAAAACTTAACCAATGAAAAGTATTAAAAAGAGCTTGTGACTAAACCTCGTAACTCCATTGGATCCTCTAAATATCAGTCAAACCTCGTAACTCCACCCGCCTCTATTGTGAATGAATTGGCATACGCAGTTTGGACTATCTCTTCTTCTAAGCACTGTTTGTTTGAATAAGTACAGCGTTTTCTTTACTCAAGAAACACTTGCTGCACTTACTGCCTCAGATGCGGCGTTTTAATGATGGACAAAATACATATGTCCAAAATTCGCTGGTCAAAAACCTTGTAACTCCATTTGAAGCTTGATTTTGGTAATATGTTAATAATATAATGACACATGCAAGTGTCATATATATAGTCTCAACCTCAGACGTCACGCCCATGGACTGTTGGCTGAACGTCTGATGCATATGGCACACTTATCTGGAAACACTTCAGGAGTTTCGAAGGCGTCATCTGATTGGTTGAATTCTACAGGATGTCCACGAGACAGAGTGTGCTGCGTTCTTTAATGGTCCGCCTGGAAAAAAATGCTGTGACGCCAAACTCCCTCGTTGAAGAAGAACACGGTTGTGCTTACAACTGTGACAATGAGCACTTACCAGGATCGACTAAACGCTGGATTTTCAAAAGTATGTGAAGTTTGCGGCTCTATTGATGCAGTAAACTTGCACAACGTTCTTGAATGAATAATTTATAGATGCACGCTGGTCTGTTATTGCAGGGACATTGACTTTACAGTTTCACGCTCCTAAACATGACGCGGAACAAAATGAACTGTGGTTGGTTGCGTTACATGTCAGTCAAAAGTCCTCTTGGGCGGTCCTTGACCAATGAAATCTGCGATAGAGTCCAGACCTTCTGCCGTCAGTCTGAAGGTCTGGCTATGCAAGACTAGACTATATATAAAGCCACAATATCAACTTTGACAACGCAATGTTTAATTATTTAAAAAAAATGTGTCCATTTCTTGGAAAGTAGTGTATTTGGAGATAGAAGGTTTCCGTCCGACAACGATGATATATTAATCATGGCTGACTGCTAATGGTGCATTTCTAAAAGCATCTGTATCTGAAAACATTTGCATTTGCATGATGTGACATCCGCACCTTTAGGTGTCAGTGTAAGTCCAACATGTATGCCAATATCTGTCAGTGACAGTGTAAAAGGAAAAAAAAAGTGCAGAAATTCTTATTTGTCTGAAAAATAACAGATGTGGAGCAGTCATTTTCCAGGCTTTTTTTGCAACAACTATCACAATTTTTGAAATTGCGTTTGTTCTGCTGTTGATACAGAACATAAATGCATCACCTTTAACATATTACAACAAAGCTTTCCGTCCCTACTTAACAGAAATAGAAAACTGGGTAAAAGCACAAAAGAGCGTGAGCCCGTTGCACGTGCATGGCTGTCGCTCCCATGCCTGACTAGAGTGACAGCGAGTCGTCTTTAAGGCCCAGTGTAGTGGATTTGCGAAATGATTCGTATTGTGCTTGAGAAGCATTACCAAAATGATTCTCCATGCCATCCAGAGAGACGCAGGGCCCCAGCCGCTGGGAGGCTGTGATATATCAATATTAGACCCAGAGCCATTCCATATGCATTGCTTATAAAAATCATTCTGAATATTGAACAACTCATGGTTTGCCTAGGCCTGCAAACCCCGCACTCTCTTCTCCAACAGGGCATGCTTGTGTGGTCCGTTCTTTCACTTTGTGTTTTAAAATGCAAAATAAGGCTTTAAAAGTTAAATAAACAAAAATGAAGCATGAATATTTAGCAGGCCCCGGGCCCCCTCCAGTCTCCACTCATGTCAGATCCAGGTCTGCCGGTGTAATTCCATTTCCCTTGTACGTTATATTTAATATTCAAGAGATTTGTAAGCCATTTGTAACAAGTGCATTGATATTCTTACCTTCTCACCATGGGGAAATTAAGAAAAAAAAAACACTAGTGGACAAGCAGTGTGTGTTCAGTGCACTGCAATGTATAATGATAGAAGTACACAGTATATAGGCAACGCTGTATGCTGTAATAGTATTTTGTTAAAATTACAGTAAAAGTGGGCGGCTGGTGCCTGAACTTTACCATAAAAATGCGTTCAGAATGTTTCATTATAGGATGTAATTTTAGTCATTGTATACAGTATTTATTCAAATATAATCAAAGACATAAGAATTTTCAGAAACAAAACTATTTAAATAAAATAGTTCACCCAAAATGTGTGTATGATTTACTTTCTTCTGTGGAACATGTGGGATTACAAATTTAAGAATCTGTTTAAAACTAAGGAAAGTACATTGTATTTAGCATTTAAGGTAAAGATGGTGACATCAGATGAATTATTCTGTTGAGCAAAGTTTCCAGCAAGAGTTTTCTGCCAGTTCCTGTTCTTTTTATTGTAAGTCAAATGAGCCAGTTTACTGAGATTCTCACCTTTTGTCTTTAATGGCTCTTGGAGCCCCTGTCCCATTTTTGAATCGTTATACTGATTGGATTAGGACTGGTGATACTCTAGAGTCTGGGGCGGGTCCCTTTACCTGGATACTTCATTTGCATGCTTTAAGGTCGTCACCCATTTGCTTTGTCTCCCCTGCACCCTAAAATCTATATAAACTACAATGTATACTGCCTTAGTAGACTTGATGGACTTCAGCTACCGACAGCACGTGTTCTCAATAAAGAATCCTGCTAAAGATACATCCAAGTCTCCTGGTCTTCGCTTCTGAGCTTCCAACAGTTTTGGTGCCGTGACCCGGATAGAGCTCCTCACCTGAATCCAGATTGAAACTTCAAGCTCAACAAAGATCTGATGTCGTTCCAGACTGAATTTTTCTGTACAACCAAGGGTTGGTGAGTGCCACTCTATTCAAAAGAACCTTTAAGACCAGTACAAATTTGTTATCCTCTGCACCATCAGAGAAGAGTTAACAGACAGCTGTAGGGTTTGGTTAACTAAGTTATCCTCTAAAAAAAAATGTTCTTTTAGAGATGAAAGTTATCCTCTGTTTAGGCAGGGAAGATTAGCATTACGTGCTAATATTGGTTATCCTCTGCTCAACAGGGAAGAATTAGCGTAAAGTGCTAATAATTTGTGTTGTCCTCTGTTTTGCCAAGGAAGGTTAACAATAGTTGATCTGTGTTAACAAGTCTGTTGATCAGAGAAGTTTGTGTTTTGATTGTGTGGTAACAAAGAAACTCACAAAAATATTTTTTGAAAGAATTCTAGACTGATCCCCACAACTGAAAAAAGTGGTCTCGCGAACCTAACCTAATAGTCACTGAGAAAGTTAGATAAGAACTAACTCAAAAAATATGAGATCCATCCAGACAAGACTTGGTCGGTAGATGAGTGTAAAAAGGTATTAGGAGCATGTATTCGCAAGAACAATGTGAAAGGCATTATCTGCTGCCACAGAGAATTTGGTTTAGCGCTAGCTAGACAGCAGTCTCAGCGTAACTCAGAGCTAGAGGAACAGAACAAAGAGCTCTGTGCTAGAGTATCCTCTCTGACTAAGAAATTGAACCGCAACAAAGCTGCAGAAAAAAACTGATGTGAATGAAGTTAGTCAGCCTGATAACACTTATCCTGACTTGCAAGCTTTCTTTGAAACAGATGTAGCCATCCAATCAGTAACTGATGTGCCTGTAGATTCAGTAAAGGTATGTGGCGCTAGGAGAAGATCTCAGGAAATTGAGGGAATTGAAAGTGTTCCTCCTAACTCTTCTGTTGTCCAAGTACAAACTGTTGCCAAAGCGCTAGGACCTAAAGATATAGAGAGACTATCTCAGAGCATACCCTCAGCATGCACAAATTTTTCTGAATTTAGAAGAGCATTGATAAGCAAAATGTGTATCTACGACATGTCGTTAACAGAAGTCACACAGCTGATGTCACAAATTCTAACTGAATCTGAATTCAACAGTTTTGAGTCTGCTGTTACTTCTGAACTACAACATGTCAGTAAAGGCGATTTGAGAGAAGGTGTTTTGAAAATTCTAAAGAATATCATGGGACCCAAAATAGACTGGTCCAGAATCACTAACTGTGTGCAAAGGAAAGAAGAAACTGTGAGTAAATACACTGAAAGGCTTTGTCAGTCAGCTGTAACTTGCAGTGGAATAGTTGATGATTCTGAATGTGTGCTAGATGACAAGGGACCCTTGTCCGCATCTGGTCAGATGACCTTTTAGCCGAGTACAGAAAAGCATGGCCATTCCTAGATCTAACTTGGTCTTACAAAACCCTCAGAAGTAACCTAGAAAGGTTAACTACATGGGAAAGAGATGCTGATGTTAAGGCAAAAGTGAGAGTAGCAGCAGCTACGTTTAGCACAAGGAATCAAGACAACAGATGGCCCAAGAGAGAAGGCAAATGCAACTACTGTGAAAAATCAGGTCACTGGGAGAAAGAGTGTAGGATGAAGTTGCAAGATAGTAAAAGAAATACTATGCATAACTCTGTTCCTTCACAGCCCGCCTACAACCCTGAAGTAGTTCCGCCAAGGTACACTGAAACTTTAGGACAGCTCGCTCAGGCCCTCCAGGAAAAAAACTAATTGTTGGGGCTGTGAGTAGCTACCTTTCCCCTGTAATTGATGAAAGGTAGCATACAAGAGAAAGAGATTGACTTTTTGCTTGATACAGGTGCAGAAATTACAGTAATTCCTACAAAATTGGCTGAAGGTTTAAACATTCCGTACAAGAAAACTAAACTTTGTTTAACTGGTGTAATAGGTGACGATTCTGTTTTATATGAAACCTCGTCCATAGAGGTACAGTTAGGCCCGAAGACTCTGACTACAAAATTGCTATGTGCTCCATTAAATACAGGTGCAATTCTAGGCATGGATCTACTCAGACAAGTACATCTAACTTAAGACATGTCCTCAGAATCTGCTAGCATAAAAATTTCCTCAGCACAAGTTTCTGCTAATAATGCAACCACTCCTGAGTATGCTTTCTTACAGAATCATCCAATTTGGGCTAAAGACAAGAATGATTGTGGGTTGACAGGCGTAGAACCAGTCAAATTGACAGGAACTCCACCTCCTGTCACCAAACAGTATCCGATCAATAAGGAAGCTATACAGGGAATCAAACCTATTGTAGAAAAATTGTTAAAACCAACAGTCCCTGTAACTCACCCATATGGCCCATCAAGAAATCCAATGGGACATGGAGACTCACCATAGACTACAGAGTAGCCAATAAACATATTGATAAAATCACCCCCCTAGTAGCAGATCCATCTACAATTTGTAATGGCTTACCATTAGATTGTAAGGTTTTTTTTCAGTAATCGATATGTCTAATGGATTCTTTTCTGTACCCTTGCACTCTGACAGCCAGACATGGTTAGCTTTCACAGTTGACTATGAGCAATACCAGTGGACACCGTTGCCACAGGGATTTCAGAATTCCCCAACCATATACCATCAGGCTGTCAGATGTGATTTGTGTGATCCAGTCAAACAGTCCACTATGATTCAATATGTCGATGATATTTTGATCGCCTCTACAGATCGCGAGGTACATCAAACTGAATTGGAAGCATTGTTGGACTATTTGCAGAAAAGAGGACACAAATGCAGCTTTCACAAAGCTCAAATTGCTAAAAACCAAGTCATATTTCTGGGTCAAACAATTGGTGCAGGAAATAGATCTATTACACAGGATTGAGCCGCTTCAGTCAAAGCCATACCTCCGCTTAATACAATTAAAACACTGATCATTTTTAGGAACAGCAGGTTACTGTAGACCTTGGATTGAAGAATATGCCTCAATTGCTCAGCCTCTCTATGACTTGTTGAAAGGCCAAGTTAAAGATTCTGATGCTATTTGTATGGAAGAAATTCAGCTCAAAGCTTTCAATGATTTGAAGAGAGCACTATGTCAAGCACCAGCATTAGGAATTGCACAATCTGATAGGCCCTTTGTGCTTTATGTCCATGAACACTTAGGCTTTATGACTGCATGTCTAATGCAAGATCATGGGGGCAGTTTACACCCAATTAATTACTATTCTGGTAAACTTGACAAAGTCACTCAAGGGATGGGCCCTTGTCTAAGAGCAGTTCATCTAGCTCTTCAGGCTTCATCAGGAATGGTGTTAGGACAGACTCTAAACGTAAGATGCCCTCATGCAGTGTCCGCACTAATGAATCAAGCAAAAGTCACTCCTGTCACCTCCTCTCGTTGGGGAAATTGGTTAACAACCCTCACAGCCCCGAACATTGTTTTAAAGTGTGCGCCAGTCACAAACCCATCCTCATGTATGATGTCTGCAATGACTGAAGTTGTGTTAGAGGATGAAGGAGAAATGACTCACAATTGTGTTACGCTTATGCAGCTACGAGTGAAATAGCAGAAACTCCCATAGAGAATGCAGAATTGGAGTTGTTTGTTGATGGTTCAGCTCAAGTCATTGAAGGTAACAGACGAGCAGGTTATGCAGTCACTTCCACCACTGAAGTGGTAGCTTCAGGTCGTCTTCCAGATCATTTTTTCCGCTCAAGCTGCAGAACTAGTAGCCTTAACTAGAGCATGCACACTATCTTCAGGATCGGTTGCAAATATCTACACTGATTCCAGGTATGCTTTTGGGGTAATTCATGATTTTGGTGTCATTTGGCAAAGTAGACAGTTTCTAACTTCTGCTGGATCCCCCATTAAGCATGCTGGATTAGTAAAAGATCTAATGTTTGCCATGAAACTTCCAAAGAAATTAGCGGTGATCAAAGTGAAAGCACATCTCACAACTAATACTATGGAAGCTAAAGGTAATGCTCTTGCTGATGTAGCTGCTAAACAAGCTTGTTCCTATGCAACTGTACAAGTGTGTTCAGGTAGTACAGCACAGAAGACAATTCTGCCTCCTGAATCAATCATTGATCTGTACAAAGACGTTCCTCTATATGAAGCATGGACATGGTTAGACAAAGGAGCCACAGTGGATTCATCTGGCTGCTGGACCAAAGGGGGAAAGTATGTCGCTCCAGAATCACTACTGCCATATTTGGCTTAACAAATACACAATTTGGGTCACAGTGGTCCAGCAACAATGAATCTCAGGTTCTCAAATCAATGGTGCAATCCAAAATTCAGAAATGTAGCCACCGAAAGAGATGCGTTACATGTCAGAAAAATAATGATGTGCCAGCAGCAACTACAGCAGCAACACATACCCCAACTCCACCAGGACCATTTCGTCACCTGCAAGTTGATTACATATCGTTGCCTCCTTGTAAGGGAAAAACTGATGTTTTGGTAGTAATAGACAAGTTCTCGAGCTGGATAGAAGCTTATCCAACAGGGCGTGCTACAGCTGCACATACTGCTAAATGTCTTGTCACTGATCTCATTCCCAGATGGGGATTACCAGATTCCATTGACTCAGATCAAGGTACACACTTCACAGGACAGGTAGTCAAGGAAGTGTCTAAAATGTTGAAAATTAAGTGGAATCTTCACTGCCCCTACAGGCCACAAGCATCAGGACAGGTTGAACGAGCGAACAGAACAATCACAACCAGGCTAAGCAAAATGCATCAGGAAGGAGTATCATGGGTTGAGGCGCTGCCAGCGGTACTGTGTAGTATGAGAGCGTCACCTAACAGATCAGTAGAATTGAGCCCTCATGAGATTATTACAGGACGCCCAATGCAGATACCAGGTGTGATTGATCTTAGAAATGCTGATGTACACATTGCCTCAGATGCCCTGATCACTTACTGTGAAAACCTCACAAAGGCAGTACAGAGTGCCAGAGAGAGAGTTGAGTCGTGTTGGCAGATGGCCACCAGAAGATGGACACATGATCATCCCAGGTCAGTGGGTGATGATAAAGTCATTCAGAAACAAGCCGTTAGAGCCTAAGTGGCACGGACCACATCAAGTGATGTTGATTACAGCAGCTGCAGTGTTGTGTCAGGGAAGGAAAACCTGGACTCATGTGTCACACTGTAAAGTTGTTCCCCCACCTACAGGGATAGGATAGAACAAACGGACCAGTGAGGAGCCCGGGAAAGAACCGAATGCAACCGGCTTCGGGTGCCAATCCTGCGGTGAAGATTCCCTCATAGGCCTTCCCCCCACCCACTAGTCCATCCTTACCTCACTGCTCTTTAGGTGTCGCAGGAATTAAGAAATAGGGAAAGAAGGAACAACAATAGTAGACTCAGATTTAACAGAGGATACAACCCTAATGTTTGCAGTCTTTTACAACAAATACTGCTCTGTTGTCTTGTTTTCTTTCTTACTCTGAGCAGATACCACTTGATGGCTGTCCCCAGACCCATACGCACCGACCTCCTCACCTGCGTATGAAGCCACAACCTCTAAAGGACAACTAGACCCACTGCCGAGCCAGCTGTCACGAAAAAAAAATACACAACAATACCTTGTTTGCTGGAAAGAACATTTGCATGCCACACACGCCTTCAGTAGGAGCAGGAATCCCATGGATGGCACACCCCATCTCCAACTGTGACACATGTACCTTATTCGAAGATCATACTAGTGGAATATACAACAAGAGTACGTCACAACATCACAACTCCTCCAGCTTCTCCGTGTTGCATTCCTGGATTACCATCCTGCAACCTAACTTCAGCTTCTCCCATCATGACAGATCTACTCTTGCCAATTACTTTTCCTTGGTGCGTGGAAAATTATGCTCCAGCCTCAACTCCATTGGGTGAAATTCCTCGTGAACGTTGCAACCTTGTAGTCGAAATGAGAACAGAATCCCATGTGGACATTACTCCATCAGCAGGGAGAGAGGAAAAGGGCTTAGAAGGGTGTCTCCACAGGACACCATCTCTCCAGAAACTCTTCGCAATAAATCAGTGGTGTATGATTCCTCCACCGACTGGCACCATTTGGTTATGTGGAACTTCTGTCTACAAAATCCTACCCAGCCAATTCAACGGCAGGTGCACCCTGGTTTATGTTCTACCGGCTATCAGAGAAAATACACACTCCACCCCAAGCTCTTCACATCTACATAATTCAGCTCCTACCACAAACAAAGAAGATGGCTGCATTCCAGGACTCACTTGTGCACAAACATGGTGGTCAAGAACTCTTGGAGCATTAATCCTGTCTTATGGTGTCATGCAGGCCCTTGATCAAGTCAGAAGCTTATCGAATTCTGTACAGAAACTGGCCAATGATACGGCTTTGGCCCTGGACACTCTCACGTTGCACAAGATAATGATTTTACAGAACAGAGTGGCCTTGGATTACATTCTTGCAACGCAAGGAGGAGCATGCACCATTATCGGACCTGAGTGCTGTACCGGGTTAATAGATCCAACAGAGAACTTGAACAAAATCCAACAAGACATTCTTGATCTTTCAGCAAAATTACACCAGATGACTGAAGATAATTCTTCATGGTTCGGAAACCTGTTAGGTAAACCCTGACTGTGGATCAAGGAAATAGCAATTCTGCTGTTGTTTTTTCTACTGGTTTACTATCTATGTGTCCACAGTATCAAGTGTTTCATTCAACAAATGAACAATGAGGAAGGACGAGGAAACAAATTTAAGAATCTGTTTAAGGGAAGTACATTGTATTTAGCATTTAAGGTAAAGATGGTGACATCAGATGAATTATTCTGTAAAGCAAAATTTCCAGCAAGAGTTTTCTGCCAGTTCCTGTTCTCTTTATTGTAAGTCAAATGAGCCAGATTACTGAGATTCTCACCTTTTGTCTTTAATGGCTCTTGTAGCCCCTGTCCCACTTTTGAATCGTTATGCTGATTGGATTAGGACTGGTGATACTCTAGAGTCTGGGGCGGGTCCCTTTACCTGGATACTTCATTTGCATGCTTTGTTTAAGGTCATCACCCATTTGCTTTGTCTCCCCTGCATACTAAAATCTATATAAACTACAATGTATACTGCCTTAGTAGACTTGATGGACTGCAGCTACCGACAGCATGTGTTCTCAATAAAGAATCCTGCTAAAGATACATCCAAGTCTCCTGGTCTTCACTTCTGAGTTTCCAACAAACAGTGCATCCTGGAAAATCTTTTCAATGTAATAAAAGTAAATGAGGACTTAAATTTGAGTTGTATGCACCACCATTGTTATTTTCTTTATATTATTTTTAGGGCTGTCAAGCAATACATTTTTTGTAACACTTTAGTTTAGGGTCCAATTCTCACTATTAACTAGTTTCTTATTAGAATGCATATTACTAGGATATTGGCTGTTTATTAGTACTTATAAATCACATATTAATGCCTTATTCTGCATGACCTTATTCTACAAACCCGATTCCAAAAAAGTTGGGACACTGTACAAATTGTGAATAAAAACAGAATGCAATGATGTGGAAGTTTCAAATTTCAATATTTTATTCAGAATACAACATAGATGACATATCAAATGTTTAAACTGAGAAAATGTATCATTTTAAGGAAAAAATAAGTTGATTTTAAATTTCATGGCAACACATCTCAAAAAAGTTGGGACAAGGCCATGTTTACCACTGTGTGGCATCCCCTCTTCTTTTTATAACAGTCTGCAAATGTCTGGGGACTGAGAAGACAAGTTGCTCAAGTTTAGGAATAGGAATGTTGTCCTATTCTTGTCTAATACAGGCTTCTAGTTGCTCAACTGTCTTAGGTCTTCTTTGTCGCATCTTCCTCTTTATGATGCGCCAAATGTTTTCTATGGGTGAAAGATCTGGACCGCAGGCTGGCCATTTCAGTACCCGGATCCTTCTACGCAGCCATGATGTTGTAATTGATGCAGTATGTGGTCTGGCATTGTCATGTTGGAAAATGCAAGGTCTTCCCTGAAAGAGACGACGTCTGGATGGGAGCATATGTTGTTCTAGAACTTGGATATACCTTTCAGCAGTGAGGGTGCCTTTCCAGATGTGTAAACTGCCCATGCCACACGCACTCATGCAACCCCATACCATCAGAGATGCAGGCTTCTGAACTGAGCGCTGATAAAAACTTGGGTTGTCCTTGTCCTCTTTAGTCCGGATGACATGGCGTCCCAGTTTTCCAAAAAGAACTTCAAATTTTGATTCGTCTGACCACAGAACAGTTTTCCACTTTGCCACAGTCCATTTTAAATGAGCCTTGGCCCAGAGAAAACGCCTGCGCTTCTGGATCATGTTTAGATATGGCTTCTTTTTTGACCTATAGAGTTTTAGCCGGCAACGGCGAATGGCACGGTGGATTGTGTTCACCGACAATGTTTTCTGGAAGTATTCCTGAGCCCATGTTGTGATTTTCCATTACAGTAGCATTCCTGTATGTGATGCAGTGCCGTCTAAGGGCACGAAGATCACGGGCATCCAGTATGGTTTTCCGGCCTTGACCCTTACGCACAGAGATTGTTCCAGATTCTCTGAATCTTTGGATGATATTATGCACTGTGTAGCTCTCATGAAATCCAAAATGAGCCAATATTTGGCATGACATTTCAAAATGTCTCACTTTCAACATTTGATATGTTATCTATATTCTATTGTGAATAAAATATAAGTTTGAGATTTGTAAATTATTGCATTCCTTTTTTATTCACAATTTGTACAGTGTCCCAACTTTTTTGGAATCGAGTTTGTACATCCTTAATCCTACCCAATACCTAAACTTAACAACTACCTTACTATCTATTAATAAGCAGTAATTAGGAGTTTGAGGCAAAAGTCAGTTAATATTTAGTTAATAAATGTTAAAATGACCCGAAGCCCCAAAATTAGTTTTTTTTTTTTTTTTTTTTTTTTTTTTTGTCCAGAAAGCTTATTTCCTTTCAGTTTGATAATATTTTTTTATTTTTTTTTATTTTACCTTTTAAATTACTAGATTTTATTAATAAATAGTAAATAAATAATAATTTAAGCACATTCTTCACATTCTTTCAACTTAAAATTCAAAATAACAATTTCATGCATAACCCTTTTATTCAGCTCAAAATATCTTACAATAGGTGTCTTTGCCGACCTCTTGTGGAAATAAATATAACATGATATTTCATGACTCTTGCAACTAGATGGCCTTATAGCGCTATATGGAGCAAATGAGCTGTTCCGCTGGGTCCTAAAGACAATTTCTCTTTAGTATGCATTGATACACATGTAGAAATTATAAAATCATTTGTTGGCAGTTTTAGCATTTTTAGCTTGAATTTTGAGCATTTTTAGGTTTTTCTATGTGTACTGAAGCATTCCTCGCATTCCATTCATTCCTAAGCGGGTCAAATTGACCCGCGAGGGAAGTATTTGTTACTTTTTTAAAATTTCAACCACAAAACTCCTCAAATCCAGTCAAATTTTTTGTGTGTATTTGTGGTTCAAGTGCGACAAAAGTCCTAGAGTCTTAAAAATGATTTTCGGGTCAAAATGACCCAAGGAAGGATGAGTGAGTCATTTAGTCCTTTATTCAACCGATTCATTCAAACTGCTGATTCATTCAGGAGTGAAGCAAGTGGTCGTCTTTATGAATGAGTCACTGAATCATTGGCTCACTTGATTGGTTAAAAAACCGCAGATTTATTCAGTAATGAAACACCGCTGTGTGTTGCTTGGAGAGACAGTTCTGCTGTGGCTTTGTGTGGAACTATTTTCATTGGCGTAAATGGACAAGATTGACAATATTGTGTCTAAAATTACTTTATTACAATATCACATTTGTAATTGTGTATATATTAGGGGGGAAAACAGCACTCTTGCTCGTGTGAAATTGCTAAACTATATCATATGATATTCATATAAGACAGAAACCCATACGGGGCATTTTTGCCCTCATATCTTGAATTTTAGTGGCATTTTAACTGCATTCTAATAGGCTTCATGACGTAGTCAGTCGTTACCCTGCATCATGTTCATAACTAAACTGCATGCAATGTTTATGATGTACAGGTCTAGGGCAGGGGCGGTGTGCATTAATAAGCATTAATAACATGTTATTACACTGAACAAAATTATAAACGCAACACTTGTTTTTGCCCCCATTTTTCATGAGCTGAACTCAAAGATCTAAGACTTTTTCTATGTACACAAAAGGCCTATTTCTCTCAAATATTGTTCACAAATCTGTCTAAATCTGTGTTAGTGAGCACTTCTCCTTTGCCGAGATAATCCACCCACCTCACAGGTGTGGCATATCAGGATGCTGATTAGACAGCATGATTATTCCACAGGGGTGCCTTAGGCTGGCCACAGTAAAAGGCCACTCCAAAATGTGCAGTTTTACTGTATTCGGGGGGTCCGAAAACCAGTCAGTATCTGGTGTGACCACCATTTGCCTCACGCAGTGCAACATATCTCCTTCGCATAGAGTTGATCAGGTTGTTGACTGTGGCCTGTGGAATGTTGGTTCACTCCTCTTCAATGGCTATGCAAAGTTGCTGGATATTGGCAGGAACTGGAACACGCTGTTGTATACGCCCATCCAGAGCATCCCAAACATGCTCAATGGGTGACATGTCCGGTGAGTATGCTGGCCATGCAAGAACTCTGATGTTTTCAGCTTCTAGGAATTGTGTACAGATCCTTGCAACATGGGGCCGTGCATTATCATGCTGCAACATGAGGTGATGGTCGTGGATGAATGGCACAACAATGGGCCTCAGGATCTCGTCACGGTATCTCTGCATTCAAAATGCCATCAATAAAATGCAATGTTCGTTGTCCATAACATACGCCTGCCCATACCATAACCCCCCACCACCATGGGCCACTCGATCCGCAACGTTGACATCAGCAAACCGCTCACCCACACGACGCCATACACGCTGTCTGCCATCTGCCCTGTACAGTGAAAACTGGGATTCATCCGTGAAGAGAACATCTCTCCAAAATGCCAGATGCCATTGAATGTGAGCATTTGCCCACTCAAGTCGGTTACAACGACGACCTGCAGTCAGGTCGAGATCCCGATGAGGACGATGAGCATGCAGATGAGCTTCCCTGAGACTATTTCTGACAGTTTGTGGAGAAATTCTTTGGTTATGCAAACCGATTGTTGCAGCAGCTGTCCGGGTGGCTCTTCTCAGACGATCTTGGAGGTAAAGATGCTGGATGTGGAGGTCCTGGGCTGGTGTGGTTACACGTGGTCTGCGGTTGTGAGGCCGGTTGGATGTACTGCCAAATTCTCTGAAACGCCTTTGGAGATGGCTTATGGTAGAGAAATGAACATTCAATTCACGGGCAACAGCTCTGGTGGACATTCCTGTAGTCAGCATGCCAATTGCACGCTCCCTCAAAATTTACGACATCTGTGGCATTGTGCTGTGTGATAAAACTGCACATTTTAGAGTGACCTTTTATTGTGGCCAGCCTAAGGACAATAATCATGCTGTCTAATCAGCATCTTGATATGCCACACCTGTGAGGTGGATGGAGTATCTCGGCAAAGGAGAAGTGCTCACTGACACAGATTTAGACAGATTTGTGAACAATATTTGAAAAATTATGAAATCATGAAAAATGAGGGCAAAAACAAAAGTTCAGTGTATAGAATATATAATTTTGTTCAGTGTATAGAATATAAATTTATATTTTTAAAATTTAAAATCAAATACATCTTACCATACACTGATCAGGCATAACATTATGTTCCTAATTGTGTTGGTCCCCCTTTTGCTGCCAAAACAGCCCTGACCCGTCGATGCATGAACTCCACTAGACCCCTGAAGGTGTGCTGTGGTATCTGGCACCAAGATGTTCGCAGCAGATCCTTTAAGTCCTGTAAGTTGTGAGGTGGGGCCTCCATGGATCGGACTTGTTTGTTCAGCACATCCCTCAGATAGGGATGTAACGATTCACTCAACTCATGATGCGATACGATTCACGATACTAATTTAGTTTAGTAACTACGATTTTCTTTTTTTTTTTTTACAAAATGAGATTTAAGGCAAATTATAAAATGTGTCCTTTCATTTCTTAGACAAAATTCTGCATCTTTCTTTGTAAAAATGTAAATATATATTTTGTCAAATAATAACTCAATTGAAATTTTAAAACAAATCCTCAAAAAGTCCCTTCAAGGATATCTTCCAATGGTGTTTTCTTGGGAGGAGGTTGTTTCAGGTTCTTCACCCTCATCCTGCACTGAGGAATAGCAGAAATAATAAGACTAGGTAAAATTTAAGTATAGGCTACAACAGTGACAGGGGTTTCACATTGTTATAAAGGCAAGATTTTAATTGTAATTTGTATCATTACGCTTGCAAGAGTTAGAAAAACAACACAACACATTTATATAAATATGCCATAATAATCAAGGAATTATTGAAAAAAAAAATCCATGTACACATTTAGAGAAAGAGATAGTAAAATAAATACAACACCTGGTTCTGCAACTGCACAGCGTTCTCCTTCAGTCTGTGGAATACATTCTCGCGCTGGTATTTTTCTTGATGAGGAAGAGCCTTGTAACTTTCGCTGTGAAAACACTGATGCACCTTGTGATCTCCGTGGCGATCGCCTTTGATGCTGCAAGTGGGGCTGCAAATCCGCTGGTCAGTGTGGTTTGGCCTATTATCTTTTTACATGCAGACGGAGGTGACTGGAGCCTCTCATTGTGGTGATTTATTAGTCTTCGGAAAGTAAAAATGCTACCACACCTCCGATTTGAATGAGTCAACGTAAACTATGAGCTTGCCGTCGCCATGCTTCTGTTTGACGGTGCGTGCACACGGGTGCGCTCGCGCGCAACTTCCATATGAATGAACTGAAAACATTCACTGATTTCACTCTTCTTCGCGCCAGTGTGCACAGTGTTCACATCTCAACCGACTTGAATCGTCACACATTTGTATCGATTTTCAACTGGCTCTGAGTAAATCGTTACATCCCTACCCTCAGATGCTCGATTGGATTGAGATCTGGGGAATTTGAAGGCCAAGTCAACACCTCAAACTTGTTGTGCTCCTCAAACCATTCCTGAACCATTTTTGCTTTGTGGCAGGGTGCATTATCCTGCTGAAATAGGCCACAGCCACCAGGGAATACCGTTTCCATGAAAGGGTGTACATGGTCTGCAACAATGCTTAGGTAGGTGGTACGTGTCAAAGTAACATCCACATGGATGGCAGGACCCAATATTTCCCAGCAGAACATTGCCCAAAGCATCACACTGCCTCCGCCGGCCATAGTGCATCCTGGTGCCATGTGTTCCCCAGGTAAGCGACGCACACGCACCCGGCCATCCACGTTATGTAAAAGAAAACGTGATTCATGAGACCAGGCCACCTTCTTCCATTGCTCCGTGGTCCAGTTCTGGTGCTCACGTGCCCACTGTTGGCGCTTATGCAGCCCCATACGTAACAAACTGCGATGCACTGTGTATTCAGACACCTTTCTATCAGAACCAGCATTAACTTCTTGAGCAAGAAGTCTGTTTGGTCTGTTTGATCACACCACATGGGCCAGCCTTCGCTCCCCACGTGTGGCCTTGGCCGCCCATGACCCTGTCGCCAGTTCACCGCTGTTCCTTCCTTGGACCACTTTCGATAGACACTGACCACTGCAGACCGGGAACACCCCACAAGAGCTGCAGTTTTGGAGATGCTCTGACCCAGTTGTCTACCCAATCACAATTTGGCCCTTGTCAAACATGCTCAAATCCTTACGCTTCCCCATTTTTCCTGCTTCTAACACATCAATTTTGAGGACAAAATATTCACTTGCTGCCTAATATATCCCACCCACTAACAGGTGCCGTGATGAAGAGATAATCAGTGCTATTCACTTCATCTGTCAGTGGTCATAATGTTATGCCTGATCTGTGTATATGGTTCACAACATGCAGTTTCCAAATTAACAGACTTCTTTTTCCCTTAAAAGTATTTTTTTTTTTTTTTTTTTTTTAATTGCATACTACAAATATAGTTTCAGATCAGAATATGACACGTTAATTTTATTTATGAATTTGAATGTGTTTCACTATAAGCAGCCTGTTGAATGAATGATAATAGCCTGTGTGGCAGAGCTGTCCGTTTGATGGATGCTTTGTGTTCCTGAGATGTCGCTCTGCCCACTTTCTGACATTTTGGTCAGAAATTGGGCATAATCAGAGGGCAGTTATTTTTGAAGCCGTGGGGGAAGGGGGAGGGTACGTGAGATTGACCACTAGGAAGTCATACGTGCTCTATCATTATCTTTTTACTTCAGCTTTTTAGGCTTTTTTGTTTGACTTTAAACTCCACACCAGTTTATTTCCCACAGATTCTTCCATTTTCTGACTTTTCCCATGTTTTTTTTTTTTTTTCCCATCCTGAGCACCCTGGGTTACGTGTGAGCTCTGTTAACCTGTGTGTCACGCTGTGTGCTCTGACTCAATGTCTTTCGTTCAAACTCCCGGTGTTCACTGAGCCCAAAAGAGATCAACAACTGTAGACCAGTAGACCAGACCTGTTTTTTTGTCTTTCTTTTGAAATATGGTATGAGGTAACAACTTCCAATTAATTTTCCCTTCCTCTTTCATTCCTCCCAATCCTGTGTACCCCCCATCTGTCCACCCCATAGCTTGTGACATCTTCGATTTGTCCTTTATCAGCGCTGTCATTGCAGTCGTCATCACAGCGTGGCGGCGGATGATCCGACAGAGATGCTTTAGGCATGAGGGCGGCGTGGACGAGTCAGCCTGTCGAACTGGATAACGCATGCAGCCTTATCAGCACTGTGCCAGCCGTCCATGGCAAAGCCTTAAACATGCATTAAAGAGTGTATCAGACAGATTCGTTCATTAGGGAGAGTATTGACGGGGGAGGAGAGAAAGCGAGAATCTCTCCAACGCATCTCTCCACCTGTCTTTCTCTTTCTCGTCTTCATTCTCATCACTGTTTTGCTCTTCGTCTTCCTCTCTATTTTTTGTCAGATTAAGGCCACTGTTTCTAACTCATTCCGTTTCTGAGACGGTTTCATTTTGTGGTTTTATCAGTATTCTCAGTGTGTTTTAGTGAAGGAACCAAAAGGTGCCGTTTCTGTGATGTGACTGGTTGCTTTGTTGCATTTTAAGGGCAAACACTTCATCATGTTACACAAGGAGAAGGAAAGAAATTACTGTCAGCTGCTTGGACACCATGGAAAAAGTCTTTTGACTTTCAAACTTTTAAAAAGTTAAGATATGCTACGATATTTCAATCAGTGTTGCCCTATTATAGCTAGGGCTGGGACAATACATCGATGCATCGCGGTTCATGGATCGATTCTGAGGTTTTCGGTATGCATCGCGATTTTTCTCTCCAAATGATTCTGAGCTTAGTTTTTAACAGCAGATGGTGCTGTAGGGTGGTTTTTAACCACCCGCTCAAATGCTCACAGCGAAGAACCCTGAAGAACGCTTGTGCATTCGGCTGTGCGAGATGAGTCCACGTAAGTGGTTAAATGTACTTGCACCTCAGAATGCTTTTATGATGCAAAATTAATGTAAACACAGCTCACTGCGAACACCGTTGTAATTTACATCAACCTGTTCAAACTTTATATTATTTTATGGAAGATTCAAACGGTGTGTGTAACGAATTGGAAGCAAGCAGAGTACTGCTGTTTCTAAAGCACGCAGCGCCATCTGCTGTTAAAAACTAAGCTCCGAATCGATTGGAGAGAAAATCGTGAGGCATATTGAAAATCTCAAAATCGATTTATTGTCCCAGCCCTAATTATAACAGTGTTTCCTGAACCTTTTTTTAGCGGTGGAGCTCAAGCGACACCACCACTGTTGAATCGCACCACTTAAGTTTGAATGCCAGTTTGCAGTTTTAATTAAATGTGTTGGGCTGCAACAACTAATCGATCAAATTGATAATAATCGATAATGAAAGTAATCGACAATGATTCTCATTATCGATTGGTTGGGTATGCCCTCAGAACGCAGTAGAGAGGCAGAACACCGTAGAGAGGGAGACAATTAATATTCAGCGCAAAAACATTCATTTAGCTGAAATATCTGCTGTTAAATATAAACTAATCCTTATTTAAAACTACAAAAGTTATTCATTCAAGAGCAGTGAGGGATTTTATCTTTGTCTTTTCTTGTTTGATTAACATTAATGACTGCAGCAGTCATGTGGCTGCTGTCACTTTAAAAGCTGCACGGATCCATTATATACAGTTTCAAACATGCTTTCTCAAATGTTTACATTGACTTAAGACATAACCGACTATGTTTACGAGGATACTTACCAAAACGGCATTTCGACATATTTTGTGTGTAAGCTATTTTACCATTTAGGTGCATATCTGAAGCCCATAGTATACTTCGCTTATGCGCGTTCCGCCCAAGCGGCAACCACCCCCAGTTTCTCTTGAAGCCAATATGGAAGTGACTTAAACTGCAATTTATCGACTGGCCGCTAGAGACAGGCTCCAAAAGGGAGCACAATCTCATTGAGCCCCATGTTAACATGCCCAACTTTACAGCAGAAAAAAGTATGTTTACGGCCTGGTACAAATTGTGGTTTTGGTCTATACGGCTAATTTTGCCTTTCGTGACAACTGTGAGGGGGGTGAATTTTTTTTATAACTCATTCGTTTACATTATATAAAGCCTTAAAGTTCTGCATAATTAAGACCGTGGCCACTTGAGTGACAGGTGGATTGCCCTTTGTCTGCTGTCTGTTAGTCATCACATCACCTCAGCTCCACCATGTCCCGCCTCTTTGCCCATTTTCTGTTATCCGGGAGTGATGCGCGGTGAGGCACTGCCAAGATGCCAACGGCTGACTTTGAGGCTTCAAAAACTGCTCTTCAGAAACCTATGGGTGACGTCACGGAAACTACTTCGAAATCAAAATCAAAATCAAAATACAATTAATTGCACAGCCCTAGTATGAGGCAAACTGTCTGCTTAAATAACAACACTGAAATAAAAATGCGCTGTTAATCTTTCGATCAGTTACAGGCCATTCACACAGAACGCGTTTTGCTGTTAAAAACGCATGTCAGTGCAGGTCTAGAGTTTTTAAAAAGTTGAACTTGCTTTAACTTGAGCGCCACGTTTTTAGAACCCTGCGTCATGCATGAAGCTTAGTTTATACTTGACGCGTCCGCACAAGCACGAAGGTGCGCGGCAAAAGTTACGTCGTCGCGGAGTGGGTGGTCATGCGCATTGAGAGGGCGAGACCCCATTTCGCTTGCCGGTGTGCACGGCAAATTTTGTAACTTTCTGCGCGGTTCTGCATCAGAAGATGCACGAGTTCGAGGCAAATCTGGCCGAGCAGTACAGCTCACCACACTGACACCTAGTTTGCACGTCTAAATTAGTTGCTTATATTTACAAAATGAGCCTACAAAAGCAGAAATGAGCCCTTTTAATGAAAATACTATGTTTAATAAAAAATGTTCACGAAACTAAATGAAAATGTTTAGTGAAATTAGGAAATATTTAAGAGATCGTTAATGTAGTTGTATACATGTGTACATAAATTTTGTTCTAATGTCACAAGTAATAATCTCAAGGTTTAATGGGTTTTACACGATTCTTTTGTAGTGTGTTTTTTGGTGAAGTGTACTAAAATAAATATAGTCACCTGTGTACCTTCTTCTCACCGCTGTTTCAGGATGATTTATAGAACAATTACTCCGAGTTGCCCTTTGTCGTTTCAAAGAATAGTACAACGGCAAGCGCATTAAGTATAAACGCCTTGTCCGTTTAGGGAGGAGCACACGCAGTTAGCGGAGGCTCGCGCTGCGGAGCCAGGCGAAAGTATAAACAAGGCTTGAGACGCTGCAAAAGTATGGACGCAAGATGTGAGTGTAGCTGTCAAACACGTCCAAGTGTGCATGTTTACATTGACAAAAAATGGAAAAGTAGTGCAGTAGGGATGTGACGGTGAGGAAATTTTCAGCCCGCCCTTCTATAGCTGCCAAGAACCTGGCCTGTTTGATTCATGAACAAATGATTTGACTGAACTTATCCTTTTTAAAGGGTGGGTATAATGCTATTTCATGCATTCTGAGTTTTTTTTACATTGTTAAAGACTTGGATTCCCATGCTAAACATGGCCAAAGTTTCAAAAATAAGTTGGACGTTTGATGGAGGATTTCTGTGCCAAAAATACTCCTTCCGGTTTCTCACAAGTTTCGGAAAGTTTTTTTCGAGTATGGGCCTATGTGACGTCAACAAGGGCGGAATTTCCTTGTACGGGCACTTCTCCTGGAAGGGCGCACGTGCACACGTCAACGCGCTTTGCTCGGCTTTAGGGAAGTCGTCGGCTGCGCTGCACAGGTCACAGGACTTCACGAAATCAACAATGTTACCAAAGAAGTGTGTTTTTGGTTGTCAGGGCAAGACAACCCTGTTCAGCTTCCCAAAGAACCCAGCATTAAGGGGACAGTGGATGGAGTTTGTTTTTCCGGAGCAGCAACGGAGTTGCACAAGTGTTTTTGTTTGTTCCCTGCATTTCGGCGATGATTGTTTTATAAACAAGGCCCAGTTCAACTCCGGATTTGCAGATCGTCTAATGCTGAAAGATGGAGCGGTCCCAACGATAAAGGTTCACGGTCATGCGTTGGAACCGCAGGTGGTGAGTAAAACTGCTTCAAATGTCTGTGTGTTGTTGGCTATCGTCGCGTAAGTGCACATCAAGTAAACAACATGAATGTGACTCTTTAGCTCCGCCCACACGATATGCCTCCAGCCGCTCGGTTTTATTCGGAAAGACTCGGTACAGCTTATCTGTCTTTTATAAATATGATAAAACTAAAGACTTTTCGGAGATATGAAGGATGCAATACTACTCTATAGGTACTCAAGATAGACATGAGATTGACAGAAACTGTGTGTGATACCCCCCCTTTAATGAATCAAAAATAACCAGTGTGAGCAGTGTATTCTGATTCATAAGCAAATTACTCTTATTAGTGGTTATTTTAATGAACTGCTTAAAATGACAAATTACTGATACCGACTATATTGAATCAATCTGATGAATTTGTAGCTGAATTAACTTTATTGAATCCGTCAGAGCGGATACTAATTCAACATCTGACTTATTGACTGGATGAAATGTTCTGAATGTTACCAATGGCAATCTGACTTGTGATGCAGCATGGAATAATAACCACCATGTTGGTCCATTTGGCCAGAAGAGAACTGGTCCCCCGACTGAGCCTGGTTATACACCCAATGTTTTTTTGTTTTTTTTTCCTCCATTTCTGTCACATATGGAGTTTAGGTTCCTTGCCAGTGTTGCTTCTGGCATGCTTAGTTGGGCACATGTTATATTCAGCAATATTATTGATTTGACTGTACCGAGACTATTGGATGAGAACTTAATTCGAAGGAGCTGCTTTATACAAACCCGATTCCAAAAAAGTTGGGACACTGTACAAATTGTGAATAAAAACAATGCAATGATGTGGAAGTTTCAAATTTCAATATTTTATTCAGAATACAACATAGATGACATATCAAATGTTTAAACTGAGAAAATGTATCATTTTAAGGGAAAAATAAGCTGATTTTTAAAATTTCATGGCATCAACACATCTCAAAAAAGTTGGGACAAGGCCATGTTTACCACTGTGTGGCATCCCCTCTTCTTTTTATAACAGTCTGCAAACGTCTGGGGACTGAGGAGACAAGTTGCTCAAGTTTAGGAATAGGAATGTTGTCCCATTCTTGTCTAATACAGGCTTCTAGTTGCTCTACTGTCTTAGGTCTTCTTTGTCGCATCTTCCTCTTTATGATGCGCCAAATGTTTTCTATGGGTGAAAGATCTGGACTGCAGGCTGGCCATTTCAGTACCCGGATCCTTCTTCTACACAGCCATGATGTTGTAATTGATGCAGTATGTGGTCTGGCATTGTCATGTTGGAAAATGCAAGGTCTTCCCTGAAAGAGACGACGTCTGGATGGGAGCATATGTTGTTCTAGAACTTGGATATACCTTTCAGCATTGATGGTGCCTTTCCAGATGTGTAAGCTGCCCATGCCACACGCACTCATGCAACCCCATACCATCAGAGATGCAGGCTTCTGAACTGAGCGCTGATAACAACTTGGGTTGTCCTTGTCCTCTTTAGTCCGGATGACATGGCATCCCAGTTTTCCAAAAAGAACTTCAAATTTTGATTCGTCTGACCACAGAACAGTTTTCCACTTTGCCACAGTCCATTTTAAATGAGCCTTGGCCCAGAGAAAACGCCTGCGCTTCTGGATCATGTTTAGATATGGCTTCTTTTTTGACCTATAGAGTTTTAGCCAGCAACAGCGAATGGCACGGTGGATTGTGTTCACCGACAATGTTTTCTGGAAGTATTCCTGAGCCCATGTTGTGATTTCCATTACAGTAGCATTCCTGTATGTGATGCAGTGCCGTCTAAGGCCCTGAAGATCACGGGCATCCAGTATGGTTTTCCGGCCTTGACCCTTACGCACAGAGATTGTTCCAGATTCTCTGAATCTTTGGATGATATTATGCACTGTAGATGATGATAACTTCAAACTCTTTGCAATTTTTCTCTGAGAAACTCCTTTCTGATATTGCTCCACTATTTTTCGCTGCAGCATTGGGGGAATTGGTGATCCTCTGCCCATCTTGACTTCTGAGAGACACTGCCACTCTGAGAGGCTCTTTTTATACCCAATCATGTTGCCAATTGACCTAATAAGTTGCAGATTGGTCCTCCAGCTGTTCTTTATATGTACATTTAACTTTTCCGGCCTCTTATTGCTACCTGTCCCAACTTTTTTGAAATGTGTAGCTCTCATGAAATCCAAAATGAGCCAATATTTGGCATGACATTTCAAAATGTCTCACTTTCAACATTTGATATGTTATCTATATTCTATTGTGAATAAAATATAAGTTTATGAGATTTGTAAATTATTGCATTCCTTTTTTATTCACAATTTGTACAGTGTCCCAACTTTTTTGGAATCGGGTTTGTAGCTGAATTTCATATTTACACAGTTATTGAACAGAACTGAATCAGCAGATCAATGACACAGTTTTCTGTTTAGAGCTGCTTTACAGCAAAATTAAACTGTTTTTATCATTGAATCATTATTTTGCTGTTTATCCCTGTAAAGCTGCTTTGAAAACAAAGGTGACTCAGCTTCACTGCTGTTCAAAAGTTTTGGGTCAGTAAAAAGAGTATTAAGAAATTAATACTTATATTTAGCAAAAGATGGATTGAACGGATCAAAAATTGACAGTAAAGGCTTTACAAAAATGCAGTTCTTTTGAACTTTCTGCTTAAAGTATCATGAAAAGAAAATGAATGTATCTTGGTTGCCACAGACATATTAAGCAGCACAGTATCAACATTGATAATAAGAATAAATATTTACTGAGCACCAAATCAGCATATTAGAATGATTTCTGAAGGATCCGAAGACTGAAAATGAAGCTTTGCCATTACAATAATAAATTGTACTAATTTTAACATATATTAAAATAGAAAAGTCATTTAAGCTGTACTATTTCACAATAGTACTGTTTTTACAGCATTTTTTTTTTTTTTTTTTTTTAAATGCAGCTTTGGTGAGCATAAGAGACTTCTTTCAAAAATCTTACCCACCCCAACTTTTGAAGGGTAGTGATCAGGCATAACTTTATGACCTAATATTGTGTTGGTCCCCCTTTTGCTGCCAAAACAGCCCTGACCCGTCGAGGCATGGACTCCACTAGACCCCTGAAGGTGTGCTGTGGTATCTGGCACCAAGATGTTAGCAGCAGATCCTTTAAGTCCTGTAAGTTGCGAGGTTGGGCCTCCATGGATCGGACTTGTTTGTTCAGCACGTCCCACAGATGCTCGATTGGATTGAGATTGGATTGTTGTGCTCCTCAAACCATTCCTGAACCATTTTTGCTTTGTGGCAGGGCGCATTATCCTGCTGAAAGAGGCCACAGCCACCAGGGAATGCCGTTTCCATGAAAGGGTGTACATTGTCTGCAACAATGCTTAGGTAGGTGGTACGTGTCAAAGTAACATCCACATGGATGGCAGGACCCAAGGTTTCCCAGCAGAACATTGCCCAAAGCATCACACTGCCTCCGCCGGCTTGTCTTTTTTCCCATAGTGCATCCTGGTGCCATGTGTTCCCCAGGTAAGTGACGTACATGCACCCGGCCATCCACGTGATGTAAAAGAAAACGTGATTAATCAGACCAGGCCACCTTCTTCCATTGCTCCGTGGTCCAGTTCTGATGCTCACGTGCCCACTGTTGTGCTTTCGGTGGTGGACAGAGGTCAGCATGGGCACCCCGACTAGTCTGCGGCTATGCAGCCCCATACGCAACAAACTGCGATGCACTGTGTATTCTGACACCTTTCTATCAGAACCAGCATTAACTTTTTGAGCAATTTGAGCTACAGTAGCTCGTCTGTTTGATCGGACCACACGGGCCAGCCTTCGCTCCCCACGTGCATCAATGAGCCTTGACTGTTCATGACCCTGTCGCCGGTTCACCACTGTTCCTTTTTTGGACCACTTTTGATAGATATTGACCACTGCAGACCGGGAACACCCCATAAGAGCTGCAGTTTGAGATGCTCTGACCCAGTCGTCTAGCCATCACAATTTGGCCCTTGTCAAACTCGCTCAAATCCTTGCGCTTGCCCATTTTTCCTGCTTGTAACAAAGCAACTTTGAGGACAAAATGTTTACATGCTGCCTAATATATCCCACCCACTAACAGGTGCCATGATGAAGAGATAATCAGTGTTATTCACTTCACCTGTCAGTGGTCATAATGTTATGCCTGATTGGTGTGTGTATATGTATGTATGTATGTATGTATGTATATATTTGTATATATATAGTGAGGTTAAATTGTTTTTCCTGGATTTTTTTTCTTACATACTCTTGTATAGTGCTGGGCTTTAGCTTTTAAAACCATTTGGAAAAGTTTGTCTTTTAAATTCATCCCGTTAAGCAATGCCGCAAGAGCCCTACACATGCAGTCTTTGTCTGGTGAATTTCGGCTTATATTGAGCTTCCTTATTATTCTGTTCCTAGGGATTGTTTGTGAAATGTCTTTTTCATTAAGTTGAGGTGGTGTAAGCCCTTGGTGCCTATCAAAGACTTAATCCCATCTCAAGATCTAATATCGCTTCACTCGTGGCCATCGCCATTCATTTCCCAGTCAGCATCTAATTGACAGCAAAATTAGATCTACGTTTCTCTTTCACTCTGAAAATGGAGAATTGAAAAAGAACAGCATTTAAGAAAAAGAGAATAATACGCCAAAACCCTAAACTGAGCTGCTTTGTCTTCTGATACACTCAGGCCTGAGCCAAATCCTGAAGTAAATTATCCTCAATAATTAGTAATGATAATCCTGAGGAAAGTCTTTTGATGTTGTGGAGAACAGCCTGTTATTATTGCGACTTACTGCTCCACTTTTAGTGGCTGTCAGAAGAAGACTTAAAGGCTACATTCATACAGTCATTATCTGGGAATTTACTAACAGGTTAGACTGTAAAATTGTACTGTGTAAAACAAGAGACAGTAGCAGTTTGAATAATGTCTGTACGGACAGGTAACTCCTGACAACCTCTTTCTGTAAGGCCAGAAACAAACTTGAGCGATTAATTGCAAGTGTGCAGTCTTATTGTACATACTTATTGTGTGTTACTGTGGCAGTAACAATCCTCGATATTCCAGGGGGCAAACCGAGTACTTACAAATATGTCATTAAATGTCATCTGATGTACACTACCACTCAAAAGTTTGGAGTCGGTAAGATTTTAAAAAATGTTTTTAAGAAGTATCTTATCACCAGGGCTGCATTTATTTAATCAAAAAAATCAGTAAAAACTGTCATATTGTGAAGTATTATTACAATTTAAAATAACTGTCTTTCTATTTGAATATATTTAAAGGGATAGTTCACCCAAAAATGAAAATTATCCCATGATTTACTCACCCTCAAGTCATCCTAGGTGTATATGACTATCTTCTTTCAGACGAACACAATTGGAGTTATATTAAAAAATATCATTGCTCTTCCAAGCTTTATAGTGGGAGTGAATGGCGGTCCTCGGTCATCCATACGCCTCCAGGGGGTTAATAAAGGCCTTCTGAAGCAAAGCGTGGGTTTTTGTAAGAAATATCCATATTTATACACTACAATAACTAGCTTCTGGCAGACGGCCTACGCAAGGCAACTTATGCCAAAAGCATAACCCCTGGCGCGATGTATGACGTAGGAAGTAGGAGTAGCGTAAGCTTTGACATCTCTCGCGATTCAAACAAATATAGGGCTGGGCAACAAACTCAAGCTCTGACATTTCTCTTTAAAAATTCTCATTTTAGACTTCTAATTTGTGACTGATGTTTTGTTTTGCTCTATCCTCTGCTTCCGCGTTCGTCAATATGTAATGCTTCAGGTCAGTGGTTACTCTTTCGCCGTAAATCGATGCGTACAGCCGTCTGTCGTAAACTAGTTATTTTAAAGTTTTAAATATGGATATTTTTCCTACACAAATGCATCACTTCGCTTCAGAAGACCTTTATTAACCCCCTGGAGTCGTATGGATTACTTTTATGATGAATGGATGCACTTTTTTGGACTTCAAAATCAGGACCGCCATTCACTCCCATTATAAAGCTTGGAAGAGCAATATAACTCCTATTGTGTCCGTCTGAATATACACCTAGGATGGCTTGAGGGTGAGTAAATCATGGGATAATTTTCATTTTTGGGTGAACTATCCCTTTAATGTAATTTCTTCCTGTGACGGAAAAGCTGAATTTTCAGCAACCATTTCTCGAATCCGAAATCGCCCCCTAAACCCTCAATCACTATTCCCTACGTTAGTCCACTAATACAGTTAACTTGAATGAATGAATGAATGAAAACGAGTGAGCGAATTCTGACAGAGTGCACTCGATAGTGTCCACTATGGTTTCAAACACCACTACAAATGGCTGTCCCCTCAAATAGGGCACTATTTATAAATAGAGGACTATTTCGGATTCAGCCCTAGTCTTCAGTGTCACATGATCCGTCAGAAATGAATCTAATATGCTGATTTGGTGTTTAGGTAACATTTCTTATTATTGTTTTGAACAGTTGTGCTGCTTAATATTTTTGTGGAAATCCTGTTGCATTTTTTTCAGGATTCTTTGATTAGAAATTTCTAAAGTTTTTTTTTTTTTTTTTTTTTAAATAGAAGTCTCAGTTTAATGAACTGCTTAAAATGACAAATTACTGATACCGACTATATTGAATCAGTCTGATGAATTTGTCTCTGAATTAACTTTATTGAATCCGTCAGAGCGGATACTAATTCAACATCTGACTTATTGACTGGATGAAATATACTGAATCTGACTTGTGATGCAGCCTGGAATAATAACCACCATGTTGGTCCATTTGTCCAGAGGAGAACTGGTCTCCCGAATGAACCTGGTTATACACCCAGTGTTTGTTTTTTGTTTTTTCTCCATTTCTGTCACCGATGGAGTTTAGGTTCCTTGCCTCTGGCTTGCTTAGTTGGGGACACATTTTTGTAACATTTTAAATCTTTACTATTACTTTTGATCAATTTAATGTGCCCTTGCTGAATTAAAGCATTCATTTCTTTTGAAAAGAAAAAAAATCTTACCCCAAACTTTTAAACTTAAATACTACTACTACTACTACTACTACTACCCCAAGCTTTTGAACGGCAGTGTATTATTCTGCTAAATTCAGGTAGCTATGTCAATGATTTAACTAATTTATATCACAAGATTCACAAGAATTACTTGCTCTGAGAAAATGAACCATTGAAGAAGACAGATTAACTATTGCCCACTATATTTGACACATTTCTACAAGTCGGCATGAAACGGAAGTTGTGGTAGTATTTTCTTCCCTATTGTGACACTTATCTGAGTGCAATGGGTGTCAATCAAGAAAAAATGTAGGGCGGGACTTGGATTTTGTCCCTTAAGGATTGATTGGCTCATTGTGGTTTGCTATTGCTGGGCTCAACGCTAAAGATTTTTTCTACTGGCCTGGTTGGGCCAGTGGTTAACATTTTGACTTGCCCTGCCAAAATTTTCACTGGCCCCACCACAAAAAATTTAATAAATAAATAAAATAAAATAGGCCTAGTTATTGTTTTCGTTGTTTTTGATCCATGTAGACTTAATAAATAAGGTTATGACTCCAAAAACTACTAGCCTAACTTATATAAATTTTAAATATTGTTAAAGACCAGTAATAAAATAACAAACAATCAAATTACTAGCAATAGCACAAATAAATACAACAGAACAAACATATAAATTAAATAAACAGTGCTTTTCAGGTTTTTCATGTAGGTCTAAACTATAATTTCAGGTGCAGAAATAGTAATCAAATGTTAAATAACACTGCATAGTCTTCGCTGTATAAATATAGATTAACCCTTATTAAAGTTATTCAGTCAAGAGCAGTGAGTGAATATTTTTTTTTTTTTTCTTTGTCATTTGTTGTTTGATTAACATCAAAAACACAGGCGGCAGCAGGAATATTAGGCTGCTGTCACATTAAGAGCTGCACGGATCCAATATACTGTTACACATGCGTTTTATTTCTCACGTTTACGTTCACCCACTATGTTGACGTGGATACTTGAGAAGATGGCATTTTGACACATTTTTGTGTGAATATGTCCGTTAAAGTGCAAGAAGATTTGAAAGAGTATTCTGTGAGACGCGGCTGTCTGTGCGCGTGCTTTGGATGTTGTTGCTGCACAGACAGAACTTATCACAGCGCGTAAGTACCGAATTGAGAGAGGTAGGTACTTTCGCGTCTACTTGCTCTTGAATATTTAAGTTGGCAAGGCTTAAAGGTGCACTGTGTAAATTTTAGCAGCATCTAGCGGTGAGGTTGCGAATTGCAACCACCCACCGCTCACCCCTCCCTTTCGAAGCACATAGAGAAGCTACGGTGGTCGACACAGGACAAAGATGTCGTCTGAGACAGCAGAGAGTAGCTGGCGCTCTATAGAGCAGTTTGTCCATTTAGGGCTACTGTAGAAACATGGCGGCGCAAAATGGTGACTTCACTGTAAGGGGACCCGCGATGTATGTAGATAGAAATGACTCATTCTAAGGTGATAAAAACATAACGGTTCATTATGTAAGATCTTTATACAACACTGAAAACATAGTTATGTATATTGCATTTCTGTCAATAGGTCATTACACACTGCACCTTTAAAAACACGTGCAAATTATCAACTTCCGCGACGATGCAGCACTGGCCTGGTCAGGCAAGTGACAGTCCCTTTAACTGTCACGAGCGTCGTTCACGCTGGAGCCGGGCCATCAGGCAGTCCTTATTGTCGAGCCCTGTATTTCTATTAAAGGTTAAAAGGCTGTCCTGCTGCTTTCCGCAATCAGATATGTAGCCCTATATCATCTGTACATCAGTGACATCAGTTGTCTTTTTTCCAACAGACAGACAGTTGTATTCTGCTACTGTGTGGATGCAGCCAAAGTCTCTGAAAAGATCAAAGCAATCACTTTCAATTAAGACCAATCACAATCGTGGTACTAAACTGTCCTCCATACATGAAATATCAATTGAAGTTATTAAGCTCAGAGTTGCATTCACAAAATGCTGAATATAAACATTAGACTTGGATGCACTCGCCGGTGTAGACTCAGGTCTTTCACGATTGGTTAGTGGATGGATCGGCAGAATAGCTGCTGTCTGACATCTCACTTCCATCAAACAGACTTGCTGTATCAGCAAGCCCCACCTGCTCCCTGTGGTTAGCTCCATGCCACCTTCCAGCTTTCTGTTTATTAAACTAAAGCACTGTTTGATTTTGTTATAAACACAGCATAATAAAAGCAACCATGTGACTATATTGCATTATTCTCCCAGCAGAAATATTGCCTGCTCTTGCTGTGAGGGAATGTATTCAAGTCAAGTCACCTTTATTTATATAACACTTTACACAATAAAGATTGTTTCAGTGTTGATTCATTTCAGTTAAATAACTGTGTACATTTTATTAATTAAGAATGAGTTCAATTCAATTATAAGCAGCTCTACAGAAAACAAGTGTCATTATTCAGCTGAAGTTAGTTAAATGGGTAACACTTTACAATAAGGTTCATTAGTTAACTTTAGTTAACTACATTAGTTAACATGAACTAATAATGAACTGCACTTATAAAGCATTTATTTGTCTTTATTAATGTTAATTTCAACATTTACTAATACTTTATTAAAATCTTGTTAACATTAGTTAATGCACTGTGAACTAACATGAACAAACCATGAACAGCTGTATTTTTATTAACTAACATTAACAAAGATTAACAAATACAGTAACAAATGTATTGCTCATGGTTAGTTCATGTTAGTTAATACATTAGTTAATGTTAACAAATGAGACCTTATTGTAAAGCGTTACCGTTAAATGTTGATTTGATTCAGTTCAATACATTGCTTCTGAACTGATGAATTTTGCATCCTGGTCTTATTGTTAATACGTAGGTATTAATACTTAACGTTTACAGGTACAAAACATACTTTTTTGTATGTTTCATAGATGCTGAAACGTGCAATATGGACGTATTGGCAACATTTAAATGTAAGCAAGATGTTTTATATCATAAAGATATTTGTATAGTTGCCCTTTTACCATTTTAGATCCCTAAGCCCTACCTCAAGCCTAAACATAACCATTTTATAGAGAAATATAAAAAGAATATATACAACGTAATGGATGGACCAAAATGTGTAGGAAAATGACAATTTTAATAACAATTTAACATTAAAATGATATTTTGAGCCGCTAATCCTAAATAAATATTACATGATAAATACTGGTTGAATGATTTTTTGGAGCTGTTTGTCTTAAGAGTGTGTGTTTGTGTATGAGTGACTGTGAAATATCTGCATGCTTTCAGAGTGTGTCCAGACACTGTCTCACAACTGATACGGCTTTCGTCTCGCCATGCCTAAAAAGCAACGTGAAAAGCATGGGCACGTTTTAGTTGAACTTCACTTTGTCAGTTTAAAGTCACTTTGATGGCTTCATCGTTTGACAGATATGGGAATTCATCAAGGTAATTGGAGTGGAAAGATTCCCTTCTTTTGCTTGCCCAACAGAGCACAGTGATGTGCTTTTATCTGACACTCCCTGTAATTAAAGATAAGAACCTAAATATTAAAACCATCCAGAGAAGCCAATCACATCCACAGCCAGCTCCGGCAAGCCATAGAATATATACTGTGTGTGTGTGTGTATACCGTTCAGTGTTCAGTACTGCAATGTCTGAGAGTCTTTCCTGTCTCATGGTGTTTCTCGTGTATATTTTCAGTCGGTGCAAGCAAGAAAAATTCCACACAATGCAGTGTTCATCGGCAAAGTCAGTAATAACTTAGAGGTTTCCAAAGTTGGACTAGCTTTGACTCTGTGAACAGTGACAATCATTGTTCAAAACTTGCTTCTCCAGTTGACATACAGTAAAACCAAAAATGATTCAGACATATAGGTGCAGGACACTATAGTTCATTATTGTAAGTGAGGATAGCAAAATAACGTACACTGTGACATATTCTACCCAAAAATTCTTCATAGAGTGGACTACCAGTAAAATTTATAAAAATTTGGGACCAAAATTATTCAGACACTTTGACCTGACCATGTTTTGCTTAAGTGTTTTTTCTTTAATTGCTAATGTGACCTTTTACACCACAGACTGAACAAAATGAAGCATTGCTTGGTCATTGGTTGACCTAAATTATCTAATTGTGTACTTAAATTTAACAGCTGATTGGTTGATTGTAATCATCACATACCTTTCTATCAAAGTTATCTGACATTATCAAGATGAATTTGTTCACAGTTGAACTGTTACACAGTTGTATAGTTTTCTAAACTATAGCGAATAAACTGTGATAATGTGAGAAAATGTTGAAGGTGTCTGAATAAATTTTGGTTTGACTGTATATACAGTAGTAGTTAAGGGCTAAACGGTGTGCACAAGGCACGGCATAAAAGCGATTAAAGGTTTTATTCAAATCCACATGAATGGCCCATTCAGGGTTCAGTACTGCAATGTCTGAGAGTCTTTCTTGTCTCATGGTGTTTCTCATGTACACTACCAGTCAAAAGTTTGGAAACTGTAGTATTTTGATTGTTTTTGAAAGAAGTCTCTTCTGCTCACCAAGGCTGCATTTATGTTATTAAAAAAATCCAAAAAAAGCTGTAATATTGTGAAATATTATTAAAATGTAAAATAGCTGTTTTCTATTTGAATATATTTTTAAATGTAATTTATTCCTGTGATGCAAAGCTAAATTTTCATCATCATTACTCCAGTCTTCTCCAGTGTCACATGATCCTTCAGAAATCATTCTAATATGATGATTTGGTGCTCAAGAAACATTTCTGATTTATTATCAATGTTGAAAGCAGTTGTGTAAAAATTTTTTTTTAGGATTCTTTGATGAATAGGAAGTTCAAAAGAACAGTATTTATCTGAAATAGAAAGCTTTTGTAACATTGTACTACCGTTCAGAAGTTTTGGGTCGGTAAGAATTTTATTTTTTTTTGGGAAAGAACTTAAAGAAATTAATACATTTATTCAGCAAGGATGCATTAAATTGATCAAGTGACTATAGACATTTATCATGTTACAAAAGCTTTATATTTCAGATAAATGCTGTTCTTTTGAACTTTCTATTCATTAAATAATCCTGAAAAAAAATTGTACACAACTGTTTTCAACATTGATAATAATAATAAATGTTTCTTGTGCAGCAAATCAGCATATTAGAATGATTTCTGAAGGATCATGTGACTCTAAAGACTGAATGATGCTGAAAATTCAACTTTGAATCACAGAAATAAATTGCATTTTAAAATACACTCACCTAAAGGATTATTAGGAACACCATACTAATACTGTGTTTGACCCCCTTTCGCCTTCAGAACTGCCTTAATTCTACGTGGCATTGATTCAACAAGGTGCTGAAAGCATTCTTTAGAAATGTTGGCCCATATTGATAGGATAGCATCTTGCAGTTGATGGAGATTTGTGGGATGCACATCCAGGGCACGAAGCTCCCGTTCCACCACATCCCAAAGATGCTCTATTGGGTTGAGATCTGGTGACTGTGGGGGCCATTTTAGTACAGTGAACTCATTGTCATGTTCAAGAAACCAATTTGAAATGATTCGAGCTTTGTGACATGGTGCATTATCCTGCTGGAAGTAGCCATCAGAGGATGGGTACATGGTGGTCATAAAGGGATGGACATGGTCAGAAACAATGCTCAGGTAGGCCGTGGCATTTAAACGATGCCCAATTGGCACTAAGGGGCCTAAAGTGTGCCAAGAAAACATCCCCCACACCATTACACCACCACCACCAGCCTGCACAGTGGTAACAAGGCATGATGGATCCATGTTCTCATTCTGTTTACGCCAAATTCTGACTCTACCATCTGAATGTCTCAACAGAAATCGAGACTCATCAGACCAGGCAACATTTTTCCAGTCTTCAACTGTCCAATTTTGGTGAGCTCGTGCAAATTGTAGCCTCTTTTTCCTATTTGTAGTGGAGATGAGTGGTACCCGGTGGGGTCTTCTGCTGTTGTAGCCCATCCGCCTCAAGGTTGTGCGTGTTGTGGCTTCACAAATGCTTTGCTGCATACCTCGGTTGTAACGAGTGGTTATTTCAGTCAAAGTTGCTCTTCTATCAGCTTGAATCAGTCGGCCCATTCTCCTCTGACCTCTAGCATCAACAAGGCATTTTCGCCCACAGGACTGTCGCATACTGGATGTTTTTCCCTTTTCACACCATTCTTTGTAAACTCTAGAAATGGTTGTGCGTGAAAATCCCAGTAACTGAGCAGATTGTGAAATACTCAGACCGGCCCGTCTGGCACCAACAACCATGCCACGCTCAAAATTGCTTAAATCACCTTTCTTTCCCATTCTGACATTCAGTTTGGAGTTCAGGAGATTGTCTTGACCAGGACCACACCCCTAAATGCATTGAAGCAACATCCATGTGATTGGTTGATTAGATAATTGCATTAATGAGAAATTGAACAGGTGTTCCTAATAATCCTTTAGGTGAGTGTATATTCAAATAGAAAAAAGTTATTTTAAATTGTAAAAATATTTCACAATAATACTGTTTTTGCTGTATTTTGGATCAAATAAATGCAGCCTTGGTGAGCAGAAGAGACTTCTTTCAAAAACAATCAAAATAGTACAGTTTCCAAACTTTTGACTGGTAGTGTATGTTTTCAGTTGGTGCAAGCAAGAAAAATTCCACACAATGCAGTGTTTATCTGCAATAATAACTTAGAGGTTTCCAAAGTTGGACTAGCTTTGACTCTCTGAACAGTGACAATCGTTGTTAAAAACTTGCTTCTCCAATTGACAGACTTCTCCATGGACGTTGCAGGCCGCGGCAGTTGTTCTTATCACACATCTCGACTGTGAACTCCCAAAGCTGCTGAAAGTGGTGGTCAGTTCTCATTGCTAAAAGAGCAGAGATTATGATAGATGCTAGACGACTTTTTACATTGGCATAATGTAAGGTGTATGACTGTAGCGCATTGGACAGTACATTGCACTGTATGAGAACTTGTCCCATCAAAAAGCGAAAATCGGTCACTTAGGGCCCTATGAAATCAGTTTTATTTTTTCCCAAATTCCGTAAAAAATATTTTTCCAAATTCCGTTTTTTTCTTTTCTTTGTGGATTCTGTTTTTTTCTTTTCTTTGTGGATTCTGTTTTTTTCCCCCATTTTTTTCTTTTTCTTTTTGGACTTTTAGTTTACTTAAATTAAAAGATTTTGTATTTTTTGAAGCCTAATAAATGTAAAAAAAATTGATAGCTTTCAATTACACTGTAATGTTGAATGACTATAATGAATGTTTAAAATTGGGGGAAAAAATCATTTTAATTGATACATCAGTAGCTGTATTAGTATCAGTGATACTGGCCTTCATTCATAAAAAGTATTTATTTAAAATATACTCAGTTTTTTCTACATTAATTTGGAGATTAACTGTGAAATTATTACATTATGAAATATATTAAACACTTATAAAAACTTGTGTTTTAATCATAGAAAAAATGTGTGATTAATCTAATATTTTTTTTAACCGATTGACAGCACTAATATAAATACATGTATGTTATTTTAACAGTGGCTACATGCATATCCAATCATATTTATAATGTATTACCTTTGTTTTTATCATCCAAGTCTCTTTTTTTTAACTCAAGTGCACATACAATAAAAGACAGTAAAGTTTTTTTTGGCATTCAGGTTGCTAAATAATCGAGAAAAAAAAAAAAAACAGACAGTACTGTGGTTATATAAACAAGATTTTGGGTTGAATTTGAAGCAAACTTAGCAATATTGTGATGTATATCTTTACTGTGTTATACATGTTCTACAAATTACATACAGTGATAAGATTTTCGGTATACTGCCCACCCCTAATAGACACACTCACTGAGCTAAAATGTATAGCAGCCAAGCTGACATTACCCATCCAGCTCTCTGTAAGATCAGAACTGCTGTGCTTTTACTGTATCATGTCAGAGTTTATGCTTACATTGTAAAGAGCAAATTGAACCAAGGTTTGCAGATCCTAGATAAACTCCTTCGCCCATGAAAGCCAAGATCGGGGGGCACAGGAGGAGTATTATATCATCCGCAATGTCTGGGCCTGCCAAAGAACTGGAGCATAATGAGATTGATCCTGATATGAAATAACACCATGTCCAGTTTTTCTTCAAACTTTGTAATCAGATTTTGGAAACAGAAGAAAGAATAAAGGAGGGTTAGAAGGGAGTTTGAATTATAGAGTGAGAGAGTGAACTCTTAAAGGTAGTGGAAAAGACAGGAAGATGGATGATGAGAGGTTTTTACAGGGCTTCAAGCTCTTTAAAAATTTATTTGTGACAATATTTAAAGAGTATTTCCTTTCAGCGTCACTAAAACTTCTTTGAAAGTTAATTTTATTGGCTATCGGTCTGTCTTCCATGGGTAAGAATGGCAAATTGTGAACAAAAATAGTTTGGTGTAAATAAGGCTTTTTCAGAATGTAATACATTTTCTCACATTGGAATTTTGATCATTATCATAAATCTTCATAATTTATACGAGAAACGTAACGTGAGCATGGGGCGGCCGTCGGAATAAACATTTAAATTGAGGTATCCGAAATCTGGACTATTTTGATTATGCAATTTGGTGGTGAAAAAAAGTCATTTGTCTTCTAAACGTTTAATTTTCGAAACCATTGGCTCCCAAGGAATTCATTTTATCTGGAGCCCTGATTGTAGCAGAATAAAGTGATTGTTTGTTTATATAATCGGGAAAAAAGTTCTACCAACAAAGTAAAACCTGCAAAAGCAGTTAGATAAGAGAGAAATAAACAGAGATAGATTAAACATTTCACTACCACATCTGTTAATGGAGTGATCTAAAGTAAGACATCCATTGATTCTAGACACCCTGCTGTTTATTTATTTATATTTTTATTTAACAGGAGCAGCTGGAGTTGGCATATCAATTACCACACGCACGCCATTAATCTGAAAAACACTGCTGCCGCTACATGTTAGTCATTACACAAGTTCTTATGCAATGAAAGTTTTCAAAGAAAACAACTAGATGCTCATTTACTCCCCACAAGATGGGTGAAACGACTCATTTACATTTCCTCATTTTAAGGTGACAGTTTGGAGAGAAGCGATTACTTCTTTGATCAATTGGGTATTCCACATTTTTGCCCGCTGCTTTCCTTCAAACAATTTGTGAATTCTATGGAAAGTGTACTAATGTATGCTGTACAGTAATGTTACAAAATAATGTAGTAATGTAAAGTAAAAGGGAGTATAAAATATAAATATTTCAATTAGGTATTTTGATCATTTAAAATATTTTGATCACAGTTAAACTCAATATTGTTCATAGTGTTTTAAGGACAGTAGCACTCTGTACAATAATTTTCCTCATGCTTTATAGATGTAATTTTTAAAGATATATTCCTATGCGGGTGCTTGAAGCATTATGAATGATTATTAAAAAAGTAAACATTTCATTAATTTTGTATTTATTTATTTATTTTCACGTACACTGCTGTTAATTTTGAGGTCAGAACGTTTTTTTTTGTTTGTTTTTTTAAAAGAAATTTTTACTTTTATTCAACAAAGAAACAAAGTTGATCAAAAGTGACAAATCTTTTGTTACATTATACATATCTTTACTATCAAACAAATGTTCTTTTGAACATGAAGAAATCCTTTTAAAAAGACATATCATGGTTTCCACAATAATATTAAGCCGCACAACTTTTTTTTTTTATCAGCATTGCAAATAATAAGAAATGTTAATTGAGGACCAAATAAACATATGATTTCTGAAGGATCATGTGACACTGAAAACTGGAGTAATGGCTGCTGAAAATTCAGCTTTGCCATTACAGGAAAAATATATTTTATTTTAAATTGTAATAACATTTCATAACCTTACTGCTGTATTTTTAACCAAACATATCTTGTTGAACAAAAGAGACTTTCAAAAACATTCACAAAATCTTACTGACACCACACTTTTAAACTCTAGTGTAGTTTTATTTTTCAATAAAAGTTGCTGTTCATATTAAATATCACTACTTGTTCCATATAGAATTTCAAGATTCAGTTCAGATTTTCAAACCTAATTTTTATGTTTATCAACAAATTATTGTGCCCCCATTTTAATGTCTCTTTGATTGAAATCCCTCTGTAGAATTTGTGTCACTTGTTATTAGAAAATGATATTTACAGAACGTGATAGACCATGATATTAACGGTAATATAATAATCTGTATTGTTTTACATTATAAATTAATTGTTGCAGCTATAGTCTACTTAGTTGACTTGAATTGAGTATTTGGAGAGGAGTTTTGATGTTCAGTGGAGTGGTAAAGTCATGTCTTGTATGAAGCACCTGTGTCCTCCATCCTGTTGACACCATTTCAGTGCAGAGAGAGGTGCAAGTTGCTTTTTTCCTTTCTCTTTTTCCATGAGGACAAATGAAAGAGGGATGAAATGGGGGTTGTGCTGTCTCTTGATAGATGACTTGTTGAATTGTTTCATTTAGCCTTTGACCCTACCACAAGCCCTTTGGAAAAACGTGTACCCGTGTATGTTTTGTGTGTGTGTTTGTAATCACGCAGCTCATCAGTCACACTGGTTTGGTATGAGTGGAATGGAATCTCACTCCTCTTTCCTTATTGCATTTCTCCTCATCATTTCCTCTGCGTTTGTGTGTGCTCTCCAAGCATGCGCCTCTATGGATGTGTGGACTCATTCCATGCCAATGTGAAAATGCCCTCATTCACTGGGGAATTCTAAAGCCATGATCAGCCTCTTTTCATTCCCTCCACTCGTGCTGCGGAAACAAAAGAGAAGGAAAATGGTCTCCGGTTCTCTAGCGCCACCCTTTCATCACTGTTGATCTTCAGCTGTCTTCATTTACTAAATTTAGACACTTTATGATCAAGGTCCACTCCCCAAATTGAGTAGTGGACCATCGTAAAGTATCTGCAAAACTGCTCTGGGATCAGCAACTTGGATGAAACTCCACAACTGCTTCCACAAAAAGGGTCCTTCATTGATATTCAATGTAGATCTCTTCCCACTGTCCCGGCAAACTCTCACAACAGGTTCGTTCTGCATCTTCTGCATATTCATGAGCCCACATTCTGATACCACCACAAATCACATTTTGAGTCATGTCTTGTGGAGCCAAGGTGATGATTATGTATTGGGTGTGTGCACAGCTTTGGGGAGCGATGGATGCCACGCTAAGTGTGTGTGTGTGTATGTGTGGAGGGTTAAAAAAGCAGACGGTAAGTGTTGTGAATAGAGAGAGAGATTAATGAGACAGACTCAGTCTCGTTCGATGACAGCAGGGATACAGATGTCCCAGCGCAGTATGTGGCCTCCGAACAAAACTACTAGAGCTACAGAGAGAGAGAGAGAGAGAGAGAGAGAGAGAGAGATAGGAAAGGGGAGTTATTTTAGAAAGAGATAAAGTTAGAAGAGAGGGGAAATGGTTACATTTTAAGTGAGTTTTTTTAAAAAATTGAATTCAATTCACATTTAATTGTGTAGCGCTTTTCACAATACATATCGTTTCAAAGCAGCTTTACAGAAAATGTATGTCTACATTTACAATTTAGAGTGATCTGTTATCAGAGGTGACTGTGTCCAAGTTATGTATTTCAGAAATGTACATATACAAATACAAATCATGCAGTTATATTTATATACAAACCCGATTCCAAAAAAGTTGGGACGCTGTACAAATTGTGAATAAAAAAAGGAATGCAATAATTTACAAATCTCATAAACTTATATTTTAGTCACAATAGAATATAGATAACATATCAAATGTTGAAAGTGAGACATTTTGAAATGTCATGCCAAATATTGGCTCATTTTGGATTTCATGAGAGCTACACATTCCAAAAAAGTTGGGACAGGTAGCAATAAGAGGCCGGAAAAGTTAAATGTACATATAAGGAACAGCTGGAGGACCAATTTGCAACTTATTAGGTCAATTGGCAACATGATTGGGTATAAAAAGAGCCTCTCAGAGTGGCAGTGTCTCTCAGAAGTCAAGATGGGCAGAGGATCACCAATTCCCCCAATGCTGTGACGAAAAATAGTGGAGCAATATCAGAAAGGAGTTTCTCAGAGAAAAATTGCAAAGAGTTTGAAGTTATCATCATCTACAGTGCATAATATCATCCAAAGATTCAGAGAATCTGGAACAATCTCTGTGCGTAAGGGTCAAGGCCGGAAAACCATACTGGATGCCCGTGATCTTCGGGCCCTTAGACGGCACTGCATCACATACAGGAATGCTACTGTAATGGAAATCACAACATGGGCTCAGGAATACTTCCAGAAAACATTGTCGGTGAACACAATCCACCGTGCCATTTGCTAAAACTCTATAGGTCAAAAAAGAAGCCATATCTAAACATGATCCAGAAGCGCAGGCGTTTTCTCTGGGCCAAGGCTCATTTAAAATGGACTGTGGCAAAGTGGAAAACTGTTCTGTGGTCAGACAAATCAAAATTTGAAGTTCTTTTTGGAAAACTGGGACGCCATGTCATCCGGACTAAAGAGGACAAGGACAACCCAAGTTGTTCTCAGCGCTCAGTTCAGAAGCCTGCATCTCTGATGGTATGGGGTTGCATGAGTGCGTGTGGCATGGGCAGCTTACACATCTGGAAAGGCACCATCAATGCTGAAAGGTATATCCAAGTTCTAGAACAACATATGCTCCCATCCAGACGTCGTCTCTTTCAGGGAAGACCTTGCATTTTCCAACATGACAATGCCAGACCACATACTGCATCAATTACAACATCATGGCTGCGTAGAAGAAGGATCCGGGTACTGAAATGGCCAGCCTGCAGTCCAGATCTTTCACCCATAGAAAACATTTGGCGCATCATAAAGAGGAAGATGCGACAAAGAAGACCTAAGACAGTTGAGCAACTAGAAGCCTGTATTAGACAAGAATGGGACAACATTCCTATTCCTAAACTTGAGCAACTTGTCTCCTCAGTCCCCAGACGTTTGCAGACTGTTATAAAAAGAAGAGGGGATGCCACACAGTGGTAAACATGGCCTTGTCCCAACTTTTTTGAGATGTGTTGATGCCATGAAATTTAAAGTCAACTTATTTTTCCCTTAAAATGATACATTTTCTCAGATTAAACATTTGATATGTCATCTATGTTGTATTCTGAATAAAATATTGAAATTTGAAACTTCCACATCATTGCATTCTGTTTTTATTCACAATTTGTACAGTGTCCCAACTTTTTTGGAATCGGGTTTGTATATATATATATATATATATATATATAATAGAAAAATTTAGCCCCAAACAAATTAATGCACATTTCAATGAATTTTTTTTTAAACTTATACTGTGATGAAATGCTCAGGTCATATTTAACCCATATTCATAAAAAAAGCCCAAACAAACAAGAAATTATATTTTACATAAAGCAAACAATACCTATTTGTAGGACCATTACGATAAAATATTGTTATAATCATAATTAGCACACATTTTCTGATTCATGTTTCAAATAAAGTATGAATTTAAATCAAATTAAATTAAATTCCAAAATGATTCCAAATAAAAAATGCTTTATTTAGATGTTGTTTGAGAACTTGAATTGATTGAGTCCGTTTTTCATTAAATTATGAGATTTCTTTGTATATTCGCCCTTTTAAAACAGTACGATTATGCTACAGTCAGTGCATTGAAAACCTTCTTTATTAATCTATTTATGCCATATTTCCATATTCATTTAGGAATTGGCATTTGTCTTTTATTTTTCTCTCTGTTGTAAATTTAATTTGATGGACCCCAACAGACCAATGGACACTTCTTTGCCAAATTTTTGGCTGTGAACCTGAGTGTCCTTTTACCTGCTGAGCAGGATCATGGGTAATGTCTTATATCAGAGGCAGGTGTAGGTAGTGACAGTTAAAGATTATTCAGCTTCTCAGTCCGCACCCCACATTGTCTCCCCCTTATCTCACTCCACCAGTGCTTCTTGACAGCGCTTATAGAAGAAGTCACAGTGGCAACAATTAGCCTCGCTGTAATCCCGTAGCTTGTCTGGTCCTGTGGCAACACCACCTGTCAGGACACAAGGCCTTTGTTGTGGTGTGAGTGGCTTTTTCTAAATGTCCTGTGTAAAAATGCCGGCATGATGTCGGAAAATTTTCTACACAGGTTTGTGTCCTTAGAACTCATTCAGTTAAAAAAAAAAAGCTTTTTGAAAATGAGCATGCTCACTTCTCAGGATTTTTTCTCTCTGACATGTTTGGGACGTGTCTGTCTGAGTATGTCTCTTTCTTTTGTATTTTTGTCTATTATTGTAACCACATTGACACAAAAGCTATTTGTTCAAGATGTTTTAAGGGTTTTATAAGGGTCAAGTCAAGTCACCTTCATTTATATAGCGCTTTTTACAACACTTCAAAGCAGCTTTACAGCGATAATAGGAAATTAATTTCGTTTTTGATGAAAAGTTTTTGATTAATTTCTGTTGTAAAAACTGATTAGTTATTTAATTTGGTGCCATTTAAACAACACCACCTTCAATTAAAACAGAAAACCCTAAATGCATTCCGGACCCCATATGCACAGCAACAGCATTTGGTGGCCCGAGAACGCAAACCATGAAATAGGTTTGAAATAGTTTTGAAACTATACCATCATCATCCCCACGCAACCCCCAAAAAGGCGAATCTGTGAAAACGCCGACGGCATGTACGCAAGCATTACGTATTCAGCCTATAGGCAAGCGCGTTTGAATACGTATGTGTGCATATGTGTTTTTATCTGTATAGAGGGGAAGGGAATTGAAGGAGGCCTTCACAGGGGAGAGTCTAGGTGACACGGTCTCTGCTGACACTTCAGGGATGCGTTGTGGTCATGTCTAGGCGCAGGTCCACCATCTCATCTGGATCCGGCTGACTACAGTAAACCTCGGGATAAACAGAGAGACTAACATTAGCGTAGATGCCATTCTTTTTATGATGTAATGAGTACATCAGGTGTTATGGGAAGTGTTCCCGGTTCCGGCTGACCTAGTTAATGCAGCCTAAAACAATCATTTAACTGATTTGAATAATAGAAATTGATAATGCTCTATGTGTATGCCATAGTAAAGAGATGTGTTTTTAGTCTAGATTTAAACTGACAGAGTGTGTCTGCTTCCCGAACAATGCTAGGAAGACTGTTCCAGAGTTTAGGTGCTAAATAGGAAAAGGATCGACTGCCTGCAGTTGATTTTGATATTATCAACTGGCCAGAGTTTTGAGACCGCAATAGACGTGATGGAGTATAATGCGTTAAGAGCTCATTCAGGTACTGGGGAGCTAAACCATTTAGAGCTTTGTAAGTAATAAGCAAGATTTTAAAATGTATACAATGTTTAATAGGGAGCCAGTGCAGTGTTGACAGAACTGGGCTAATATGGTCATACTTCCTGGTTCTAGTAAGAACTCGAGCTGCTGCATTTTGGACCAGCTGCAGTTTATTTATTAAGCGAGCAGGGCAACCACCCAGTAGAGCATTACCGTAATCTAGCCTTGAGGTCATGAACGCATGAACTAACTGTTCAGCATTTTGCATTGAGAGCATGTGTCGTAGTTTAGATATATTTTTAAGATGGAAGAATGCAGTTTTACAGATGCTAGAAACATGGCTTTCAAATGAAAGATTGGTATCAAAGAGCACACCCAGGTTCCTAACTGACGACGAGGACTTGACAGAGCAGCCATCAAGTGTTAGGCAGTATTCTAGGTTACTACGTGCAGAGGTTTTTTGTCCAATTATTAGAAATTCTGTTTTTTCAGAAATAAGTTGTAGGAAATTACTAGTCATCCAATGTTTTATATCAGCTATGCATTCCGTCAATCTTGTGAATTGGTAAGTTTCGTCAGAGTCGCGAAGAAATATAGAGCGGAGTATCGTCAGCATAACAATGAAAAATAACGCCATGCTTCCTAATGATATCTCCCAAGGGTAGCATGTTCAGGATGAAAAGCAACGGTCTTAGCACTGAGCCTTGGGGTACTCCATACTGAACTTGTGATCGGTATGACATCTCTTCATTTACCGCTACAAACTGATAATGATCAGATAAGTACGATTTAAACCATGGCAATGCAATTCCACTAATGGCAACATAATTTTCGAGTCTATTCAGAAGAATGTTGTGGTCGATAGTATCGAATGCAGCGCTAAGATCGAGTAACACTAATACTATGTACTATGTAGTACAGTACTATGATACGGTCTAAATCCTGACTGGAAATCCTCACAGATATCATTTCTTTCTAAAAAGGAGCATAGTTGTGAGGACACTGCCTTTTCTAGTATTTTTAACAGAAAGGGTAGATTTGAGATTGGCCTGTAATTGACTAATTCTGTAGGATCAAGTTGCATTTTTTTAATAAGTGGTTTAATAATAGCCAACTTAAAAGTTTTCGGTACATATCCTAATGACAAAGATGAATTAATGATATTAAGAAGAGGATCTATGACCTCTGGAAGCATCACTTTCAGTAGCTTAGTCGGTATAGGGTCGAGCATACATGTTGTTGATTTAGATGATTTAAAGAGTTTAGCCAATTCTTCCTCTCCTATAGCAGTGAATGAGTGGAATTTTCCTCAGTGACACTACAATGCACTGTCTGATGCGATACTGTAGTAGATGGTTGCATAGTTATAATTTTCTTCCTAATATTATCAATCTTGCACGTAAAAAAGTTCATAAAGTCATTACTGCTGTGCTGTTTGCAAACGTCAGAAGTTGAAGCTTTATTTCTTGTTAATTTATCCACTGTATCAAATAAATACCTAGGGTTGTGTTTGTTTTCTTCTAAGAGAGTCGAGAAATAAGCAAATCTAGCAGTTTTTACGGCCTTTCTGTATACAATCATGCTCTCTTTCCACGAAATGCGAAAAACCTCCAGTTTTGTTTTCTTCCAGCTGCGCTCCATTTTTCTGGCTGCTGTTTTAAGGGCCCGAGTGTGCTCGTTGTACCACGGCGTTGGACTATTTTCTTTAATCTTCTTTAAGCACAGAGGAGCAACTGTGTCTAAAGAGAGAGTCAATAGTTTCTGTTGCAACATCGAGTTCCTCTAGGCTATCTGGGATGCTGAGGAGATGGAACTGATGAGGAAGATTATTTACAAAGCAATCTTTAGAGGCAGTGGTGATAGTCCTGCCATATTTGAAACGAGGGGATGGCTTTGCAGCCTTTGCTAAATTAAGTATACATGACACTAGATAATGATCTGAGATGTCATCGCTCTGCTGCAGAATTTCAACAGTATCAACATTTATTCCATGTGACAATGTTAAGTCTAAAGTATGATTACGACGATGAGTTGGTCCTGACACGTGTTGCATAACTCCAATAGAGTTTAGAATGTCTCTAAATGCTAATCCCAATGCATCTTTTTCATTATCTACATGGATATTAAAATGACCAACAATTAGGACTTTATCTAAAGCCAGTACTAACTCTGATAGAAAATCAGCAAATTCTTTGGTAAAGTCTGTATGGTTCCCTGGTGGCCTGTATACAGTAGCCAGCACAAATGTCAAATGGGATTTATCATTTACACTACATAACGTTATGTAAAGCACCAAAACTTCAAAATAATTATATTTGAAACTAGACTTTTGAGTAATACTGAAGATATTATTATAAATTACAGCAGCACCTCCCCCTTTGCCTTTCAGATGCGGCTCGTGTTTATAACAATAATCTTGGGGGGTGGCCTCATTTAAAGTAATCGTCAGGTTTTAGCCAGGTTTCTGTCAAACACAGCACATCTAGGTTATGATCTGTAATCATATCATTAACAATAAGCGCTTTTGAGGAAAGGGATCGAATATTCAGCAGCCTGAGCTTTATCATTTGTTCATCTGTATTATATCTGTTTTTTATTTGTTGAACATCAATTAAATTTTTACCCTTAAATGGGTTGGAGAGTTTTTTGTATTTACTAATTCGGGGAACAGACACAGTCTCTATGTGATAATATCTAGGTCTCTAAAGAGTCGCTATGTGTTGGGATTTATCTGACTTCTGTGATGTGAGACAGCTAGCAGATGGTCGGTTAAGCCAGTCCATCTGCTTCCTGACCTGGGCCCCAGTTAGTCAAGGTTCAACTCTAAGACTATGTGCCAAATTACTAGAGAGAAGAGCGGTACCATCCCGGGAGGGATGAATACCATCTCTTTTTAACAGGTCAGGTCTGCCCCAAAAGCTTTTCCAATTGTCTATGAACCCTATGTTATTCTGCGGACACCACTTGGACAACCAGCCATTGAGTGATGATAGTCTGCTAAGTATCTCATCACTCCACCTAACAGGGAGGGGGCCAGAGCAAAAAACTTTAGCTGCCATCGTACTTGCGAGTTTACACACCTCTTTAATGTTAATTTTGGTGATCTCCGACTGGCGAAGTCGAACATCATTAGTGCCGACGTGAATAATAATCTTAGAGAATTTACGATTAGCATTAGCCAGCACTTTTAAATTTGCTTTGATTTCAGGCGCTCTGGCTCCCGGTAAACATGTGACTATGGTGGCTGGTGTCTCTATTTTCACGTTCCGTGTAATAGAATCGCCAATAACTAGGGCACTTTCAACATGATTCTCAGTGGGTGCGTCACTGACAGGGGAGAACTATTAGGGTAAGAAATATTACCAACAAATATTACCATGATGCATAAATATTTTGGAATAAGAAATGTATTATTGAAATAATATTTTTGTGAGTCCTCCTTGTAAGTCATGAACGAATCGTTCTTTTGAACCGGTTCTTTTTAGTGAACTGGTCGAACCAATTCACCAAATCGGACTGAATCGTTCTAAACAATTCGCGTCTCGAGTCAGCGCTGATTCACAAGTTACTTAAGTTACTCACTTTCGCACATACTTGACAGTCCCTCCGACTCGAAATATACCAATATCCAGAAGTATATATTACACTAGTAACTCCAACAGTTCACTGAACTGAGACATGTTGCGCTGAGAAAACTGATGAACACGAGCAGCTGATACTGAGCATGTGTGTACTAGTTAACAGTTCTCGAATCCGAACTGAGAACTGTTTCTTTCAGACACGTTCGACATACTGAAAACCGATGAGCTGATAAGCTGAGCATGCATCATTTTTTCAGAGGGATGAAATGCATCTTTCTTAAGTATTTTGTTGAACATCAGAAAGTGTAACAAAACAAAACATGTTGGAAACATGTTCATCACATACAAAGTAATTACTGTCTTATTACTGTATTATTTTAAAGATTGGAAACACAATGAATCAATTGTAAAACTGTCAAACTAAACATTTATTTAAATTTGGCTTATTTAATTTCTAAGTAAGTTGATATAGAAACATATTGAACATACTGGAATCATGCTTTGACTTTTTAGTTTTGTCGACTGTATATTCAGGTTGCAGCGGTTCTCAGCTCAGCAGTAGACTTACACATAGGCCTACTACAGCAGTTCTCGAGTTGAGAACTGGTTGCAGCAGTTCTCAAATCACCAGTACAGAACCGAGAACTGTTTCTTTCGGACACGTTCGATACTGAGAGCCGTATCTGAGAACCTTAGAGGCTTTTGCTGACAAAGGCAAATGGCGTTTAGCGGTTTCTGCCAACGAATCGTTATTTCGGAATGGGCTGACGCTAGGATTTAGCGGATTTGAAGCGAAAGCATTTGCTGAACGTATACTATGTGTGGAAAGCATTCGCTCAATATGATTCTCTCATTTTTGATGGAAGTGGCATTTAGCAGCTTTTGTATCTGAACTCTTCATATATAAACACACACGCACACACATACATACACTTTTGGTTTTGGGGTGAAACATCCCAGCTAAGAGCTGTCCACATTCACCATGGGAAACCAAAATGTAAAGCAGCCAAAATCAGTTTGTTTTGTTTTTATAGTATGTGCCATTTTCAAATAGTTCATAGTTGAGTTTTTGATCATTTTAAAATCAGGACTTTGACTGGATTGTAGAATCGTAATAAGGGCATTCACTCTCTTGTCCGTGAGTCACTTCAGTGTTAGTTTGCCCTGAAATCTGAAAGAACGTTGTGCCAGCTTGCAGGACAGTGCAACAGGTCCTCTTGCAGTATGTTCCTGTTATTTTGCACCATCCACTCTTGCTTTGTGTTTTAACAAGATGCCTAGTCCCTCCAGATGAAAACCAGCCCTACAGCATGATGCTGCTACCACAATACTTCACTGCTTGTATGGTGTTTTTGGCTGGTATTATTTTTTTTATTTTTTTTGGGGGGGCAGTGTAAGCTCTGCAACACTTCACTTAGAATTCTGGATAAAAAGTCTAGATTTCTGAATTCCACAATTCTCTCTAAAATATCTGCTCGAAAGGATTCCAACTATACAGTTTTTATGATAATCAATCCAAAAAGATGCCTCACAAGGGTCTTTTCTGAAGAATTCAGTCTATGCTTGACAGAATCCTACTCTCTAAGCGACACCCCCCCCCCCCCCCCACACACACACACACACACACACACACACACACACACATACATATACTTAAACAATGCTGATGATAGAAGATGTGCTTTGTCTCCTTCAGCAAGGCCCACCTTAGGGACAAGCTGTCAACAGCATCCGTCACATCCCCTAAACAAAGAACCTGCTGAAGGTGAGCTGGAGAAAGCGAGACAGGAGATGATTAAAATAAAAGCTCTCAATAGACCTTATCCAACAGCAAGCGCCATTTTTGAAATTTTTTTTTTTTTTTTTTTTTTTTTTTTTTAATGCGAATGAAAGCGAGGGTGTGAGGGATAGACATACATCTCTTCAGTGGGTTGTACTGTTATTTCATGTGTTTTTGGATTGTTCTGCTGAAGAAACACTGCAAAAAATATCTTTCCAAGAAACTTCAGTAGACATAAAACTCCAGACAACATGAGCTGTGGAAAATAAGTGATCTAGGAGCTTTATACAACTTTTTACAGTGGATGCCATTGAAAACACGGTAAGTCTATTAGGGGTGTGCAATTAATATTCGAAAAATAAAAATACTATTCGAATTTTACTATGTTGCTTTGCTGGCCATAAATGCAGTGAATCCATGATAAATCCCTCTAAAACTCGCAGTTATAACTAAATCCACTGGGTGGCGCTGTGGAGCGTGTTAAGTTGAGTGCATTTGATCACATAATGTCGTTGTCTGCCTCGCGATGTTTAGAATTACTTAGATAAAAATTAAAAATGATCTTACAAAATGGAGTTACTTTTGATAAAATGAATTAATGAAACTGAGTTATCATATTATCACGACCACAATGAGAAATCACATGAAATCCAAACACCAGTCGAATGAGGAAAGACAGCTGTCCATCACTGCGTTCACGAGTGCAGGTAAGCACAGATGTTCACCGAGTCAGAGTGAGATAACTTATATGATAACAAAATGATCTCGAGAGATATTCTTCCTTTAAGTTTTGTCGAGGGTTTAAGAACAGAAAACACAGAGTGCTGTTAGAAACTTCACTTAACACCGTTATCTTTGTGTCTCTGCAACGTCTGTCAGCGGGGCGCGTTTTCTCACCCGAGAATAATATCATCCACATGATATTATTGTTTTTCTCAACACGAAAATGTGAAACAATATAAACACGACAACCATATTTTGACTTGAGTGTATATGTACGTTATGCACGATAACTGGTGCGCTCTGCTTTATTAGTGTTTTTTTTTTTTTTTTTTTTTTTTTGCTTGACCTTATAATGCTTTTGTTCTTTAGGCCTATATTTATTATTTACACATATTGTTTAATGTTTTGAACTGAATGAAAACCTTAAGATATAACGTAAGCTTGTTGTGTATATTACCTAATCATAAGTTTGTTCAGAAATGGTGACGAATAAAAAAAATAACGTCTTTCTCATTTTCTCAAAATAACGTCATTTAAATATATATTTGAATATTCGAATATTCGTTTTTTATGAGCCCAAATATTGGAATACAATATTTTCGAAAAATGCCCATCCCTAAAGTCTATCCCTCACAGCCTCGCTTTCATACATGTCATGGTGCTGCTCTAAATGAGGTCAATAGTAAGATTTATTCTTTAGACACCTACTAGACACATTTGGCTATTCCTGTTCTTGAAAGCGACGGTCCCTTTTTTGAGGGAAATAAAAGCAGGAAAAATAGAATAGAATGAATGAAGGAAGGAAAGAAACATCTGAGGAATCAAACATGAAATATCAGAGGAATCAAGAGGAAACAGTCTTTGTAGTTTGGACACTGTTCCTCTCTTTTCCTCTACGCTTGGCTGGTCCCTCACATCGTGGTCAGTACAGCACATCATTAATGCTGGTCTGATTGACAGCTAAACTGACAGCCAAGCTGTTTGGACATTGTGGGTGGAAACCCTTTTTTTCCGTCATTTTCCTAAAGAAGACTGACAAGCGCACAAAAGAGACAGGAGGAGAAATGACATGTTCAGATCAATGTGTATGTTTGTGTGTGCTCAGCACATGAGCACTATTTTGTGCTGAGATACTTTTATTCATCAGCATTTCCATAGGGATCCATGTCGTTGCACAAACCCGGACGAGCACCCAATCCTGTTCCTGGAGGCACACCAACAGTACACATTCAAACTCTTCCTAATCAAACACACCTGATTGAACTCTTTGGCTTATTCACTCTCAGAAAAAATGGTACAAAAGCTGTCACTGGGACGGTACCCTTTAAAAGCGTTCTAATATGTACTGTTTAGGTACTAACGTACACTTTTGGTACAAAAATGTACCTTTGAGATCTAATATGCACTCTTTAAGTACAAAGGTGTAGCCTACCTTTTGATAGGGTACCGCCCCAGTGACGGCTTTTGTACCTTTTTTTTTGTACCTTCTGAGAGCATTGGTAAAGACTCCCAAGATCCTAAATGGATGGATTGGATAAGGGGGACATTCAAAATGTGTACTGTTGGGAAACACTGGTCTAACTAAGGGGTGTTCAATTCTGCTCTTGGACGGCAAAATGTCCTGCAGAGTTTCCAACCTGCTCTGACCCTCTTGTCTGGAAGTTTCTAGTAATCCTGAATACCTTGATTTGCAGGTTCAGGTGTGTTTGCTTACAAATGCAGGATAGAGGCCCTAGTCTAGGATTGGATACCTCTGGTTTAGAACTGTAAAGGCTGTAATGTTGGTCCAGCAGATACTGAGTATCTGTCGGCCAAGTTTTGTGATGTGTTCCACACCGTTGGCATGATGCACACCTCCATGGGAAGCTTTTCGTCCGATTGAGCATGTTGAATTAGCGTCATAGCGGTCGGTGAGAGAGACCACTCTGATTGGCTGTTCAGCTAAGTGAACCAGTGCACGAGAAGGAAAAAACAGAAGTGACAAAAGCAAGCAAACGATGAAGTCAACAGAGCACAAACAAAAGGCTGTACTAATTGTACATCTTCTTATCGAGCATTCCAATACAAGAATATTTTCATAACGACATGACCGTCTGGAATGAAGAAAGTAGAGATCAACTGTTCAACATGATTCTTATTCCTAAATTAGCAGGCACTGCTTTGTTTACGGTTTGTGGATCCGCAGTCCTAGGCTGTGTCCAAAATCGTCCCCTAGGCCTATACCCTTAAATAGGGCACTATTTGACTGTACTGAGTATCTTCAAGCTTCAATTGATCAAAGCTCATTTAGGTTATTTAATGTTTAGTCACTTTTGAAACCTTTAAATGGAGTCAAATAAGATTGAAAAATGTAATTCTTTTGAATAATATGCACTGAATCCTTCACAATAAGACCACATGCATTGAGAAACTAAATATGGGCGATTTCGAGTTCATGTCAACTTTAAATAAATTGATCCATCTATCCATTTTCCATCATCCATCTATCCATTTTCAAAACCACTGGTCCAATGTGGCTACAGCATAATATCATACAGATATAAATTTCTTTTTAATTGTATAAACCTTAATTAAAAATGTAATAATCAAAGTTTCCATGACAGAGTTCAAGATAAATCTTTTTATCTTACTACTGGAGCTGCGAGTTTGCTAAGTTTCAAATAATTATTAAACAGCAAGCACAAACTACGCAAAAGCGGCAGTCCTTCCGGTGCACTCAAGTGTCCGAATTCGCTCATTCATTTTCTATATTATATTATATTATATATTCTATATATTATAACTATATTAGTAGACTAATGTAGGGAATAGTGAATAAGGGTATAGGGGGTGATTTCGGACACAGCCCTAGTTCCGATATCCCTTTTTGAATGACGAATACAGACTACTGCCACCTTGTGTTATGGAAAGTTATTTCCTCTCATGCAGACGCAGAATGTACGAGCTGGCCGTTGGCTATAGTCTTTCTGGCCCAGACAAATGCAATGCAACCATACAGTCGGATTTCGCCACCGCTAGTTCTTTGATGTTGGCTAGATGTGTCACAGCCTATAGTATCATGGAAAAAGAACTCTTGTTTTTTTTGTTTAAAAAGATATATGTTCCCACACAAACATTACATTGCCTGCTTTATCCCCCTCCACCCACACCATCACTTGCATTACTCTATAGCAGTGGTTTTCAAACCTGTCCTGGAGGCACCCCAGACCTGCACATTTTGTATGTCTCTCTTATCAGACACACCCAATTTTGTTCTTGCAGTCTCTACTAACGAGCTGATGAGTTGAATCAGGTGTGATAAATGAGGGAGACACAAAATGTGCAGGGCTGGGGTGCCTCCAGGACAGGTTTGAAAACCACTGCTCAAACAGAGGAGGTGGCAAGAATATGTTGAGCTGCATGAATAAGCTTGAAAAGAAGTGCTTTTTTTGCCTGCTTCTTTTCTAATGCTAACAAACATCTATCTTGTCAAGCTTGGGGTGACCTCCGCACAATGTTTCAATTTGGGCTCACTGACAGAGCCATCACTTGCCTCCTTTCTGTCAGACTCCTCCAGTCCACAACAAATGCAGCTAAATAATGCAACGTGCCCTTGAGTTTACACACTCCTCTGATCATCCTTTTAAACAAATGAGTGCCCAGAGCCATAACATCTGAAGTGTTGTCAACTTTGGGCAGAAAGAAAGCAGGGCACACATATATAAAAGACAAATTATTGCTGATGATAAGAGAGAGAGGGATGGGGGAAAAAGAGGGGGAAGATGAGATCAAGAAACAGGGCATTGGGGTATATAGAGTGTGTAGTAGGATAAATAGTGTATGCCTTTGTGCTGAATGGTGAAAATGAATGGAATGGGGGGGGGTACACAATCTTGAGCCAAAAGTATTGTAGAAATCCATGTACTGAACTGCTAGCACTTACACATAGCATTACCTTCTGTATGCTTTCCCACAATTTCATTACAAAGTGCATGTTGTTCATTAGTGGTATTTGGTGCGTGCGATTTAAATTTCACTGTGACATAGAACACATGTAATAAGTGACCAATTTATTTAAAGTTGACATGACCGTGAAATTGCCCATATTTAATTTCTCAATACACGTGGTCTTATTGTGAAAGATTCAGTGCATATTATTTCAAAGAATTACATTTTTCAATCATATTTGACTCCATTTAAAGGTTTCAAAAGTGATTGAAACATTAAATAATCGAAATAAGCTTTGATCAATTGAAGTTTTTCGAATTTGAGTTCTTGGATTTGTACACCTGTGTGCAAGGATAAAAACGGAACATTATGAAGGACAGAAGTAAAGAGAGCGTCACACCTGTTCTCTGACCTTGTTCTTAATATAATGATGGAATGAAGTAGAACTTGAACATTATATATGGAATGCCCTTAATATATGTCTGCTCTCGTTCTGCCTTCACATTCAGCCTACTTGCTTCGATGAAAATACAATATAGTGGAAATAAAATGATTGTACAAATCATGCATGACACAAGGCATGATGCACTGTTCTGCAACAAAATAAGTGGAAATATTAAACCCAATTTTTCTGTGTGCTCTGTTTTTTGTTATTCATTAAAGATTCAGATCATTAGCTTTGCAACATGCTAACGACAAATCAGTGTTATTATTTATATTTATTAATATAAGAATTCATTTGTATTTATATTTTGAATTGGCTTTTATTTAAATTTTTTATTTAAATTTTGGTTATTTTTTTATTTTAAGTTTTAGTAATTTTTCCATTTTAGTTTAATAATTTTACTACTTCAACTTAATAAATGAAAGAAAAAAAGTTTTGTTGATACTTTGTTAACAATAACAACACTGCAACACACTATTAAAATCAATTGAAGGTCAAGCTCTTGCGGAATGCTATTTGTGTGATGCCTGAGCTGCTATAGAAATGGTTAACTATCCTAATAATATACCGCTAGACAACTCCTGCCCTGAGATTGTATTGTACTCGTCGGGTGCTGCCTCATATTTCCTTTAGTCATGCATTTTTCCGTCAACAAGCAATCTTTATGGTGACATTTACAGAATGTCTTTCTTAGACTGTAAACGTGTAAATGTTGCCTTTTGCAGTTACAGCTCAGATCAGCTTCCTATCCTGACCTGAAGTCACTGTTGATACATTTTTTTTTGTTAGTTGCTTATGATGGCTAAGGTTTTTTTCCATGCTGTTTCTTCTAGAACATGTTGGCAGAGAAGGTGGAGCAAATGATGGAGTGGAGTTCCCGTCGTTCTGTGATCCGTATGAACGGGGATAAGTTCCGGCGGTTCGTCAAAGCTCCACCTCGGAACTATTCCGTTATTGTGATGTTCACCGCGCTACAACCCCAGAGACAATGTTCTGTCTGCAGGTGAGACACACACATTCATCTTTTAATGTCTATCCACAGGTATAATATGCTGTATTTACTGAAGTCAAACGATAATACTAGGCGTAAAAGATTTGATCTGCCCCAGAGCACCACCGGAAAACCTTCTACATCTGTCTATTCCCAAGCAGCGTCCATTCCAGACATCATTCCCATCTATTTATCCCCCGACAGCTACTTAGCCCCCATCCACTCACCTCACATCCATCTCTTCCCTCATTATCCTTCAATCGTTGGCTAAAATGACTCCGTGCTCGTACAGTCGTGTTCCTCAGCTGAATATCAAGCCTTGGAGTGTGAACCACTCCCACTAGTCCTAATCAGAATTCTCAGACATCATCTACCAGCTTCATTGAATAAAGATAACGGACTGAAACAGTTATGTGTGCTACCAAAATAGAGGAAGTTAATTTAAAGCAGATCGACCTTTAAACGCCCAGTCACTATCATGTCAACGTGACCCCTAATGCTTTTTTAATTATCTGCTGTCTACTCAAATCACATGTTTATATATATTCAAATTTTTTTACTCCTTATTTGCCCTCAATCCTTATCCCTGTTGATCCTTAATTGTTTTCTTTCTTCCTCCATTATTTTGTCTTGAATACTGTAGGCATAGCTAACAATGGTTGACTAAGGTTACATTCAGTGGCCAAAATTTGTTTGCTCACATGTGACTCAGATCTGTTTTTCTCATGACATTGTGAACAGCACAAACCACATGAAATCTGATCTTTTCAATTCCGATTTGAGCCACTTCCATATGTGGTACTAAATACGATACAGTTCAGATGTTTTGCAATGCGACCGCAGTCTGAACAATCAAATCGGAATTCATGCGACTTTTACGTCACTCAAGAGCAACGATCGTCACAATTCTACACTCATGGGAGTCACTTCAAAGATTTTACATACCCGAAGTTATCAAGATAGTTGCGATAGGTAGTCAGTGATAGGACAGTGATGTGTCAGAACTCATACACTAAGTATTACAGTGACAGCTCTGTATACAAGCAAAACACGAGGACTCGTATCATAAATGTGTAAAAACTCTGCTCTCTTTTTTCGCATCCTCGTCTTTGTTTTTTATATTGCCTGCGCATAAATTTTCAAGATCACACTATAAATAAACACGTAATCACTTACTTTAATGTTCTCCGTGTTTACTTCCGTATGACAGCGTGCTGCATGATGTCTTTTTATCGTTCTTTTGCGCATGCAGGGTCAGTTCAGGACCATGATCTGTTCTGCACACTGGAATCTGATATTGGCCACCTTTATAACAACAATGTGAACAGCTATACAAAAAAATTGGATCTGAGCAATAAATTGTAATTGAGCACTAAGGCTCGCAGTTTGAACATAGCCTAACTGACTAGAAGTTGACTAGTCTATCTGTAACTTTAGCCGTAAGATAGTTTGCATGGAATAGTTCTTCCTTAAATTTATCCTCACTATAGCATTGTTTCTACATCCATACAGATTCAGACAGATTTCTTTTAACTGTAGTGTCGCACCTTGCACCAGTTTTGAGCACCCTGCCAAAACAATACAACGAAACTTAAAGGGATAGTTCACCCAAAAATGGAAATTATCCCATAATTTACTCACCCTCAAGCCATCCTAGGTGTATATGACATTCTTCTTTCAGACAAATACAATTGGAGTGATATTAAAACATTTTCTGGCTATTCCAAGCATTATAATGACAGTGAATGGCAGCCCAAAATTTGAAGACCAAAAAAGTGCATCCATCCATTATAAAAGTAATCCACACAGCTCCGGGGGGTTAATAAAGGCCTTCTGATGTGAATTGATGGGTTTGTGTAAGAAAAATATCCATATTTAAAACTTTATAAAGTAGGCCACCTTCCATATTCAACTTACGAAGAAAGTGTAACGCCTCTCGCAGTTCAAAATGCTTACGCTACGTCCGACGTCATCGTCGCGGCAGTTACGCTTTTTCCGTAAGTTGAATATGGAAGGTGATCCGCCAGAAGCTAGATATTTTACTTTATAACGTGTTAAATATGGATATTTTTCTTACACAAACCCATCGATTCGCTTCAGAAGGCCTTTATTAACCCCCTGGAGCCGTGTGGATTACTTTTATAATGGATGGATGCACTGTTTTGGGCTGCCATTTACTGCCATTATAATGCTTGGAAGAGCCAGGACATTTTTGAATATAACTCCGATTGTATTCGTCTGAAAGAAGAATTTCATATACACCTAGGATGGCTTGAGAGTGAGTAAATTATGGGGTAATTACTATCCTTTTAAAAGTGCATCTGAAGACCCCTGAATTCTGTTGCATGTTTTCCCCATTTTTATTTAAATTCTTATTAAAATCCATTTTACTGTGTATTTGACTTTCTTAAATCAACTAGTCATTCAGCCTCACTGAATTTCATGCCTGTATGTTGTCCAAGGGTCTTTAAAAGTTTCAAAATGTCTTAGTCACTTTTCAGAATTGAAGGCCGTAAAATGTCTTTAAATATCTTAAATAGCATGGGGGGAAAAAGTCTTAAATGTCATAATCAGAGAACAGAAAATGCTTCTCAAATACCAAGTTAGTTCTGTGCTTTTTGTCATCTCCCCCAAAGGTGTTCATGAAATGCCATTTTAAAGTCCCGAAGGACTTTTGACTGCAGTAAAGTCTCAATGACAGATCAGTTAACGTCAGCTTAGCCCTTGCTTTTTGAAAATGGACACTCAGCATTACATGAAACATTAATGTGTATAATCATGCATATTTAAACTTGTTTGTTTTTACCACCTGCAGAGTGCTCTGCTTTATTGATGTTTATGGGTACATTTAGTATATTGATGCATTTAACAAGTCTTTAAACCGGACGCTTTCAATCTGTAAATGTATGTTTATTTAGCACTATTTGGTATATAAATATGGGTGATCTTCTTTCTCAATACTCCACTTTCGTGGCATGTTTGTGGCTGCCAAGTTTCAGCTACAGAAGCACGCAACATCCGGTTGATGAAGCTTGCTCGCTCTCATTGGCCATCGCGGGTATCACGTCAGAGGCAGCCGATCAAGAACATGTTTGATATTTACGATTTGGGATCAAGTGCAGTATGACGTGATCAGGAGCAGTAAAATAATCGTAATGACACCACACAATTGAGGATTTTTTGGACAAAAAGTCGTTTGCTACAAGCCTCGAATCGGGCTACGTCCCCCCGATCGCTTGAGGGTGCAAATCGGGCTCAAAATCGGGCTCAAAATCGGGCTCAAAATCGGGCTCAAAATCGGGGATATATATCCCAATATAGTAAGTGTGTGGCCAGCCTAAGATGGGAGTGTCTGTGGTCTGGATTTGGCCGTTACGGAAGTTAGTGACCTGGAGGTTCAGCATGAAACCCGAAATAAGACTTATTTATGTGCAGGGTGTGAAATACAAATTAACATTCACTTCATGATATGTGTGTTTTGTCTATGCGAGTATATGGGGGAAAACATGAGCTATTTTGAAGTGATGTGAGTGCTTCTGATCCTACCTCATCAATGTTTAAATTCTATTTGTTTGTTTATTTATTTGTGGTGGACATCACAGTGACAATTTCCGGGAAGCGGCAATGGCACCTAATTAGACACGTAATTATCAGCATTTTCGTTTTTTTTTTTTTTTTTTTTTTTTTTTTTTTTTTTTTTTTTTTTTTCTCGTTCTCTTTATACTGTCCACCTAGTGTGGAATAAACAGCCATCACTGTAATAAGTAACAGTGAGATGACACTCCTCTATTGAAGTCCTTCTTGTTGACTTCTTTTTGTTTGCTAGATTTCTTGTAATGAGTAATCTCTTACTGTCTGTCTCTCATCTGCTGAAAATGTCTCTCTCTCATAGGCAAGCTAATGAGGAATATCAGGTGCTGGCTAACTCCTGGCGATACTCTTCAGCCTTCTCAAACAAACTGTTCTTCACGGTTGTGGATTATGATGAGGGCGCTGACGTCTTTCAACAGGTAAACATCCAACTCCTCTCTTTATCTCTCATTCACATGGATTTGGTCAAGTCAATCTAGCGATTTGATTCATGCAGAGGGCCCTGCAGAGAGAAAACATCGAAAATCAGGGAATTTTACAGTTGTGATTTCCAGGCATGCACAGTGTACTTGGTTCTTTAAAGTATTTAAATGTATTCAATTCACTTCAAAATTGACTGTAAAATGTATAAAGTATTTGTCAAATATCTTAAATGGCATATAAAAAGTAACACTCATATGGTATTTGACATGAATTTAATTTATTTTAGTGCATGTAGTTAAATATTGCATTTAATATTATTGATATATTGTTACATGCAGAGTAATTACTTAATATATATTTTTTATGATTAGTGGAAAAACATGTCTTGACTAAAGTTAAAGTTAAAAATTTCTAATTTGCTAATTTTAACAGTTCCCAGCAAACATTGGTCTGATGGCAACGTTGTGTCCATGGCCAAAAATAGTCGTGGTAGGATGGCATAAATCGGTAAAAATATGTAACAGAACATTCCTAAAAATGCATTCAGATACATCAGTTTAACTTTTTTTTTGGAACTATTTTTCAACCAAGATGGGCCGTGTCAAAGGGACGTCTTTTCAACGGTCATTAAACGTCCAAATGTTTGCTGGGTTGCTATCTGGTACACATTATGGTTCTTCTGAGATAATGTATAATACTACTACTACTACTACTACTAATAATAATAATAATAATTAATTATTATTATTATTATTATTAGTAGTAGTAGCAGTGCACAGATTGTCTGACTTTGAAAATTCAAGGACATTATATATAAGTTCCCTTTGTGACTGAAAAATTAATGGAATCTAGGGCTGCTCAATTATGGCAAAAATCATAATCTCGATTATTTCTAGTCAATATTGAAATCATGATTATTTAACACGATTATTGGTGGGCAATATGATCAAAGTCTTATTTCATGATATGAGTAATTTTAAATATCAGTGAAATTTCAGCAAAAACTTTACAAAATAATCAAAATAATTACAAGTAAACAGTCAGCAATACAATAAGAACAAAGAAACTAATTACAAACAAAACAGTCAAATAAATAGAATGAAAACACATATTAAAAAAAAACGCTTTTTCTTTCTCAACTGTTGGACGTGTTTACTTAAGACATAACCCGTGAATACTCTCCAAGAAGGCATTTTGACATTTTTGTGTGTACATGTTTAGGCGCGTATCCGAAGCCTGTTTGCTTGCTTGTGTTCGGCTCTGACTCGGAGCACGCACACAGAAAGCCGCCTGGCTTTTGCGGCTTGATGCGCTTTTAAGAACACTGTTTAATATCAAACATGTCCGGCAGTTTAGCAACAGTGGACTGCATTTTACAACACTCACTTTTGGCTGATTTGAATGCTAAGTTTGGGCTTTTAGGGAGGAACGAAAGCGCACCACTGTGAAGGAAAGAGATGTGTGCTGGATGGAATGTGGCAGCAGCACAATAATTGTTTTACCTCGATTATCTTGATTTCATAATCGTTAGAATTAATTGCACAGCCCTAATGGAATTAGTGGTCAAAAGATGTGATGACTTTGTTAATGGTAATTATTTAATAATAACCCTGCAAAATATGTGTATAATGTAAATAAAATTAAACCAAGCTCAGAAAAGACAAGTGTTTCCTGACCACATTTAGTCTTTGTTCCATCCTTCTGGCTATACATAGATCTGATCTTCCACAAGCATGCTCAAATTGTCTCAACGTCTAATTTGTCTGAGCCTGACAACTTCAGGAATTACATTTTAAAAAGCTGCAAGAACAATCAAATGGAAAATAGCTCCCCGTCTATTTTCCATGTAATGAAATGTCACACTTCTCAGAAGCAAATTATAGAGAAGAAAATCTTTATGACACAGAACATGCACATTAATTTAACACACGCTGATACGTAGCTATTCTACTGCAATTTGCACACTAAGGAGAGTGAGTTTGTGAAAGAAGCTTTATCATAAACGGATGTGTTCTTGCGCCTATAGATGCCTGCAAAGCTGTATCTAGGGTAATAGTCATCAATTAGATTAGCACTGCTGACATCTATTTGCTGTTGTTTCCTCAGTGGAGTCTCTCTTATTTGGGTTCATCAAAAACATCATGCATTCAAGTAAAACAAATTGCTCCTGCTCATAAAGACATCAAAGCCTCAGGGAAAGTCTAGTGGACAAGACTCAAATGAGCTTTCTGATTTCTTAGATTATAACTTAGCTTACATTATGCTTTGTTTGGTATAATCATGAATCTAGGATTTGGGTTTTTGGGTTACAGTTACCAGATCAAGCATCTCTCAGCACTAGTGTGATGGTGAGGTTTTCACATTTATAAGAGTGGCTGGTATTGTAACTGTAAGTGGCTTCACATAAATGCATTAACTGTTAAAGGATTAGTTCACTTCAAAATGAAAATTTCCTGATAATTTACTCACCCCCATCTCATCCAAGATGTTCATGTCTTTCTTTCTTCAGTCGAAAAGAAATTAAGTTTTTTGAGGAAAACATTCCAGGATTTTTCTCCACATAATGGTTTTCAATTGCAACCAACGGTTGAAGGTCCAAATCAATGCAGTTTCAAAGGGCTTCAGAGGGCTCTGCACGATCCCAGCCGAGGAATAGAGTCTTATCTAGTGAAACCATCGGTCATTTTCTAAAAAAACATAAACATTTATATACTTTTTAACCTCAAATGCGCGACTTCTGTGTTGTTCTTCCTCACGGCGTATGACGTCATCACGTCGGAAAGTCCACGCGTGATGTAGGTGGAAGTACCGACCCAGTACCGAAAAACTCCAACTGTTCTCCTCCAACTTTAAAATTGTCCGACATTGTTGTTTTATCTTTATTTTTGTAAAGGCCGTTTGATTTAGTCTTTGCACATTCGTTTTAACACTGGGTCGGTACTTCCACGTACGTCCCGTGCGTGACCTTTCCGACGTGATGACGTCATACGTCATGCAAAAGCAGAACACCGAAGTTGCGCATTTGAGGTTAAAAAGTATATAAATGTTTATTTTTTAGATAAGACCCTATTCCTCGGCTGGGATTGTGCAGAGCCCTCTGAAGCCCTTTGAAACTGCATTGATTTGGACCTTCAACCCGTTGGTTGCAATTAAAAACCATTATGTGGAGAAAAATCTTGGAATGTTGTCCTTAAAAAACGTAATTTCTTTTCGACTGAAGAAAGACACCCGCATCTTATCCAAGATGTTCATGAGTAAATTATCAGGACATTTTCATTTAGAAGTGAACTAATCCTTTAATGCTGTTACACAAATTCCAGTACAGAAAGTTCCAGTATTTAGTGGAGTTTCATGGTGTCTCTTTATTTGGCGTTGATATTGATGAGGTATTGATAGGGGTGGGCAGTATGACCAAAATCTTATATCACGATATGAGAAATTTTATTTCACGGTAATGATATATATCCCAATATAGTTATTTTAAATTTTAAATATGGTTTTTATGATATCAACATTTTTGATACTACTGAAATTTCATAATTCCTTTCACCATTTTCAGTATAATTTAAAAAAACAGCCTAAAAAAAACTCTCAAGCTTACTGAAGACAAATAAACAGTGATAAAGAAAGAGCAAAGAAAACCAACAGAACAAAGACACAAATGAAATAGATCTGAAAAACATCAAGCACTAGAAATACTACATAAAATGTATAATCAAATGTATTAAAAAAAATGCATCGTCTTTACTGTGTATATTAAATATACATTTATTCTTATTAAAGTTACAAAAGTGATTCAGTCAAGAGCAGTGAGAGATTTTTCTGTCTTTTTTTGTTGTTTGATTAGCATTAATAATGACAGCAGGTAAATGTGGATGCTGTCACTTTAAGACCGACTGCACGGATCCATTATACTCGTGCGTTGTTCTTTCTCAATTTCTCAGTTCTTTCTCAACTGTTTACGTTGACATAAGACAAGTCAACTCTGCTTACTTGCAAATACATGGTCACTTTGACATGTGTATTTAACTGTTCAAGCCCAATTAGGTGGCAAAAAGCTTCTTGTCGCGAGTCTCTCAGACAGCACTGAGAAACAGTCTCTCAGAGAGAACGCATATACTGAAATGAGTTGTCTTTCACTGGTAATTGCGCTTCATTGGTTTAAAATCATCTGTTTTTAAACCGCAGTGCTTAACGCATGCAAACTATAAGCTTTCATGACTGACCGCGCAGCACAGCAACGTCACGTGAGCATAACCGCGATAGAGACGATAGTCCAAAGTCTCTACCGGTTGACAATTTCCACCAGTTAATCGTGTCTACTGGTATATCGCCCACCCCTAGGTATTGATGTATTAAGGGGTGGTCAAACAATATTTTGTTCATTCACTTGCTTTCATATTAGGGGTGTAACGATACCCTCATGTCACGATTCGATACATATCACAATACTGACCTCACGATATGATATTGCGATACAACAAGACATATGGTAAAAGGTTAACAAAAAAAATGTACTGTTGATTAAAATGCTAAATTTGGTATTACATTGGGGGTGGAAAATAATAGGATTGGACCTGGCGTTGGTAACCTAAAGCACAGGACAATGGTGACACCAGAATAAAAATATTTATGATTCTGAAGCTGAAAATACAGAATTATTTCAGACGAATATGCTTGCACTCTGTCACTGACTAGATATATTTAAAATAATTCAGACCACTTTTTACTAGTAACAAAAGACATTTGACATTATCAGGACCTACAAATATTCCCCCATTGCATTATTATACATTATATTCAACATCATATATAGTAGTTTAATGTAGTACTGACAGTAAAACTGTGAACTTTTTTTTTTTTTCTCCTCACAGTATAATTTTTATTTTGGGGGAACTGTACACAATACAGATTGTCACTATCCACGATACGTATTGTTGCATTTTTGTATTGCGATATACTGTATTGTGAGACGATATATTGTTACACCCCTATTTCATATGCGTACAAACTTCGGAAACTTGGTAAACAATACGCATATTTTTTATTTTTTAACTATAAAACTAAACTATGAGTTAAAAAATTTGTATAGAGTTAATTATTCTTGATTTTGCCAGTTTAAAAGAATGTTTTGAAAGTATCTAAGCTTCATGAAGAAACAGAAATAAGTGGTATACTTTAATATTTAAAATTTAATATAATTTATTGTTCAGTGTTATTCAGCCATTTACCCATATTCGTTGTGAGGTAATGAAATAATTTTGCTGTGTTAAAATCTACTGTGTGCTACAGCCTATTCTGGAAAACTGCAATGGCTTCTGTTCACTCGCACCAAACCCATTTCTTGGAGGACATGTGGGTTAATGTTGATTTGATGTGTTTTCATCCAGAGCATGGGGACAGCAGTATTAGTCAGTCCATTAGTATGCTAATAAACAGATGTGTGTTAGAGGTGCTGGTTAATAACATTCCCCAGTGTTTTTAAGAGACGATTACACGATTGCTCCCCGTGATTGAAATTATATGTAATTACATGAATATCACTTAGGTAGATTTCTTCTGTGTTCCTTAGTGCGAAGGATAAAAAATGTAATTCATGTCATTTTGACCCCGTATTTTTTTCTTTCTTCTGTGAAACATAAAATAAGATATTAGAGAGGAAGAATGTCCAGCTGCAGTTTTCCTTACAATGAAGATCGATGGTGACATTGCAAAGCTCCAGAAAGCACATATATATATGACTCATGCACTGTATGCCTTCTAAAGCCATGACTCATTCCTATATTCCTATATTACGCAACAAAAACTTTTTTCAACATAAGAAATGTTTCTTAAGCACCAAATCTGCATGTTAGAATGGTTTCTGAAGGATAATGTGACACTTGATGACTGGAGTAATGGCTGCTTTAAAAAATAGAAAATAGTTGATGAGAATAGACTTCTTTAAAAAAAAAAAAGAATTATTCCAGATATTTGACCGGTAGTGTACTGTTAAGCTCCAAAAGGGGGAAAAAAGCCATCCATATGACTCATGCATATTATTTCTAAGCCCATATAATAGCTTACACTCAAAAAAATATTTAACCCCAAAAGTTAAAACTTATGTGATTCAATTACATGTCAATTTTCCATCCAATTTAATCACATAAATCCAACGTAAAAAAATTAACATTTATTTAAGCTTCAGTATCATGTTCAGTTGACATAAATGAATTAAAGTGTATATAAACTGATAAAATGCGAGTTAAGCTTGTGTAATACATACAATTTACTCTTTTCAAACTTAGTTACTTGCTTTATATAACTACCTTTCATTTCTTTAATTGTATTAAATAAATGGTCAAACACATGTTAAACTTACAAACATTTATTGTTGCATTTGCTCCATGAGTCAAAAGAAATCAATCTGACAAAGAAAAAAATCCGGACATAATGCAGTATTTCACAAATTAAGGCAACTGTTTACTGCAGTTTTGTGCCTCCTAAACTGGACCGTCCAGTGGTTTTGGCTCCTTGTTTGACTTTTTAGTTTTAAGCCTGTGTCCCAACAAGTACAGGTATCAAACAAGGAACCAAATTTCAACATCAAACATTATTTTCACATATTCAAGGTAGCATTGTGATCTCACTGCATGGTAATCAATTTGTGCTTTCTCATGTCTGGAACTTGAAACAATTTGTTCAAACAAATAAACAATCAGGACGCTTAAAGAAAAAAAAGAAGAAAAAGGCTACCTGAAAAATTATATTTTACTTTATGCATGACAGGTTTTCCATTTCTCCGTCACATTTCAACATTTAAGCATTCAGCAAGTGTCCTACTCACAAGTTGACTTCCTGGACTAAGTCAATAGCACAAGGGCTAACATCTCGTGTCTAGAGTATCAGAGCTACAGGAAGCCAGAAGGTGCATTAGGTGCAGACTCTTGCTTTTGAGTTAGTGTCATCATCAGTTCATAGAAAAATCACTTTCAGGGTATCCCCATCTTCCCCCCATTGACTTCACAGAACAAGTTTAAAAGTTTTCAATGTCCTTCCAGTTGTTGGAAAATCTAGGCAAGCAGTGAATGTCCTAATGTCCAAATTCATCAGTACCTTCTGGAAGAATTCAAATGTGAATTTGAGACTCTGAGTTGCTTAAGTGGAGACCAGTCCGAGCAGCATTATTAATCCAAAGGAAATACTCTATAAGTGTTGTAGCAGTTTCACACACTCTATCGTACTCCAACATCCTATGGCTCATCCTCAGCACTTTCTTTAAGGGCCACAAAAAGCCAGAGAGTGGCTTTTTACTGTAAATTTCTCTCTCGGCTCCTTCAGGGTTGCAGTCCTAAAAAAAATGAACACCGTGTTCAGTTTCACTGAAATATTGGCAGCATACAGGCTGGCAATATACTGTATGTTTAGGTCATTACAAAATGTACAAAATACAAAGTACAAACCTGGAATTCTTTGATAAGTGTTGTAATGTCATCATTGAGGGAAACAGACTCTTTATGACACGGTCTTGTTCGATGTCTTCACACTGAAAATTATGACACAATATTAAAAACACTGATTATAGTTCAATCTTTGTAATTCGTTCTAAAGAAATGTAATGCAATTTACCACACCTTGTCTGCAACTGCCATGTGCATGGTATCTTCTGTCCAGAAGCACCTCCTTTGCTGCTTAAACTTGGTTTGATATGCTGCTTTTATCTGAGAGAAAAAAATGTGAAATGAAGATGAAGAGATGAAGGCCTACTGTTCAGAAAATTATTGTAATTTACAAAAAATGTAAATATCAACAACACTTACTGTGTACATTTATTGTGAACAGGTTGCCTGAATCTCTCCTCAAAACGTCCATGTTTAATCGTAGACTGTTTCTCAAACCTACTGGATACTTCTGTGCCACAGACTTTACATTGCATATTCCAAAGACTCTCATATCTGAAAGTCAAAAAGAGAGAAAAAAATAGACATCAACACTTTTACACAGAAATAAAAAAAGTAAAGTTTAGTTTTACTACAAAAAATATTTTAAAAAATATATTGGACACGATTTGATTTAACAGGAAACCCTATAAACTTTTGCATAACATTGGCGAATTTGCAAAGCATATTTCTAGCAAAGTAAAATGTACTTCGAGATGATTAAAAAAAATCATACACGAGTCTGCCAAAACATGCAAAAATACACAGTCAGTTAAACACACTGTAAATCTTAAAATGACCAAAGTTACAAATATTTGTGGACACTCAGATGTGTTTTAACGAGAAATTCTATAAACGTTTAATTTTTAGGTAACTTATACGTTCGATTAAGTGTGTTTGAGCAACGTTTGGTATATTTGCAAAGTGTGCAGCAAAGAACGCAGAGATGACGAAGCTATTAAAAAAACTCATACACGCGTAATCTGCCTAAATGCAAATATAATGCACAAAGTCAGTCGACAGCATATCTTAAAAAATGATCACAGTTACAAATAGTACTCTTTTTATAGCTGAGAAGGCCGAAAATATATCAAGTTCATTCACCTTAACAAACAAGTGCATTCACGCCAAAACTAAGAAATCACGATCGATTAATTCACAAAAATAGTTGATGTTGAAGATTAAATCATTTATAAACATAAAAGATCTTACCTTATAGAAATTCAACATCTGTTCATCCGTTCAAATCTTCCTTTTCGCTGAGGCAAACAGTATCGCGTCATCGCCACCTTGCCGCCTTCAGGTTTTTTTTCTTGTTTTTTTTTTTTTTTGTGACTTTAAGCATGCGCAACACAGGCATTTTCGCCTTACGGCAACAAATTAAGTATAGTTTATGTAATTTGATCAGGCTGGTCCTGGATCCATTACATTTATGTTGTATAAGAGTAATCTGGAACAATAATAGTTATTTTATACTTTTTTAAATATATTTTATTTGAATTATTTGCTTAGTTTCAATTAGTGGCAAGAATAATTTTTTTGAATGTAGCGTGAGAAAGACAAAAATTAAAGCCAAAAATTTAAGTTTACTGATCTCAGTTAAAAAGAAAATGGTTTGACCAAGTTTGACCATGGGGCTTTAGAAAACGTATAATATAGCACACAAGACTATGTATCACTTTTATGATACTTTCATGCTGCTTTTTGTCCTTTTTGGAGCTTGCCATTATAAATCACTATCCACATTTCTTTTATGTAACAGAGCAGCTCAGAAAGGACATTTCCTTTTGTGTATCACAGAAGAAAGAAAATACAAGTTTGGAACTAGAGATTTTGGGTCATTTTATACTTTCGTACATATCACACCACATGTGGTGTTATTTTTAGGCTGTGTGTCATGTTAAAAGAAAATTAAAACCCATCTCACAACATCCTCCATTGTGTTCCAGTGTGTTGCACTCAGTCCACTTGCTTTTGAAAGAAAGAACACGTCCTGTTTGAACACTCGGAACAACTTTACCGGCGTACAAATTTGTATGTATTCCTATTTATGAAAATTAAAAGTATCATAAATGTGTTGACTATTGTATTCAATTGTCATATCAATGACATGTTTTCAGTCGCATTTATTAAACAGAGTTTACTCATCTACTTAATAAGAAATAATAACATTTCGCTCTGTTCGTGACTTCTGCTGCAAAGTCGTTTCGGAGGATTGCATAATGTTAAACAAGACTACACTTTAAAGGGAATGGGAGATGAGACTCTGATTTGTTTATTGCACGTTAGGCCCAAAACACACCCATTACTCATTAAGAGAATAGGGACAACCCTTTTAGACCATGCGTTGGGCACGCCAACCATTTTCCCGTCGTTAAACTAGCAAAAATGGATTCGGACATGCCCTAAGTGCACTTGAGCTGTGCGCTTTAGAACATGCGCTTAGATCGTTAAAATAGGGCCCTATGTTTTGTGTCTTTGAAAGTTACGTATTAATACCTATGTATTAACAATGAGACCAGGCTGAAAGTGCTGATAATTTGGACTGCAAGGTATCACCAAAAAAAAAAAAAAGACAAACAAATGTTTTGCTTTTTTGTGATCGATGACTACTGTCACTTCAGAGTACTCAAGTACTTGTGCACATCCTTAGCTGGAACAGCACTGGGTCAAAAAAAATGACACTTTCAGATATTTTGGGTGAACCATCTGCTAAAACTATCATTTTATTATTTCATCCTGTTGCTCTCTCTCTGGCCCTTCATTCTTGTAGTGGGTAGTTTACCTCCCTCGGGAGGCTCTTCAGTTGCTCTGGTTTCCTTATTAAAAGAAATCTCTCTAATACACATCACACTGTTCCTGCTGCTTTATTGATTTATTAGCAGATATTAATGTTTTTGTACTCTTGTTTCTTTTCAATTCATTATTCCCCCTCCCCTCTCCTCCCTTCCTATGCTTCCTGCTCCTCTTCTCTCTCATATGTTCTGCCTTTTTCTCTCTTCTCTCTCCTCTCTTCCAGCTGAACATGAACTCTGCGCCAACCTTCATGCATTTCCCAGCCAAAGGGAAGCCAAAGAGGGCAGACACCTTTGACCTTCAGCGGATTGGCTTTGCCTCCGAGCAGCTGGCCAAGTGGATCGCAGACCGTACTGATGTGCAGGTACTGTATGACTAAAGTCATGCAAAACAATATACTGCACTGCCATTCAATTTTTTTTTTTTTTTTAATAAAATTTATACTTTTATTCAGCAAAGATGCTTTAAATTGATCAAAATTTACAGTAAATATACACCAGTCAGGCATAACATTATGACCTAATATTGTGTTGGTCCCCCTTTTGCTGCCAAAACAGCCCTGACCCGTCGAGGCATGGACTCCACTAGACCCCTGAAGGTGTGCTGTGGTATCTGGCACCAAGATGTTAGCAGCAGATCCTTTAAGTCCTGTAAGTTGCGAGGTGGCCTCCATGGATCGGACTTTTTTGTTTAGCACATCCCACAGATGCTCGATTGGATTGAGATCTGGGGAATTTGGTGGCCAAGTCAACACCTCAAACTCGCTGTTGTGCTCCTCAAACCATTCCAAGATTTTTGCTTTGTGGCAGGGCGCATTATCCTGCTGAAAGAGGCCACAGCCATCAGGGAATACCGTTTCCATGAAAGGGTGTACATGGTCTGCAGCGATGCTTAGGTAGGTGGTATGTGTCAAAGTAACATCCACATGGATGGCAGGACCCAAGGTTTCCCAGCAGAACATTGCTCAAAGCATCACACTGTCTCCGCCGGCTTGCCTTCTTCCCATAGTGCAGCCTGGTGCCATGTGTTCCCCAGGTAAGCGACGCACACGCACCCGGCCATCCACGTGATGTAAAAGAAAACGTGATTCATCAGACCAGGCCACCTTCTTCCATTGCTCCATTTCTGATACTCACGTGCCCGCTGTTGCCGCTTTCCTGACTGGTCTGCGGCTATGCAGCCCCATACGCAGCAAACTGCGATGCACTGTGTATTCTGACACCTTTCTATCAGAACCAGCATTAACTTCTTGAGCAATCTGAACTACAGGCCAGCCTTTGCTCCCCGCATGCATCAGTGATCCTTGGCCGCCCATGACCCTGTTGCCAGTTCACCGCTGTTCCTTCCTTGGACCACTTTTGATAGATACTGACCACTGTAGACCGGGAACACCTCACAAGAGCTGCAGTTTTGAAGATGCTCTGACCCAGTTGTCTAGCCATCACATTTGGCTCTTGTCAAACTCGCTCAAATCCTTACGCTTGCCAATTTCTCCTGCTTCTAACACATCAACTTTGAGGACTAAATGTTCACTTACTGCCTAATATATCCCACCCACTAACAGGTGCCGTGATGAAGAGATAATCAGTGTTATTCACTTCACCCGTCATAGTGTTATGCCTGATTGGTGTATATATATGGTTATTTCAAATAAATGCTGTTCTTTTAAACTTTCTTCCTGGAAAAAGTTATCATAGCTGTTTTCCACATTGATAATAATATTGTTTCTTGAGCACAAAATCAGCATATTAGAATGTAGAGTTATTCATGTAAATTATTCAGATTATGTGAGACTGAAGACTGGAGTAATTAAAGTAGAAAACAATTATTTTAAATTGTAATACTATTTCACAATTTTACTGTTTTTACTGTGTTTTTTTATTTTAAAAATGCTGTCTTGGTGAGCATAATACACTTCTTTCAAAGATGTTAACAAAACTTACTGGCTCAAACTTTTGAACGATAGTCAAAAATCCCTTAAATTTTAATGAGAAATGTGCCAATAACATTTTTAGAATTTGTACAAACAGTTTTATGTATTTCATATCACTCTTGGTGCATTTCAGTGTTTAGCAAATAAAAGTGTAAATGCATATCATGAAGTACGTGACTGACAGCGTTTTGAAACATAAAAGCACTGTTGTTGAAAGCAGAGTGCTCTGCCTTCCAGACACATTTATTAGCTTTTATAATAATGTCTTTTTAAAAAATTATTTTCGTTTATTAGTTTGACTGTTTAGTCATAGTTTGAGAAGCAGCTTTTAGGAGCAACATTGCAGATGCCAAAATGGAAAGAAATAAATCTCAATACACGTTTTGAACATAAGTAACATCTTTGCTCCCCTCGCTTGAAAATGCAACCTCTTTGTGACCTTTCAAGTAGTGTTGCTTTCGTCAACGAACCTTTATCACGTGACGAAAACGAGACGAGACGCAACGTAAATGCTGGTCATGTGACGATGACTATAATTAAATATATAATGCAATATTGTTTACGATTAAAAACGAGACTAAATGTGGTTTACAAAATAAAAACTATGCTAAAAGGTCTCTTCGTTTTCGTTGACCAAAACGAGACGAGACGAAATGTTATAACGTTATTTCGTCTCGTTTAGTCGCGTTATTATTATTATTTTGCAGTATTTCTGTGTGTCTCACTTAGAGGAATGCATCAGGTCGCACTGCGCAGACGCAGGCGACGTCACTCTCTTCAAGCCCCACTCGCGGCATTATTTAGAAGATGCAGCTGCGGTGAGTTAGCGTAAACGACAACAAACAAAGGGACCGATGGCCGGCCAGCCGGGGTTCGAGCCCTATTCAGACGGTAATTGTATCTCGTGGGGTCATAAGGTATTTTCATCATTTACATTCTGTGATTTTATTGCCGTCCGAATCCAGAATATTAGTGTTTTTCTCCCACCACCCACGTAAAAATCCCCGGCCGAATTACCTACTGTTTTTTGACAAATACCAAGGTCGTGTGGTGATTTAATTGCTGTCCGAATCCACATCTCTGAGTTTTCAAGAATATATCATTTCAAAATTCACCGTTTATATCCTTTTTGACCACTGCAGAGCACCGTACGGTTGCGCTTCGCTGTAATTTGGATGCATTTTAAAGATCTAGACTATTATTACTGAAATGCTGGCAAGTATTTACAAAAGCAATATATTTCATCACCGCTCAAAAAATAAAAAGAAGAAAAGCACGTAAACACTTGAAATGGGCCGTTATTACGGCAGGCAGCAATTATATAATATGTTAAAATAACCAAGCAGCATTACCTTATTTCCGCTGTGGAATAAAATTACATCCTTTATTTTGAGATAAAATACAAGACAGAAAACCATTTTAACTATAATGCGCGTCTATATATCTTCCTATGTTTAAACAGATTTAAATAATTAAATAATAATTAGGATATTATTTTCCTATTATTAAATTAAATATGCATTTATTCTTATTATACCAAGCATATGACATTTTATTTACAGCATTCAATCATGTTATTGACCACGTGAGCAGCGCGTTCCCAGGTGCGCAGGATCACAAAACTCACTCCTCCACCGTGAATAAATCACCATCCGAATGCACGAGTTTTATCACTGAGGTGGCATGCACATTTATTTTTACGGACTTCCATGTGAGAAACAATTACCGTCCGAATAGGGCTTTTGGGAGAAAAAGAAGAAACGACATTTGGAAAAACTTTCATTACATAGAAGTGGAAAAGAAAACAGAATGTGTTGTGGAAAAAGATGGGGAGAAATGCAGCCACAAAATCACAGGAAAAAACACCACGAACCTTGAGACATCTCAATGTTATTTATTTTATTTAAATTTATGTGTGTGTACTTATAACATGTTTGGTTGGTAAAATAAATATGTTGTAAATTCAAATCAGACCGTCTTCCGTGTCTGGAATGGATGTATTCTTGAGTCTATAAGGTAACAATAATATAAGATAACCTTGTTTGAAATGGGTTTGGCTAAAAGAAGATTTTGGTTTCGTCTATACTACTAGGTACTTATACTATATTGACTGGGTTAAATAGAATTGCATTACTAAAAAGAGACTAAAATACAATTTTCATTGACTAAAACTAGACGAAAATAGTTATGGATAATTCTGACTTAAATAAGGCTAAAATGCTCAGACTTTTAGTCGACTGAAACTTGACTAGACTAAAAAGAGTATGAACGTGACTACAACTAATAAAAACTAAAATGACAGCTTGTCACAAAGACTAGACTAAAACTAAAATTAAAACAGGCTGCCAAAAACAACACTACTTTCAAGACACGTTAGCACATATTTTTTATACATAATAATATATTGCTTGTATAAATGATGCCAAAAGCTTGAAAGTATAATTATGTGTCTGACAAGACTGTTTGAGGACAAATACAAAAACACTCGTTTGATGAAAGGTTTTCAACGATTACGGTACAGGCTTCTGTAATCTTTGCTTTGTTTTATCCGTCTGGAATAGTGAGCTCCTTCCTGCTTGCTTGGTAAATCAAGCGTTTTTTTCAATGCAATTTAAAAAAAAAAAAAAACAGATCAGTGAGGAAATGTGCAAACTGAGGGATTCACAAAGCCTACGAAGTAGAACCAAGCTGCGCTTTCATGCGAAAGCAGACCCAGATATGAGGTCTCCAGGAAATGGAGACAGATAACATCTGATTTCCCCATCATGTTAACATAGATTTTCCCTCCAGAGAAGCTCTCATTGAAAAATATCACCGGCACCTTAATGCGTTTACAGACGACTGCCTTGGAGCACTGGCACTAATTCAGCTGCCTTATTAAGACTCTACCTCGGTTTAAGCTTTAATACTTTTGAATAAGTCACTTAAGGTATATATCACCTTTAGGGAAGGGCTGAGTTATGTCAGAGTTGATGAAAAGCTACTTTTTTTAAAGGCAGATTTTCCTCCGATGGAGTGCACTGATTAAAAAGCGATGTGTAGATTGCAGCCGAGGTCATATGTCTTTAACGCTCTTCCCCCCATGCAGGTGGACTCATTATCTTTGATTCATCTCCAATTCACATTTCTGTAGAGGCACAGAAGCACTTTGTGAACTACAATGTTGTATCCTGGCTAAAGGAGAAACCTTGAAAAAAAAAAAATAGAATGGGATGCTTTATTCCTCTACCATTCATTTCATTCATTCAAGTCAGAAAATGTAGAGAGAATGCAATTATAATATATACATCAAAAGTATTTATTTTGTTTTATTTAATTTTATTCTATTTTATAACTCTGTTTACTAAATTACCATAACTTTTTATTTTATTGTATTTTATTTTGTATTTTATAATTTTATTCTATTTCATTACTCTGTTTACTTAATTACCATAACTTTTTATTGTATTGTATTTATTTTATTTTATATTTTATTGGATTGGATTTTTATAGTATTCTATTTTGTTTTCTTATTTTATTTTATCATTAATTTAATTAATTCAAAAGTCAGAAAAAGTAGAGAGAATGCAAGTATAATGTATACATCAAAAGTATTTTTGTTTTTATTTTATTTTTTAATTTAATTTATTCTATTTTATTACTCTGTTTACTAAATTACCATAACTTTTTATTTTATTGTATTTTATTTTATTGTATTTTATTGTATTACTCTGTTTACTAAATTACCATAACATTTGCTAAATTAGCTATTAGTCTTTGTCTGCCTATCTATGCGCATTGGATCATTGCTCGTCCACCCCCTGGAGTAGACAGAATTATAGATGAAGTCAGCCATTTTTATCCTAGATTAATCTGATCTGATTTGGAGGCAGCAGCAGAGGCTGTAGTACATGTTTTGAAGGGAAACATTAAGACCTTGAACGACAGGCACTAAACGTGTTTACAGCCCTCTGGGCCTCGCATCACAACACTCATAAATAGAGCATCCTGAGCGTCCAATGCGTCTTAGACATACTAGCCCTCTGGGTATACTTTTGGCCTAAGGCGAAGAAAAGAGTGCAGAAGGGAGGGATCGTCAACCTTTTCAGGAATGAATGCATTCAGTAGACAATGGCTGTGTCTGAAACCTGAGGCAGTTGCCTCGCTGCAGACAGTTAGTGACTTCACATGCAGTGGTTTTAAATAAAGTTTCCTCCTCAGGAAAGGTTTCATTTGAAAGTAAGATATTCAGACCATATACATATACGAATTCAAGTGGTTGAAAGCCATTTAAAAACTGCCATTTACAAATTAAAAGCATAATTTTTCAAGTTTTTCAAACCGCCAGACTGTTTTCATCTACGAAGTTGCCAACCTTGTGCTTGAGATTGCAGTGTTTTAACAATTGAACACAGGCTTTAATTTCATTTTCATTTTTTCAGTGACCCTGACCTTAGCCTTGTTCATTTATTTCTCTATACATTTCTCTATAAATACCAAACCAAGGTTTACTTTTTCATGTTGAAAGTGGAGTGAGGTTCATAAATATTTCTTCATTTTTTTCTTTTTTTTTTGTCTTGAAGAGATATAATAGGACAGCTGTCGGAAAACTGTAACCTTCTTCTTTTCATGTTTTAAGACCTACTTGTACAGGCTTGCGTCTATCTGTCCATCTATCTGTCTATCCATCCGTCCGTCCGTCTGTCCGGTTCTATCTATCTATCTATCTATCTATCTATCTATCTATCTATCTATCTATCTATCTATCTATCTATCTATCTATCTATCTATCAATCATCTATCGGTCTATCTATCTGTCTATCTGTCACTTATTTGTATCTTTCTATATAAATTGCTGTAAACTTTACTGCTGTTGTTGTTGTTGTTAATAATAATAATGTTTTTACCATACTGTCAAGTGTCAAAATTTGACTTGTGTTGACAACTGGTATGCTTTATGCTACCACTATTGTAATTAGTACGATTATATTCAGTCATAACAGTATAGGGTCCAAAATTCTCTCTCTTGTCTCTTTTTATTTTAAACCGTGTTAGAATTGTTCAAATGATGATGTAATTGTGTAATACATCAATAAGTATTTCAGATTTTATTTCTAGGTCACTTATTAAACATAAACTACTGTAATCTGTGACACTGACATGATGTTGTTAACATGTTATGTTTTTACAAAAAGTCAGATTTTGTTGCTTCCACTTCATTTTTGCATTCATTGTTCATGGAGCATTGACATTGTTCAAGTCATTGTTTCTTAAATATAAGGTGTTGGTCAAAAGTTGTAAACTTTTAATTCATTTATTTTTTTGTCTAGATTCGGGTGTTCCGGCCACCCAACTACTCGGGTACGATCGCTCTGGCTCTGCTGGTGTCTCTGGTCGGTGGGCTCCTGTACCTGCGCAGAAACAACTTGGAGTTCATCTACAACAAGACTGGCTGGGCCATGGCTGCACTGGTACCTAATGTTCATTATTTATCCCTAATTAAAATTAAACTGCTGGAGCCATGCTTTCAGTTGACAACTGTCCAGATCAAACAGCAATGCCTATCTTGGCAGCAGTACAATGGTCATCTCTCTCTGGCTCTAGAACTGTTGAACTACTTCAACAACTTCAACACTTTTGCTATTGCTTTATAAGGTCCTTTAATAAAATAAAACCAGCTGACCATGGAGTAAACCTAGATTAAAATTATTTATAGACTTTTTAAGCCATAAAATAGGCCAATTTATTGTATCTAAACCCAAGATGATGCAATAAAAACAGAAGACAACAGCTCAAGGGGAGAAAGCATAGAGTCAATGTGCTTCTTACCACCTGAGGCCAAAATTATGTGCTGTGTCTTGCATAAAAGTTTGATTTAAAGTGTTGTGTTGTCTGTAAATTGTAGAACTTGGGCTTTCGATATTTATTCCCCAAAGTCTGAAAGTGGCTGACCTTTACTGCTCTGATGGATAAAGTTTGTTATCCAACATATTGATTATAAGGGCAGTTTGAAGAAAGGTGTTTTTTTTTTTTTTTTTTTTTTTTGACTGCAACAGTGTAATCAATCTTTATTGTTCACTCTTTCTGTTTGTCATTCTCTTATCACCATATCACTCACCTAATACACTTGCAATCTCCCTCTCCCTCTCGTTTTCTTTTCCACAGTGTGTGGTGTTTGCCATGACCTCAGGTCAGATGTGGAATCATATTCGTGGTCCTCCGTATGCCCACAAGAACCCTCAAAATGGTCAGGTGGTAAGTGCTACCCCAATAGAGCCTTCTTCTTGTCTCAGAGCTCATCTAAACCTCTCCAAACTTAGTTTGTGCTCTTTCATGACTTGGTTTTCTTTGTTTGTGTCTGTGCATTAAATGGCTATCCGTTATATGAAGTTTTGCTAACGAAAAACAAACTGGTATATGGCCCATCCCGTCGGTTCTTGGCCAATGAATCCTGTGGAATATTAATTCCTACAAAGGGTATAGCCTACATTCATAAATAAAAAATATTGCACTCTGTGTAAATAGAACTGGCATCCAAATAATGTGATGGAGCCAGACAGAACTATGAAAAAATGTGAATTGGATGTCGGAGAAGTGACCTGGAGGGTAGAGCACATGCATTGGTATTTTTGTGCAGACGACCCGAATTTGAATCTGGCTCGTGACATTTTCCGATCTAACCATCCCTCCCTCCACTCTACTCCCTATCCTTTCATGTCTCCTCTCTCACTGTTTCTAGAAATATGAGGCAAAAAAAAAATCTATGAAATGGAAACAATGCAATGCATATTTAGTACACACACACACACCATACATTACCATTCAACTGTTTTCTGTATAACAGGGATATTCAATTAATGTTCCAAGAGGTCCGTTCTCTATATTTCCTTCACAGCAGAGGTCTGGACAATACTTTTTTGGAACAGTTATACATTTCCATCGGGGCAGCCGTAGTACTTTGTAAAAGAAACAAATCCTAAACACTCAAAATATTCATTAAATATGAGAATCTTGGGCCCCGAGAGCCAACGCAGTGATGTCTAAGAATTTTTACCAAAATTTACCAAAGACAGTACATATTTCTCTGGATATGAATATGAAAAGGTAAGATCAGATGTTTTATCAGGCTATTATTATTACTTAATTTATTATTATTTACATATGCCTTCTATGTGCCTTTGTGTATGGCACATAGAAGGCCTTGGGACTGAGAAAACATACTGGGGGTGCTGGGTTTACCTCTTAAGAAAAGTATGGAACCTTTTTATAAATTGCTCCAAGCAATAAACTACTAAAAACAAACAATGTACATAATCTAATAATCAAAACTCAGCAGATAAAAATAATTCTATTAGCTGCATTCTCGTTTTCTGCAGTGTTTTAGTGAAATTTTTCTGCTCACCGTGTTTCTGCTACTGTTGTTAAACGCGTCGTCCGCAGCTCTTCATGTGGTGCTTTACGCTTTTAGCGAGAAAGAGAGAAGCAACGTGCACAAAAGAGCTTGAATGAAGTGCTTTTGGCCATAGATAAAAGTATTAGAGATATAGATCAATATAGATATAGAGCCAAAAGAACATTACCATAAAGGACCCTGAGCGCTTGTGGTGTGAACCGCTCCGTAGTTTTTTTTACGCGCTGCTTACTTTAATCTGTAGAAACGGTAAAATGGCGCAATTATGTCCCACGGCCCGGATGGAACCAAGGTTGAATGCTGAATAAAAATAAATTTTCTTAAAAAAAAAAAATAGTAATAAAAATATTTAATGGTATTGTGTGTGTGCAAATATTATTATAGCAGGGTTACACAGGTCTGGATAAGTATGGACAAATATTTATGTTTCCAGACTATTGCCCCTATTCAGTTTTCTAAAAATAAATTCATCATTCAAGAACAGAATGTTTTCAGAATGTTTTTCAAGGTAAGTGATCCTTTAGTGATTTGTCAAACACGACTGAATCAATTCCAGGCATACATTTTCTAGCAAATTGTCTTTACCATAAGCAAGTATCTTTTGAACTTCACTAAGAGAATGCTATTACTCAAATGCTATTTAAACCAGCAACAGAGTAAGGAGCAAATGATCATCTAAATCAGACTGTACTTTGCTATTTGATGATTATGTAACATCAAACCACATTTACATTATCAAATGTGTCATATGATGTGTCAGAGGTGAATATATGCAGGTTATAAAGCATTTTAGGTCTGTATGTTAAGTGCATGTTGTCACTTCAAGAAAACCAATAAAAAAACAGAAAATAAAAATATTTACAGATGACTGTACTATATACCAAATATAGTGCTGAAAATAATGCTGTATGAACCATTTATGTTACAAATGGTCTGAAAAATTTACAGAGAAGATTGGAAATTTGAGTCTGGAAAAGTATGGAATTTTAAATGGAAAATGTGTAGGAACCCGGTTATAGTATATATCTTATATTAAATATAGTATGCTAATAGAGTGATATAATACTTTTACCAGGGCAATTTAACATTTAGTCTGATTTGATCATATTATTTATTATTCCAAAAAAAAAAAAAAAAAAACCTTAAAGCCAGCTAGACACAGCACAACAATGGAACAGATTTCTCGAGGTGTGTGTGGTGTTTGTTTAAATAATTGGGCGCTCATGGCAGAAGTTAGCAAACCTTTTTAATACAGCCAAGGCTTGTTGTTAATATGTACAATCCTGTGATATATTTACACAAAAACAATCCACAGCAGCTGCACTCACCTGCTGTTCTGCATCTGCTTCTTATTGGCTTCTAAGTGATCCCTCCAGTCAATAATACAATAAATCTGAAATGATTAAGGCCTTTTAATTATTAAAACATAAATAAGAGGATCAGCTTCTTTCAGTGCATAATCCTACCCAGTAGCACTTCATCAGCGTCCCTCATTAAGCTCCAGACAGGAAGTTGAAGCTGCGTTTCTTCATCTAATAGCCCTCTGAGGCAGAGGTGAAATAAAAATGCTGATGACATAGAGAAATTAAAGTCAGTGAGGTAAGGTTGTAACATCTAACCTGTGCTATATAAAAGATACCATTAGTGCTATTGTAAAATTATACACCCATTGACTCAAGACCTTGATGCAAATTACCTTCCAGAGCCTAGTCTCAATCGACAATTAAAACATTTCTGTATCCAGGTAGAGCAAAAATATGTAGGAATTCCAGAGTAATACCATATTAGGTGGTATTACAGTATTTAAGTATTTGTCAAAATTGTCTTTTTTTAAATATAGTAAATATTTCATCATGTCATAGTAAGCAATTAGACACTATGGGCCAGATTTACTAACAGCTTGCGCCAGCGCAAACCCTCTTTTGCCGTTAAAAATCTACTGTCAGGATTTACTAAAGACGCATAAATTAGCTCTGAAAAGGCGTGGACAGAGTTATTTTTGTGGCTGACCTTATTGCATATGCATTTGTAGGAGTTTCCCTTTCAGGCGCAAAATTTATGGGAGGAGAGTATTTAAATGAATTACGCAAGGTGATTTACAAAGGTTTGGGCTCGTAAATTTACTGGCGCCATTATTTACCGCCCCAAAAAAAGCACTTCTTAAATCAGACGCTAACTGGTAGATTGCGTTGGTCATTATGGAAATGATCCGGCTACGTCTGCATGCTTTAATTTGCGCGTCGTCAGTAGATCACGCGCAGAACTGTCCACTCCCATCGGTGCTTTTATGGAATTGCTCTCTCACGCTAATTTGCCCTGTTTAGTAAATCTGGCCCTATTTTACTCAGACTCAAATGACGTTTAATTACTCTAATGTATGAGATGACAAAAATCTGTCAGATTGTTACAGTGATCACCAGTAATATGTTTGAGTCATCAGCTCAATGTTACAGTGAAGCTGCTAGCAAAGTGTTTTAAGTTACTTGTATTCTGCTCTTTCAGCTCAAGTCAAACCTCAAACATACTGATTATATTATTTGAATCAATTGTACTCTTTCTAGATTGTTAAAATCTGTTTTTGTCATGTGTACACTAGTCTCTTTCGCAGCTTTTATTGGTCAAGGACCGCCCAAGAGGACATTTGACTGACATGTAACGCAACCAATCACAGTTCGTTTTGTTCCGCGTCATGTTTAGTAGATGTCCCTGCAATAACAGACCGGTATGCGTCTATAAATTATTCATTCAAGAACGTTGTGCAAGTTTACTGCAACAATCGAGGCGCGAACTTCACATACTTTTGAAAATCCAGCGTTTAGTTGATCCTGGTAAGCGCTCATTGTCACAATTATAAACACGATGGCGTTCTTCTTCCACGAGGGGGTTTGGCGTCACAGCATTTGTTTCCAGGCAGACCATTAAAGAACGCAACACACACGTCTCGTGGACATCCTATAGAATTCAACCAATCAGATGACGACTTTGAAACTCCTGAAGTGTTTCCAGATAAGTGTGCCATATGCATCAGACGTTCAGCCAACGGCTCGTGGGTGTGATGTCTGAGGCTGAGACTATGTGTACACTAGCATTCAAAAAGTTGTGTTCAGTGACAGTAAAGTTGTGACAGTAAAGTTGTGACAGTAAAGAAAATATTTACACACACACACACACACACACACACACACACACACACACACATACACACACACACACACACACACTCCAACAATTAGGGTTAGAAGAACTGTTGCCAAACATATAACATGCTAGAAACATAATAATCACTGCAATAATGATCCAATCATAGATTCTTAAGAATTTGCCTTTTTCTTAAGCAGATCAGATTTGATTTTCAGTTTGTATGTATGTGTGTTATGTGTATACACTTATATACACTAGACTGGAGTGATGGCTGATGAAAATTCAACTTTACCATCACATGAAAAAATGGGAATTTTTTCATGTGATTAATGGGAAATTATGGGAAACTAGTGCAGTTTTTTTATGAACTAGTGAAGTCTTTTATGAACTGTTCTTGAGGTCTTTTGGAGCTTAGTCCCAAGGTTAAGGAAAGATGAAGAACCAGCAGTCATGTTGCAGTAAAATGTGCAAAGAAAGCCACACTCAGTGATTTGGTACTTAAAAAATAATTATAAGTAATAAGATAATAGACAGTCACTCTGTTATTTCTCATAAAATAAACCTAGATACAAAGCAAGAAATACGGAACAGAAATTATTGATTTCAGTTCAAATTATTGTTTTATGTCTGTAGAGAGCGCAAAGTGCTACAAGAGACATACAGTATGATGGAAACTGGTTGGGACGACAATCAGTTGGACAGTTTAGAGATCATTATACAAACATATTTGACTACAACGTGCCATGTTTGGCCAATCAGAATCAAGTATTACAGTCTTGTTCGTTTATTTGATTTGGAGATATAAATACATTAATTGTACACTTACCTACTATGAGAAGCTTCTATAAATAGCTAGGAAAGATATCTCCCCAAATGCCTGACTTCTCTGAGTATAAAAAGCTCACAGTCTTTCGGAAAAAGACAGGAATCAAAAAGGCAGAAAACAAATGAGCAGAAAAGCATCTCCGAATGACAATTAAGCCAGAGCCACAGAGGCTAATGTACTATAAATTGTTAAAACGGCTCATCGTGTGTCTCATTTGTTGTACAGGATTTGATGGTAAATGATGGTTCCTTTATTTGGAGGATGTGCTGGTGAAGAGATAATGAGGGGGGGATTGTTGATTCTCTTATTCTGTGTTATTGTCTTATGACTCTGTTTATAATTCCTCTTATTCTGAGAATGCGGCCTGAAGACAGCCTTTATGAAATATTCAGGCCTGAACATTGATCCAGAGACATAAACACACTGCTAACAATGCCATGAATCCCATACTCCAGGCACTGAACATCTGTAGCTCACAACAGGAGGATTTCTTGATCTGAGGTCCTTTAATTCCCAGGCTGGTCCTGAAGGGGACACTTATATTAGTGTAAAGTACAGTGTCAACTCGTACTTAATACTCCCAAAAATCCAAAAGTTGAGCAGGCAATGAACAGGCCGACACTGATTCTGCAGAACCACTACTGTCTGATAATATTTTAAAGTTTATTTAAAACTATACACATACACTATATTGCCAAAAGTATTGGGACACCACTCCAAATCTTTGAATTCAGGCGTTCCAAAGGTGCCAAAGGTGTATAAAATCAAGCACATAGGCATGCAGACTGCTTCTACAAACATTTGTGAAAGAATGGGTCGCTCTCAGGAGCTCAGCGAATTCATATTAGTTAAAGAACAGTGTGTAGAAAGCTTCATGGAATGGGTTTCCATGGCCGAGCAGCTGCATCCAAGCCTTACATCACCAAGTGCAATGCAAAGCGTCAGATGCAGTGGTGTAAAGCACGCCGCCACTGGACTCTAGAGCAGTGGAGACGTGTTCTCTGGAGTGACGAATCACACTTCTCTGTCTGGCAATCCGATGGACGAGTCTGGGTTTGGCGGTTGCCAGGAGAACGGTACTTGCATTGTGCCAAGTGTAAAGTTTGGTGGAGGTGGGATTATGATGTGGGGTTGTTTTTCATCGGTTGGGCTTGGCCCCTTTGTTCCAGTAAAAGGAACTCTTAATGCTTCAGCATATCAAGACATTTTTGACAATTTCATGCTCCCAACTTTGTGGGAACAGTTTGGGGAATGGCCCCTTCCTGTTCCAACATTACTGCGCACCAGTGCACAAAGCAAGGTCCATAAAGACATGGATGAGCAAGTTTGGTGTGGAGGAACTTGACTGGCCTGCACAGAGTCTTGACCTCAACCCGATAGAACACCTTTGGGATGAATTAGAGCGGAGACTGCGAGCCAGGCCTTCTCGTCCAACATCAGTGCCTGACCTCACAAATGCGCTTCTAGAAGAATGGTCAAAAATTCCCATAAACACTCTCCTAAACCTTGTGGAAAGCCTTCCCAGAAGAGTTGAAGCTGTTATAGCTGCAAAGGGTGGGCCAACTCCATATTAAACTCTACGGATTAAGAATGGGATGTCATTAAAGTTCATGTGCATGTAAAGGCAGGCGTCCCAAAACTTTTGGCAATATAGTATATATACAGTGATAGATAGCTAAGTAAGGGTGTGTTCACACTTGGCATGTTTGGTTCGATTAAAATGAACCATGGTGTGATTGCTCTGTTAGAGCGGTTCATTTGAATAAGTGTGAACGCTGCCATCTGAAGCCTGGTGTGCACCAAACAAGTGGACTGAGACCGCTGAAAAGATGGGTCTCGGTCCGCTTCCAAGCGAACTATGGTGCGGTTCGAATGAAAAATGAATGCAACAGTGGCCAAAGACATGAAAACGAACCAAAACCAGGACATGATGTCACAAGATGTGACCCTAAAAAAGGACAGAATGCTCACGCATACCTGGTCATAGTCGTGATGTTGCCCATCACACTTCGGTACAGGCATCAGAACCGCATCTCCTCACAGCTGATTTTCGTTTGTGTGTGTGTGTGTGTGTGTGTGTGTGTGTGAGACGGAGGGATTCCTGCCGCTGTTTTGACTCGTTCACACATTTTATAAGCTCTTTACGAGTTTTCAGCTGGTCAAAATACCATCGTATGTAGGCTACGCACATACAACGAGCGCATTTATCCCAGCACACAGCATTGTTGTGGATGTTCGGTTCCGTCTCGAAACATCATAAAAGCCGACCAATCAGGTTGTGAACGCATCCCTATGGCTTTAGGTTTGGTATTAAAATGCCAATGTGAACGCTAAGTGGTCAAGGACTAAATGTTGTTGTTTTTTTTTTGGTCTGGACCAAGCAAACCGAACTACAAGTGTGAACACACAAGTGGAATCTGACCTCAAAAAATTATAAGCATTTTAAAATGCTTACGATAGGACAGAAGACTTCTCCGTAGTCTGTTCTTGCTTAACGTCATAAATCAATTCCCCGGGAGGCAGATTTAGGCAGTATTTTTTTTATTTTCTCTAGCAGTAGAAATATTCTACAAATACTCTATATAATTAAAGTAAAAATATCAAAATGTTTTTTAATCAAGGCAATATTAGCGATGGTTCTGGTGCCGGAGAAGCTCTTCAGGTGGTCACAAAGCAGCATCTGATATTACTACCAAAGGCCTGTTTTATGCGTTCTCCTCTGCATTTGGTGAGCTCCGCTCCTCTTGTCTGTATCACTTTACATCCACAGCAACATACTTGACACATAATAGGTTTTCTTTTCTACTTTGAGCATAAATAAGTCAAGTGATTTGTAAAGCGGTCTCATCCTTATATCTTTGACCTCAAATTAAACTTCTGCACACATATAAATCTGCAATGCTCTCCAGCCAAACACTCACAGTGCTACTGGGTGAATACTATAACACGTCATACAAATGTTATATACATTGTATTATAAATAAAATGCCTATGTACATCATTGCCCATATAAGGCTTTTCCAGAAAATAATCTAAACGCATTATACATAATATATTAGTTAAATGTCAAACAGTGAGGCAGGATAATTGTATTCTTATGCATATTGCACAACAATATATATAATTAGTTTTGTTACATTTAATTGTGTCATTTTGTACATATGAATAGTTTGCTTTTAATTTTTGTGACTGTTCAGGGTCATTGGAGTTCAGTGGCCTATGTCAAAAGGAATGTTATGCGACATGGCCAAAGCGTACATGCAATTAGTTGTTATCACTGAGAAAAAAATTATTATTCTTTGTTAAAAGGCCTCAGTCGTACACAAAACTATAGCATGTTGCTGAGATAGATTTTTGGTCATCATTTATAGTTGTGCATTGAAGTGTGAAATTAAAAAAAGTGGAAAGAGGTTGTGCGAGAGACAGTGGTTGGGGGAGAAAAACATTACCCTGATTTTCTAAACTAAACGCTACATTTGCATGAAATTATATTTCTCTTGTCAGACTCTGAAAGTGCCATTTCCACATTTTCTCCAGCTTCATCCTGCAGCCCAGAGCAAAACCCATTTAGAGAGTAGAAGGTTGTTTTGATAATGAAAGCATCTTACTGCTTACTGACGAAATGGCGAGGAAATGTGAGGTGAAGCTACGCATCTACTTGTGGTTTTGCACCTTAGGATAGATCACTCTCACACACACACAAACACAGACACACACACAAACACAGACACCTTGCTGCGTTGATACTCAGGATGAACACGCTCTAGGCCAGCTGAACAATTCTCAACATTTCCCTGGTTTTTATACCATGCTATAAAGGCATTTATTTTGTCTTTCTTTTTTGTCTTTTAATAATAATTTTTAAAAAAGCCACCAAGTCCAGGTAAAAGGCACTCAGGGGTTATTTGTTATGAGATGCTTTACATTTTATCCAAAATCAGATCAGCGTATCAGTCGAAACAAATGTGCTTTTGATAAATGATAAATGGTTTAACACATTTTTATCCCAAAGTACCTGTATTATTTCCATTTGAATGATTCACAATGGTCATCAAGTCATTAGTGAGACTTTTTTCTCTTTAAAAACGTTTTCTCTCCATGATAAAGTAGAAAGTCACTTCACACCGCTCACAAACACTGGTTTGGAATGTTAACACAGACAAGTTGAGTGATGCAAATTGCTTGACCAATCAAATTACTGGACCAGAAAGAGGTTAATTCTCTAGTGTTTGGCCTGAACTCCGCTTTTTGTGCTATTCATTTGTTTAAAAAGTTTGTCTCTTGATCTTTCTTTGAGGACTTGATCACGTATATTCGATGTTCTCTTTCAAAGTCACCTGAAGATGCCAGCTCCTCTGCCCGCATTAGTCTTGCTTCAGTTCACCATTTTCATTTCTTTTCCCACAATTCCTTAATGAACTCTTGCAGCCTCTCTGTATCTACCAACAGTAAGAGGTAAATCATCTGCCCTTCCCTTCCAGCATGTTGTCACTTTTATTACATCTCCGCAAATATTTTGGCTTTTAGCTTGGACGAAACTTTGCTGGGGAGTCTTTATTAACCGAATTGAACTGTGAACTGGAGCATTAAATAAATGTAGCACTTGAGGCAGAGATTTTTCAAGATCTTTTCCTGGCGCCTGTTTTTTTTTTTGTTTTTTTCTTCTTCTTTTTTCTGTACTCGCTGATGCAGAGGAAATGTAGCAATAAAAATGAATCTGTATAGCAAATGGGAGCTTTAATTACAGCTGAAACAAGAGACCTGCGGAGAAAAATAATAAAGAAAGCCAAAAGGAAAATAACAAATAGGAGAAGGAAAGGCAGATTAACTGTGAATTAATCACGTTGACGCCAGTCTTCCATTTTGCCAGCAGGACTTTCTGGCTGAAGAAGTTTTTTATGGTTAACTTTTTGCATTTTATTTGTGACAGCTAATGAATGGTACGTAAATAACCACAAAACACATGCAGTAAAGGTTTTATTTCTAAACAAGCAGCCTCGTTATGTGTATTACCTGTTTGGAAGGCAGCATTGTTTCCTTTTTTTTTTTTCTTGTCTCATTGTTGATTCTCCATTGGTATCAGCTCGAGCTGTCAGTCAGATCCAGTCCGGAAGACTCCAGACTGTCTGCCACTGTGACCTCTCACAGCTGGTCAGTTTCCAACAAAACCTTTTTTTCTTTGTTGACATTCATCCATTTCCATGGAGTTTGGTGTCGTCTATTTGTATCCAGCAAATGATGTGGTCGATAGGTGGTCTATTTATAGCTGTTATTTTAAGGCATTGTAAAGATGTGTAAAACATTCATGTTGGGTTTGTGGTGGAGATGTTACTGGATGCAGTTAGTAAGGAAGTAGTTAAAGGAATAATCATATCAAAGGTCAATATACACTCTAAAAAATGCTGGGTTGTTTTAAAGGGTTAGTTCAACCAAAAATGAAAATTACACCATGGTTTACTCACCCTCAAGTCATCCTAGGTGTATATGACATTCTTCTTTCAGACGAATAAAATTATAGTTATATTAAAAATGTCCTGGCTCTTCCAAGCTTTATAATGGCAGTGACTTGTTGGGTCATTTTTGAAGTCCATAAAAGTGCATCTATCCATTATATAACTGCTCCACATGGCTCCGGGGGGTTAATAAAGGCCTTCTGAAGCGAAGGTGAAAGAGTAACCCTTGACCCTTGAACCCTTGACGCATGCGTATTGACGAAGGCAGAAGTGTAGAGGATAGAGCACAACAAAACACCGGTCATGAATTAGTCTAAAACGAGAAATTTTAAAGAGAAATGGCGGAGGATTTCGATATAAGAGAAGAGGGGCTTGAGTTTGTTCCCCAGCCCTATCCACAAGAGGCGTCAAAGCTTGCGATGCTCCTGTACATCGCGTCAGGGGTTACTCTTTTAGCACAAGTCGACTTGTGTGCCGCTGACCGCCGGAAGCTAGTTATTTTAGTCTATAAAGTTTTAAATATGGATATTTGTCTTACACAAACGCGCCACTTCGCTTCAGAAGGCCTTTATTAACCCCCCGGAGCCATGTGGAGCGGTTATATGATGGATAGATGCACTTTTATGGACTTCAAAAATGACCCAACAAGTCACTGCCATTATAAAGCTTGGAAGAGCCAGGACATTTTTAATATAACTCCGATTTTAGTCGTCTGAAAGAAGAATGTCATATACACCTAGGATGACTTGAGGGTGAGTAAATCATGGTCTAATTTTCATTTTTGGGTGAACTAACCCTTTAACCCAAATGTGGGTCAAATATGGACAAACCCAGCCGTTGGGTTAAAAATTAATTAAAAAATGTAACCCAAAGGCCGGGTTTGTCCATATTTGACCCAAATTTGGGTTAAAACAACCCAGCGTTTTTTAGAGTGTAAGTTAAGCGCAGGCGACGGCACCTGTGGCTATATTGTTGATCACCACAAATATTAATTTTGGCTTGTACCCCCTTTTCTTTAAAACTGCAAAGATCTGAGTTCCAGTGAGTGAAAGTGAATGAGTTCAATCCATAAACAAAGTACTCACTGATTCATAAAACTTAAACAATATGCATGTTTAAAATTGCTTGCTAATCTTTTCTGTGTGAAATTATATCCAATTTTACAACTCCATAACAATGCACGCCTAAAACCCTAAAATGACTACCACAACTTTACAGCTCAAATAATACTCAAGTTTTAACATAAGAATAAATGCAAGTGCTTTTATTCAATTATAAGCTTCGCATTTCTGCTTTTAAAGCAGACATTTATCCAGTTTTTCTATTGTTTTGCTGTCAATTTTAGCATAACTTGTATTAAACCCAGAATATTTCTTTGTCATTCCTTTTACCTACCCTTTTTTCTTGTAACATGTTTCAAACTTTAATGGTCCAGTCAAATCCATTGCATGGCTAATTTTTTATGAAGAATGATGTCCCCATAAGGTGTAGTTACGGTATGCACCAGCAAGGGCACTGTACCAGCCAAACCCAAGTGTGCCCAAGTAGGGCATGCTGCATTCTGCACTGGAAATCCAACCCCGCCCACATCCAAGTGTGACGTCAGGAGCTACGCCCGTGTCCAATACGTCACCTTGTGACTCCCCATCCCCATTCCGCCCCGGAAACCTGATTTGTTGTATGTAGGTTTTTGAAAAGGGTTTTTAGGAATCGGCTGCAGGGCGGAACTGCTTTGGACATTGGCGTGGCTTCTGGCGTCACACATGGATTTGGGCTGGGTTGGATGTCCACCGTAGACTGCAGCGAGACGCTTCTCAGTGTGCCGCACAAGTCCTGAAAAGTGAAGCCAACGCATTTCGATCGCCCCCTGGTGGCTGGCTGCAGTATAGATTTTAAACCCTGCCCTCTCCATGTAATCGAATGGGATGCGAGCCAAACTAAAAAATCCAATTACATTTAAAATGTTTGTTTTCCCCAATAAATTTGGTTTAGTTAGTTATGTGATGAAATAAAGACGGTGTTACGTTGTGATTGACAGCTGTGTTTGCGATTTGAGTCTTTGGGAATGGGAGTATGGGCGGGACCTTGTTGCTGCGGTTCCACCTCAGGATCACTACTGCGCAGACTCGGGCTCCGAACGACATAATCGGCACCGACCTTTACTGGGATACTTTGGCTTTATTTTTATACAATGGAAGGAAGCAGAGACACGCTGTCCATCTTTTTTTACAGTCTATTGCCAAACCTCATATGAGTCATATTTGTCCATTAGGTGATAGTTAAAATATTTAAAATGGTTTATTAGTTGTAATAATTAGCTTACGTCAAAATCAATGATTATAAAGCAGTGAAGTAATTATGCTTTTAGCTGTAGCAGGGAATGACTGATTTGTTGCTGTCTAACCCAGATGCCTCTAATGATGTCTAAGATGTCTAATGGCTTGTCCTATATGATGAAATCAGCACCCTCTCGTCCTGTCTAGGAGTACCTGTCTTGCTCCGCGCAGAGCAACTCTTTCCTGAGCTTGTTAGGCACCACATGGTTGTGCTGAAGGGTTGCCGTTGGCTGCTGGAGTTTTTGGTATCCCCCTGTCCATAAGCTTGAGAATTCTTTTGACAGGCTTGAAAACTCTTTCTCTAACTTGTGCTGGCAGCCTTATTTTACACACTCTGAAAGGCTGTTTGCCCTGCCACAAACAACTGGACTGAAAACGGTGGAGAAAGAACGGCTGACTGTGTTTACAAGTGTTTTGAATATCCTGATTATGTGTTTTGATTATGTAAGCATCAGCCTGTGTTGGAGTTTGTTGATGTATTCTTCAGAAAGTGCTTGCGTTGTGCTTGAAGCGCATATGAATCACAGTGCATTAATCTGGCAATGAAAATTAAATGCATAGGTAACAAAGTCTAATAATAGATTATTGTTGTAAATGTATGTATGATGCATTGGTGCCTTATCCAAAATATAATTTTGACCTATATTCAGTAAAATGTAGATTTTATTTTTATTATGAGCGTTTTGTTTTTACGTATATTTTTGAGAATAATTATTAATCATTCCCAAATAGTTCGAATAAATAATAGAATTGTAACAGAATTTCAGATTTTGATCCATTTACCTTATTTTAAAAAAAGTAGTTTTCTCAATAATAAAAAAAAAACTGTTATCATTCACTCATCTTCATCGTCATCAAAAAAATAATTATTATTTAATGTAATTAATGTAATTAATAATGTAATAATGTAATTAATAAATTAATAATTATTTAATGTATTAAATAATTAATATTAATTATTATTATTATTATTATTATTATTATTATTATTACATAAATGTTCCGAAATGACAAAAAGAATTAAAAAAATTGTCCATGCAATTCATGCACTTTGTTCTAAATCTTCTGAAGTCACATGATAGTGACAGACAAAAATGTATTGCATAATTTGATATCGACCTTGTTCACTATGTTTCCATCCACCTATTTTTATGCACATTTTGGGATATTGCATTAAAAAACGCTGAAAGGAAACGTCAAGATGCGAATAAATTCTAAAAATGCGCATATAAAACATATGCGCTAAATTGGGGCAGATACGTTTTATTATCCGATAAGAAGACATGCACATAAACTACGATAGAAACACATTTACTGAATAAATCCCTTGATTCTCAGCAAAAAAAACCTGACTTTGCCTCAACAGTGATGTGATTGTATAACTGAACAAACCAGCGGACCAATTTCATTGCGCAGCATCTCAAATGTTGGTTTGAGTCAATGTCCATTCGATAAAATGACCTCCCAGAAGTGTCTCACATGATTGCGTTCCCAAATACCAGGCATCCGAACGCAAGATAACATGCCTTGATTTTGTTCTCTTGAAGACGTGGGTTTATTCGCAAATGTTTTATGTGCTATTTCTATTTTTGCGCACAAGTTAAATTGACAACTTTGGATGGCAACATAGCTATTAGTGCATTGTGCATGAATCATTATCAGGATTTGGATGTTGTAATTAATCACTTGATCCAGGTTTGATAGTTTCATTCTAGACTGATCCAGTTCTTCAAAATGCACCTTTGTGTTCAATAGAAGAAAAAGTCGAACAGGTTTTGAGTGGCATGTGGGCAAGTCACATGCCCAAATGCCATTTTTTTTCTGTACATTCAGTTTGAAAGATTGTCAAAGCAAATATTTACACCCCTCTAAGTATAGATTCAGTTCCCTTCGTAGTGTGCGGCTGGTTCTCTGGCTGTCAGCCAGCCTGTATCCAAGTGCCTCTCAGAGCAGCCCACTGATGAGCTGGCGCTCCAGACAAATTGATCTGAATGAAAACCACTCCACCCCAAAAAGAGTGCTCATTTCAGGGGAGAGATGTCTACTATTCACACAGAACCGGCTGGAATGCAATATACACAACATTGTACAGGATGCCGTGTACTCTTAATTTGGTAATGTCTTAGAGTGAACAGTTTTGCACTTATATGCCGATTATAAGATCTAAGTCAACGCATTAAATCCACCGTCAACATACACCCAACCCCACTCTTTTAAAACCAGACTAAAACTCATTGGAAGGAGTGACAGGGCTCAGGGGGACTAAACTCATGGTGATGCCAACACTGAGCTACTGCAGGGCCAGCGCATCGCCAACAATTGAGTGAGTGGAGATGTAATGCTTGATGACAGTGTTGGGGTAATGAAAGGTTGCTCACTGAGTAAAAATTCAGTCTGCCTGCAGAAAACGCAAAATTCCTCAAAAGCCCGATAAATGCTCCCAGCTACGTACTGCGCATTCAAACCTGAGTGACTGGATTTTTGCTTCCTAGCAAGTGCTCCTTTTAATGTGGTTTTATGATGAAATACTGTGGGAAGAAAATGGCCACTGCACTTGAGCGAATGCTTCAGTTGTTGGCACGATTTAAGCAATGGTACAAAACTGATGATGCATGAAATGTCTAAAAAAAATACCTTGACCTTTTTGGGGGCTATTTTGCAAGCAAAACACACACACACACTCAAAAAGCAAGGACTTAACTGCCTATGTAAGGGCTCTTTAGCTGGCTGCCCACGGCCAAACACTGCCCGTCAATCATTTTTATACAGCTTTCCGATTGATTTTGATAATCACTGGAGTGCCTGATACACCAGAACGAACTTTGCACAAATCTTAGCAATGGATTGTTCATATCCAGAGTGTGTTTAAGCTTTTTCTGCCCACAGTTCAGCTATAGTGTCTCAGACATGAATCAGAAGTATTACATTCTATATCCTGTTTTATCCAATGTATCTAAATAGGTTTTGTGTGCTGCAGCCAAATTATGACAGTGTCTTATTCAATGCATGAATAAATGAGTGATATAAACTAAAATTTTGGTTCAAAGAAGAAATGGCAAAAAGGTTTGCTTTTGTTCAGCTCTTCTTAAGTGTAAAATGAGAGTTTTATATCAGTGGCAGCTGGTGGGTTTTAAAATAGAGGATGCACAAGGATCTTTTTAACTGCTTGGTCACTTTTAGACAAAAAATGTAAAAAAAAAAAATGACGACACAGGAAGACAATATCTATATCATTTCACTCAGCTAGCCTATCACTTGAAGCAAAAATCCATCCTTCTGTCCATTTAAATGGAAGTGAGACATAAAATGAAATTAATATCTGGGACTTTAATTAACATTAAATCGTCCTTATTCCATTTTCACCTATTTTTGGGTAGGCTGTGCCTCCCCTGACAAGCCGCCTCTGTTCTATATTATGCCCTACTGATCCCCTACTGAGTTTGCATTTGGCGAGAATTTTTTTTCTCTACATTTCTGAAAGTCTCTTATGCTCACCAAGGCAGCAGAATACAGGGAAAACAGTAATATTATTATAATTTAATCTAACTTTTCTATTTTATTATAGAAATACAGTGGGGAGAACAAGTATTTGATACACTGCCAATTTTGTAGGTTTGCCCACTTACAAAGCATGTAGAAGTCTGTAATTTTTATCATAGGTACACTTCAACTGTGAGTGACGGAATCTAAAACAAAAATCCAGAAAATCACATTGTATGATTTTTAAGTAATTAATTTGCATTTTATTGCATGACATAAGTATTTGATACATCAGAAAAGCAGAACTTAATATTTGGTACAGAAACCTTTGTTTGCAATTACAGAGATCATATGTTTCCTGTAGTTCTTGACCAGGTTTGCACACACTGCAGCAGGGATTTTGGCCCACTCCTCCATACAGACCTTCTTCAGATCCTTCAGGTTTCGGGGCTGTCGCTGGGCAATACGGACTTTTAGCTCCCTCCAAAGATTTTCTATTGGGTTCAGGTCTGGAGACTGGCTAGGCAACACCAGGACCTTGAGATGCTTCTTACGGAGCCACTCCTTAGTTGCCCTGGCTGTGTGTTTCGGGTCATTGTCATGCTGGAAGACCCAGCCACGACCCATCTTCAATGCTCTTACTTCTTGGGGTTGTATTCATCCTTCTTCCTCCTCCAAACACGGCGAGTGGAGTTTAGACCAAAAAGCCCTATTTTTGTCTCATCAGACCACAAGACCTTCTCCCATTCCTCCTCTCGATCATCCAGATGGTCATTGGCAAACTTCAGACGGGTCTGGACATGCGCTGGCTTGAGCAGGGGGACCTTGCGTGCGCTGCAGGATTTTAATCCATGACGGCATAGTGTGTTACTAATGGTTTTCTTTGAGACTGTGGTCCCAGCTCTCTTCAGGTCATTGACCAGGTCCTGCCATGTAGTTCTGGGCTGATCCCTCACCTTCCTCATGATCGTTGATGCCCCACGAGGTGAGATCTTGCATGGTGCCCCAGACCGAGGGAGATTGACCGTCATCTTGAACTTCTTCCATTTTCTAATAATTGCGCCAACAGTTGTTGCCTATTGTCCTGTAGCCCATCCCAGCCTTGTGCAGGTCTACAATTTTATCCCTGATGTCCTTACACAGCTCTGTGGTCTTGGCCATTGTGGAGAGGTTGGAGTCTGTTTGATTGAGTGTGTGGACAGGTGTCTTTTATACAGGTAACGAGTTCAGACAGGTGCAGTTAATACAGGTAATGAGTGGAGAACAGGAGGGCTTCTTAACCCTCTGCAGTCTGAGCTGTTTTGGGGCCCTTTAGAAGTTTTGACATGCTCTGACATTTGTGCTTTTTTCAGTTGCTTATAAACACATTAATGGCAAAAGTGTAATACACTGTATTCAGCACAAACTGGGCTACCATAATATGTGAGCAACATGTATGTACATGCTTGTATTTTTGAGATAATAATGTGTATGCGTGGTTTTTGAAAAAACTAAAATTTTTGTTTTAAAATGAAGGCCTCAAAACACACAATAGATATGTGTCCACAAGACTTTAGACTAATGGGTGTTGTTGCCTAGAGTTTTTGCTTCAAACTGATGTGAGAATCATTGTGCCTACTTATTCCCACAACACAATATATTGTTTTATATTTTGTAAGACACTTTTTCTTTACAAAGGCCGTATGCGAAGAGGCGTGAATGATCATGAATAATGCTGTGATTTACACCTGAGAGAACAAAAGAACTCATAATGAGCCGCATAATGAGCTGCATAATGAATGAGCCTCAGGTATGTGACTGAGAGCTAAGCAACAGGACAAAGGAAATATATTTTGTTGTAGTTTATTTAGAATGTAGTCAACAAAGGCACATTATAAAGGCCTATTATATTTTAAATTATCAAAAGATTTGACTACACTGCAAAAAATGCTCTTCTTATTTAGTATTTTTTCTTGTTTCCAGTCCAAATATCTAAAAATTCTTAAATCAAGATTTATTTACTAGATAAGTAATAAATAATCTTATTTCTGTTTGGGACAGACACAAGAAACAAGATTTCAATCAGAAACAAGATAATTTTTCTTCCCCATTGGCAGATAATTTTGCATGTTTTAAGCAAAAACTCACTTCATTTTGATTTTACTTTCAACAAAACAAGAAAAAATATCTTATGTCATTTTACTTATCTAGTAAATGCATCTTGATTTAAGAATTTGTAGATATTTAGACTAGAAACAAGACAAAAATACTAAGAAGAGCAATTTTGGCAGTGTACTTTTTTTTTTTTTTTAAATAAGTCTCATGCTAAAAAAACAGTAACATTGTGACACAATTCAGTATTTAGTAAATACAAATAACTGAATAATTGGTAATGATGAATGTTATAAGTAAAATATTTGGAATTTAAATGCAATACAATTATGATTTCAAAGAGTATAGGGTGAATTCAGGTTGATTGGGACACTTTTTTCCCCCAGTCATTTCAATGGCAAACATTTTCTGAATCATTTGATTTTGTAAACTATCTGATACACACAATACTCAAATATCATTTCAACCGTTGGTTCATTTATGAGATATGCGTGCAATGCATGATCACGCCAGCGCTAAGGCTATTGTCTGCTATGCTTCTTATTAAATAAGAAGCAAATATATTAAAAACATTGATTAAAATTAAGATACAATTTATACAACACGAAATTCACTTTAAATAAAGGCTTTCTACAAAACAAAACTTAATGAAGTGGTCAAAATAATTTCTGACAAACTCCATGTCTTCTGATATATTGCGCATCAAATGATGTCCTTTATTACTCGTGCTGTTCACTTTTCACAATCAACATATATTAAATTAAAAAATACCATTAGGCTATAATATTTAAACATCAATATGAAACAAAATACATTTTACTGGTACTATATAGCATCTGAGCAGACATTTGCTAATAAAAGCTGTACTGATGTGACACTAGGCTATTTTACAGTAAACACTTCATAATCTATCCAAAACAGGCCAAAGAAATCTTGTCTAAACAGTCTTACGTCTATGACATTTTATGTTGCAACAGGATTCATATTTAAACGGTCTTTTTGCGTTTAATATTCACAGAAAACTAACAGAATAAACTTACCTCACAATCAGCGGCTGAATCGGTTGCTCTTAGAAATAAACAGTTTTCATGAGGTACAAACCCGATTACAAAAAAGTTGGGACACTGTACAAATTGTGAATAAAAAAGGAATGCAATAATTTACAAATTTTTTTAAACTTATATTTTATTCACAATAGAATATAGATAACATGTCAAATGTTGAAAGTGAGACATTTTGAAATGTCATGCCAAATATTGGCTCATTTTGGATTTCATGAGAGCTACACATTCCAAAAAAGTTGGGACAGGTAGCAATAAGAGGCTGGAAAAGTTAAATGTACATATAAGGAACAGCTGGAGGACCAATTTGCAACTTATTAGGTCAATTGGCAACATGATTGGGTATAAAAAGAGCCTCTCAGAGTAGCAGTGTCTCTCAGAAGTCAAGATGGGCAAAGGATCACCAATTCCCCCAATGCTGCGGCGAAAAATAGTGGAGCAATATCAGAAAGGAGTTTCTCAGAGATCTACAGTGCATAATATCATCCAAAGATTCAGAGAATCTGGAACAATCTCTGTGCGTAAGGGTCAAGGCCGGAAAACCATACTGGATGCCCGTGATCTTCGGGCCCTTAGACGGCACTGCATCACATACAGGAATGCTACTGTAATGGAGATCACAACATGGGCTCAGGAATACTTCCAGAAAACATTGTCGGTGAACACAATCCACCGTGCCATTCGCCGTTGCCGGCTAAAACTCTATAGGTCAAAAAAAGAAGCCATATCTAAACATGATCCAGAAGCGCAGGTGTTTTCTCTGGGCCAAGGCTCATTTAAAATGGACCGTGGCAAAGTGGAAAACTGTTCTTTGGTCAGACGAATCAAAATTTGAAGTTCTTTTTGGAAAACTGGGACGCCATGTCATCCGGACTAAAGAGGACAAGGACAACCCAAGTTGTTATCAGCGCTCAGTTCAGAAGCCTGCATCTCTGATGGTATGGGGTTGCATGAGTGTGTGTGGCATGGGCAGCTTACACATCTGGAAAGGCACCATCAATGCTGAAAGGTATATCCAAGTTCTAGAACAACATATGCTCCCATCCAGACGTCGTCTCTTTCAGGGAAGACCTTGCATTTTCCAACATGACAATGCCAGACCACATACTGCATCAATTACAACATCATGGCTGCGTAGAAGAAGGATCCGGGTACTGAAATGGCCAGCCTGCAGTCCAGATCTTTCACCCATAGAAAACATTTGGCGCATCATAAAGAGGAAGATGCGACAAAGAAGACCTAAGACAGTTGAGCAACTAGAAGCCTGTATTAGACAAGAATGGGACAACATTCCTATTCCTAAACTTGAGCAACTTGTCTCCTCAGTCCCCAGACGTTTGCAGACTGTTATAAAAAGAAGAGGGGATGCCACACAGTGGTAAACATGGCCTTGTCCCAACTTTTTTGAGATGTGTTGATGCCATGAAATTTAAAATCAACTTATTTTTCCCTTTAAAATGATACATTTTCTCAGTTTAAACATTTGATATGTCATCCATGTTGTATTCTGAATAAAATATTGAAATTTGAAACTTCCACATCATTGCATTCTGTTTTTATTCACAATTTGTACAGTGTCCCAACTTTTTTGGAATCGGGTTTGTAAATTATTCCAGGATTATTCCTCAACGTGTCTCAAAACTATGTAGCTAAAGTATAGCACTACATTTGATGTGTTTATTTGAGTTGATGTGGGCGTTGACTGTGCTCTCGCATGGATCGGTCAGTATTTGAATCTCAAAAGAACGCGCGCTCCGTGGGCGTGGCGCATTAGCCGATAATGAGACACTCGCGAACGACTGACATCTCTCTCTTTTCAAACAGATTACATAAACACAGAATATTTGTTTTCAATTTTATTTACATTATTTAAAACCTGACGTTGCAACATTTCTTTAGACATATGTCTCATGTTTGTGTGACAAGTATTCACTGAGTTAGAGTTCCTTTTCTGAAGACTTTCTGAATGGACGTCTTTGAGAGAGAGGCTGTAGATCGCGCATCATGTTTGTTTTCTTTAGTTTGCAAAAAGCACAACAATCTGTTTTTATTGTGACTGTACACAAAAAAAAAAAAGAAACTTAACATATTATAATGATGTATAACACTTGCCTGAATTATAAAAATCGACAGTTATTTGAGTCTCTTTGGCACTTATAAGAAAAAAAGCGTGTTGATCACGCCGGCGTGACGGCCGACTCCAGGAGGTTAAAGACAAACTAACAGGTCTGTGAGAGCCGGAATTCTTACTGGTTGGTAGGTGATCAAATACTTATGTCATGCAATAAAATGCAAATTAATTATTTAAAAATTATTCCGTCACTCACAGTTGAAGAGTACCTATGATAAAAATTACAGACCTCTACATGCTTTGTAAGTAGGAAAACCTGCAAAATCGGCAGTGTATCAAATACTATCAAATCCCCACTGTATAATTTTTCTTTATTTCTGGGAAGTTTAAAAACAGAAATGTTTTGTAACATTATAAATGTCTTTACTTTCACTTTTAATAAATTGAATGCACCCTTGCTGAATAAAGGTATTAATTTATTCCAAAATATAAGATCTTAGATGTATTTATTTATTTGATTTTAATTAATTAAAAGTAAATCCAGTTTTCCAGTCAATCTTTTTAAAGGGATTTTATAAAGCTATTTTAATGTAAACAGACAGCATTACGTGCGATTAGTTCTGTTTTTCATGATAACGTCTTACAAGGTCTAATACTTACTCTGAAAATTGCTTCTTCCCTTGAGTTTTTATCTTGATAATCTGGCCCCTGAAAAAAGTAGTTGAAGTGCTCTGGCCTGGTTTAATAATCTTGTGTTGTTGTTTTTTTTTAATTTTTTTTATCTTGTTTATATATATATATATATATATATATATATATATATATATATGACAAACCCAGTACACCCTTGATTAAATTGCTTGTAGAGCCACTTTTAGCAGCAATAAGTTGAAGGAATCATTTTCTGTATGACAGTATCAGTCTTGCACATCATTCTGGAGGAATTTTGGCCCACTCTTCTTTACAACGTTGTTCATTAAGGTTTATGGGTATTTGTTTATGCACAGCTCTCTTAAGGTCCTGCCGCAACATTTTAGTCGGGTTGAGGTCTTGACTTTGACTGGGCCAGTGCAACACCTTGATTCTTTCCTTTTTCAGCCATTCTGGTGTAGATTTGCTGGTGTGCTTGGGATCATTTCCTGTTGCATGACCCGATATTAGCCCAGCGTTAGCTGTTGGACAGTGGGATGACCTCACATTTGACTCAAGAATAGTTTGGTATACAGAGGAGTTCATGGTCGACTCAGTGACTGCAAGATGCCCAGGTCCTGTGGCTGCAAAACAAGCCCAAGCCCTTCACCACTGTGATGGGCAGTTGGTATGAGGTGTTTGTGCTGATATGCTGTGTTTAGTTTTCACCTAACTTGGCTCTTTGCATTATGGCTAAACATCTCCACTTTGGTCTTGTCTGTCCAAAGGACATTCCAGTACAGTTCCAGAAGTCTTGAGGTTTGTTAAGATGCAACTTTGCCAGCAAACCTAAGCCATGCTGCCATGTTCTTTTTAGAGAGAAGCTTTCTCCTGGCAACCCTTCCAAACATGCCATACTTGTCCCGTCTTTTTCTAGTTGTACTGCCATGAACTTTAACATTTAACATGTTAACTGAGGCCAATAGAGTCTTAGGTGTAGTTCTTGGGTGTTTTGCGATTTCTCTGATCATTGCACGGTCTGACCTTGGGGTGAATTTTCTGGGACATCCACAACTGTATTGAATGTTTTCCACTTGTGAATAATCTTCTTTACTGTAGAATAATCAAATTGTTTGGACTTCAAATTGTTTGGAAATGGCTGTATAACCCTTCGCCTGACTGCTACTTACCCTGTTAATTCCTATGGAAGCAGTAAGGGTGTACTTAGTTTGTCACCCACGGCTTTTCCATTATGGCCTAATTTTTGTTAAATAAATAATGATACCGTGTAATATGTCATGTGTTACTGTTCATCTGAGGTTGTATTTACCTGATTTTAAGACCTGCCAAGGGCCAGATGATTTTTTTTATGTCCTGATACATAAAACCATAGAATAGGGTGTCCTTTCTTTTTCACATATATATACACACACACACATACATACATATACATTATATATAACAAGGTAGTAAAAAAAAACGAGCGATAATTAAACCAGGCCAGAGCACTTAAACTACTTTCTTTCATAAGAGTAGGACGTATTTTGCTCTGTCATGAGTGTTTTTTGTGTTTTGCAAATGCTCATTGGCATCATTAAAAATAGACAGAAAATGTATGGGTTCTTTGTGAAATTTGCTGAACTTCCTCCGTAAGCAGTAATGTATAATTAATATCCCACTTGTGCTCTAAACCAAACCCCTATTTTTTTAACCTACTATATGATCGATATCTCTCTCTCTCTCTCTCTCTCTCTCTCACTCTCACGCTCGCTCGCTTTCTCTTCCCACTGTCTTCCTCTTGTTCTGCATTGTTGACTTTTCATTTATCTCCATCACTGACTCATTCTTTTGACCTTTAGTAGTGAAGCCTTAAAACAGTGAGGGGTAAAAAAAAAAAAAAAAAACGGAATAAATTATTTGCAAAGGTTGCTACATCAAAACTATTAGGTGACTGTACGTCCCTAAAACAGAAAATTTATCTTTTGTGGTTATAAATCACTTATCACATATATTACAGCAGTTAAGTGTGAAATTTAAAAGTTTAGAACCACAGATGATATGCCATAGAGTGTACAAGGGGCTAATAACCAGAATCTCATACATTTTTACTCAGGAGGAAAGGAAATGGAGTTCTCATCAAAGCTCAAGACAAAGGCATCCATAACGGCTTCATGTTATGCTATAAAGGGCACTTCAACACGCAAAGACATTGAAATCTGATATTTTCGACATCCAGTCAGCCATGATAGTCTCTAACCATCAATTTCCAAATTTGTACTAAATCCTGGGTAAATTCATGATCTCTCATGGATTTGTATCCCTAATTGAATAACACACATATATTCATTGTCCAATTATAGTGCTGAGCATTAAACTTATTCCTCCCTACTCACACTTTGCTGCAGCTATTTTCCCTGTATAAGGAAAGCGAACACATACTGTAATGGCCAATTCATCAGATCAATTGGAAGGGCCACAGAGAGAATTACAGTATTTTTCATTGCAACTATTGTGCACAACTGCAATATACTTTTCGAATTTGTGTCACTGCCCTAATGTGCTATGCATGTTCCTCTGGCTTTTTGAGTAAGAGCTTTGCATTGTTTCACAAATTGAAAGTAGCATTAAAATAAGCCATTCGAGTGGAAAATGAAGGGAATAAAAAAGAAAAGGGCAAAAAAACAACCACCATGGTGATGAAATATGTAATGTTGTTTATTGGGAACAGTTGCATGGGTCTTGGGAAAACGTTATTATGTAGCTGATTGTGAGAATTTGTTATTTTGAGAGGAGCACAATAAAAAGGCATCAATATCATTTGAGCTAGATAAATCACTTTTCAATAAGAGAACTTCAAAGTGGGCTCAGATGAAACTCCATGCGAATCAAAGTGATTGCTACATGGGACAGTTTTAAACCACTATGCAAAGGAAGATTCGTGTAGCGGAGTTTAGCACTCTAATGATCTGTCCTGATTTGAAAATTCCACATGCAGAATTCAGAGCATTTTATCTGGAGTTGGGATCAAACTTCTCTGCATCTCCATATGTACTGCTGGGAGCCAGAAACTCTAGAATTTTAATATTGCATTTTAAACTGAGCTTTAATTATGCATATTTTGACTTCTTATAGATTTAAGTGTATGTGGGAGGTGGCAAAATTCATAAACTTCCACTGTGATTAAAGGGACAGTTCACCCAAAAATGAAAATTCTGTGTTGATTTACTCGCCAGCATGTCCGACATGTTCCAAGCCTGTATAACTTATTTACTTCTGTGGAACACAAAAGGAGTCTTCAAAAAATTGTGAAGAATGGTGCTGGTTATTGTTTTCCATGACTGTACACGATGATGTACACAATGATTGGAGACTTTTTGAGCTTCAATAAGGACACAGAAGCAACATAAAAATGATTCATATTACATGTGTGCTATTTTCTGGATCATCTGAAATCATAGGATAACTTTAAGTAAGGAATATCCTGAAATTTAAGTCGATATTCACTGAAAATCTTGACATCTACTCTAATTCTTCTTGGTGTGTTCATGATGAGTAAAGTAGCAATGTCCAGTTCATGTACATTTAATTCAGCTTACAAAACCATTCTTGGCTGTGTTTCCCAAAAGCATTGTAAGCCTAAGTAGATTGTAGAACCATTGCACCAATGGTCTCTACAATCAACTTCGCTCACAATGCTTTTGAGAAATGCAGCCCTGAATGATTCATTCATAAATTGTGCCAATCTGCTTCTCAAGTTATGACTCAATCATCTGGATAGGGCTTTCGCACCGGAGGAACCAGGGGTGGCCGTAGCCTAAGCTTGGCCACCCCTTTGTCCACCCCGCTCACAACTGCTGTTTCTGTCTCTTTTTTTTCTTGACAAGAATTGCATTTATTTAAACACAGAACCGTCTCTTTAAGACCACCAAAAATGGGAGACTCCAACTTCGCCTCAGTGCCAGGTGCAAATCAACTGATTTAGCATCTGCGGTCAGATGAGATATTGTCAGGATATGTCAATAAAACTCGGAACAACAAACTTTCCTGTTGTGTCAGCCATTACACTGTGCTCGTGGAGCGCACTCTTCAGTTTCACACGCAAATGCGGCGCGCTGCACTTTAATAAAGCGCAAAAGAAACTACGAGCATGCAACGTTGTAGTTCTGTCATCAATTAAGTCATGAAATAACCAAAAGGCGATTAAAGTCAAAACTGAGCATGCATGTATGTTATATATGCGTCACACGTCTTATGTTTAATGTCATGACATTAATGTTTAAAGTCACATGTTTAATGCATAAAATAACTCATTTGACTTTCTGCCATTTATATGCTGTTGACTTATTCACATTCTTGCACATGGGGATTCAAAAGAGAGCACATTTTCTCCTTCGTACTGAGTTTAATTTAGGTATTATAGAACTGCAATTATTTATTTTGACAACTAGAAAGTTAAACATTCAGTGTTTACTTTTTCGGTTGCAAGTTTTTGAAACGGACAAACTCGGAATTGTTGAAGAGTTTGATTATATAAAAATCTGCATGTCTTATCAATGAAGATGCAACAATAGAGAACAAGCTATTGGGGGGTTTTGAGAACCAGAACCAAGCTGAATGAGCAAGTGAACTTTAGCTATAGTGTGAGCCCCTTTATGCCTGGAGGTAAGGAATAATTGACAAAAAAAATGGTCAAATTCACTCAGCATTCCATGATCTAATTCACTACTATCTTAATTACAATTAAGTACAAATTAACTGTATTCAGTTGTGTTGTAGGCACTAAAAAAGTCCAGTACATTATAGTCAAAATAATTTTTTATGTTGAAATAATGAAGATTTCTGTGCCACCCCAGACTGGTTGCTGGCCCCTGCCTGGCCACCCTTATTAAAAAATCCTGGCTCCACCACTGCCTAGAACTAATGGTGGAAGTACCCGCTTTTTGGCGTGTTCGCACCGCAGGAACTGGGAGTGATTTTACTTCTAGGAATGCCTTTTGGGGGAACTAATTTAGCTCCTACTTCAGAGTAGGGTCTAACCCAGAAGAATAGGAACTACCAGTTACGTTAGTGTACGCTGATTGGCCGAACGCACACGAAACACCAGCACCCGCCATTTTAAAAAAAGCCGTGTACACACACAGATTATAGCCTATATATTTACTCCACGAACTAACTCTACGAACATGGAAAACAGTGATGACCTCTCAACCTTTACGCTAAGGAGAAAATCCAACGCAACGTTGAGGGGACCAAGCAAAACATGATTATGTATTTCTGTTCAGCTAGCGACACTGGGCATCAACCACATGGCAAACGCTAATACTTTTTCATATACCGTCTACTTTCTTTGTATAACAGTTCTTTCTAATAACATGTTAGACAGGACTGTTAAACAGATCGTAAACTAATGAAGACGGAGAATGGGAGCGCCGTGTGCTCAGGCTCCCGCGTTCTCAGCGCCTTCAAAATAAATGTCTGCCGCGTTGTCAAAACAGCAACAAGCGTGGCTTACAGTACGTCACTTTATAGTCTCAGCCTCAGACGTAATGCCCACGGACCGTTGGCTGAAAGTCTGATGCATATGGCACACTTATCTGGAAATGCTTCAAGAGTTTAGAAGTCGTCATCTGATTGGTTGAATTCTACAGGATGTCCGCAAGGTGTGTGTTGCGTTCTTTAACGTTCCGCCTGGAAACAAATGCTGTGACGCTAAACTCCCTCGTCGAAGAAGAACGCCGTCGTGTTTACAACTGTGACAATGAGCGCTTACCAGGATCAACTAAACACTGGATTTTCAAAAGTATGTGAAGTTCATGGCTCCATTGTTGCTGTAAACTTGCACAACGTTCTTGAATGAATAATTTATAGACGGACACCGGTCTGTTATTGCAGGGACATCGGCTTTACATTTTCACGGCCATAAACATGACGCGGAACAAAAAGAACTGTGATTGGTTGCGTTACATGTCAGTCAAACGTCCTCTTGGGCGGTCCTTGACCAGTGAAAGCTGCGATAGAGTCCAAGACCTTCTGCCGTCAGTCTGAAGGTTTGGCTTCGCGAGACTAGTCACTTCAGAGTTTTTACTGGCGATGCGATCAGGAAAAGGGCCCTAGGGGAACAATTAGTTCTCGGGGAACCACCCTGGTGGCTAGTTCCTATAACCAGGGCTCTACACTGCGACCATTTCGGGCGCATTTGCGCCTGAAAATTACTGCGTGCGACTGTGAAAAAATATTTAGGCGCACTGGTGCGAGTGACCCGATCGATTCTCATGAATAGATGTATAATACAATCAGAATAAAAACTACAACTCCCAAAATGCATCAGCACTGAGCAAATGCTTTTCATGCCTTCAGTCAGCAGAGCAAGTGCAAACAACGTGTGCGACGGACTACGCTTCAAAGATTGTTTACAAGGTAAAACAGAGGTGTGACGCAGCCATGCGCACTTACCAGACGGCTCGCGCTGATGTTTCTTTGCAGCCAAATGAACTAGAAATACCACATTTGGCTGATCATAAACAAGCTCGGAAATTAACGGGGGCTTGGGGCAAAAATGCCACCAAAAAAAAATGTATTAATAATAATAATAATTTAAAAAAGCCCCTGTATGAGTTCTTGATTTTAATCTTTATCCCACATGATATAGGCCTATAGTTAAAGCTGCAGTCCGTAACTTTTCTTCTGTTTAAAGATTACTAAATGTATATAATGAGCGAGTATATCATGAATCCATTTTCCAAACCGTGTTTTTGTCTTATCCTGAATCACTACAGTACATACAGTGGGGAGAACAAGTATTTGATTCACTGCCGATTTTGCAGGTTTGCCCACTTACAAAGCATGTAGAAGTCTGTAATTTTTATCATAGGTACTCTTCAACTGTGAGTGATGGAATCTAAAACAAAAATCCAGAAAATCACATTGTATGATTTTTAAGTAATTAATTTGCATTTTATTGCATGACATAAGTATTTGATACATCAGAAAAGCAGAACTTAATATTTGGTACAGAAACCTTTGTTTGCAATTACAGAGATCATACATTTCCTGTAGTTCTTGACCAGGGTTGCAGACACTGCAGCAGGGATTTTGGCCCACTCCTCCATACAGACCTTCTCCAGATCCTTCAGGTTTCGGGGCTGTCGCTGGGCAATACGGACTTTCAGCTCCCTCCAAAGATTTTCTATTGGGTTCAGGTCTGGAGACTGGCTAGGCCACTCCAGGACCTTGAGATGCTTCTTACGGAGCCACTCCTTAGTTGCCCTGGCTGTGTGTTTTGGGTCGTTGTCATGCTGGAAGACCCAGCCACGACCCATCTTCAATGCTCTTACTGAGGGAAGGAGGTTGTTGGCCAAGATCTCGCGATACATGGCCCCATCCATCCTCCCCTCAATACGGTGCAGTCGTCCTGTCCCCTTTGCAGAAAAGCATCCCCAAAGAATGATGTTTCCACCTTCATGCTTCATGGTTGGGATGGTGTTCTTGGGGTTGTACTCATCCTTCTTCTTCCTCCAAACACGGCGAGTGGCGTTTAGACCAAAAAGCTCTATTTTTGTCTCATCAGACCACATGACCTTCTCCCATTCCTCCTCTGGATCATCCAGATGGTCATTGGCAAACTTCAGACGGGTCTGGACATGCGCTGGCTTGAGCAGGGGGACCTTGCGTGCGCTGCAGGATTTTAATCCATGACGGCATAGTGTGTTACTAATGGTTTTCTTTGAGACTGTGGGTCCCAGCTCTCTTCAGGTCATTAACCAGGTCCTGCCGTGTAGTTCTTGGCTGATCCCTCACCTTCCTCATGATCGTTGATGCCCCACGAGGTGAGATCTTGCATGGTGCCCCAGACCGAGGGAGATTGACCGTCATCTTGAACTTCTTCCATTTTTTTAAATAATTGCGCCAACAGTTGTTGCCTTCTCACCAAGCTGCTTGCCTATTGTCCTGTAGCCCATCCCAGCCTTGTGCAGGTCTACAATTTTATCCCTGATGTCCTTACACAGCTCTCTGGTCTTGGCCATTGTGGAGAGGTTGGAGTCTGTTTGATTGAGTGTGTGGACAGGTGTCTTTTATACAGGTAACGAGTTCAAACAGGTGCAGTTAATACAGGTAATGAGTGGAGAACAGGAGGGCTTCTTAAAGAAAAACTAACAGGTCTGTGAGAGCCGGAATTCTTAGTGGTTGGTAGGTGATCAAATACTTATGTCATGCAATAAAATGCAAATTAATTATTTAAAAATCATACAATGTGATTTTCTGGATTTTTGTTTTAGATTCCGTCTCTCACAGTTGAAGTGTACCTATGATAAAAATTACAGACTTCTACATGCTTTGTAAGTGGGCAAACCTGCAAAATCGGCAGTGTATCAAATACTTGTTCTCCCCACTGTAGTCATCCATGTTAACTGCTCTGTCTGTATTAATAGAAAAATAATAGTAATTCAAAATACTAGAGCAATTATAATAAACTATAATAAACTAGTAGATTTTTTGCAAGCTAGTCACACAAGTGCTTTAGATGAGTATTCTGGGAAACCCTCCTCTCAAGAACTCAACAGAGGAAGATAAAGAAGAATGAAGTCAACTGGCACTTTTTCATGCCTTTAACCACAAAAGTGCGGCTGCTGATTCATTCTCCTGGTGGCACTACTGTCTGTTTTTCTCTGGAGGAAATTAGTGGCATTATTAAGAATCCAGTAAACCATTATCGAAGTGTCCCCAGGCATTTTGACTGAGTTTCTGTCTTTGGATTTCAAGGCTAAACCTAATGACTCACTATAGAGATATAGTGTCATATTCTTTCATATGTGTTGGTTTGTGTATGTGAAACCAAAGAAAGGTCTTAGGGTGGTCCCTCAGCACATCTTTAATTGCTTCTCATTTGCCTCACACCACCAACATTAGTGTGTTCGTAGGCTAATGTATCTTGACCTCATACTTAGTGAAATTATTGATGAAAATGCACATGCCATACGTGATCAATCATGTTTTTATGTTTAATGATTTTTTGGGAGAAGCTATACATATGCCTCCTTCCTCTAGTGATGAATCTGGTATTTTAGGCTTATGTTTTATTTTGCGAATTGAACAGATGCTAAATTCAAAACAAGTGTAATGATTTAACTCTAGTGAACTGTTCACATTTGCATGTTTTAAAACAACCTCAAAAGCCAGGATGTTCATTTAACAGACAGTGCACTTTTTAAAGTGTAGGAGTAGAATTTTTGCATGAGTCAAAAATATTGTCTTTTGAAAACAAATGCATGTAGGCGGCTGTAATGATCATATTCAGTCATGTATGCTCCTACACAAAGCACTAAATATGATGTTTGATGGTGACGTCAGTCTGACTGTAAAGTAGACATCTGTAACCCTAGTGCACCATGGGTACGCTGGATCGGCTCTTTAGAGCATTGCCTCAAAGTCCAGAGCAGAAGTCAACTCTGAATAAATGAACAGTATGATGAGGGTATATCTGCCCACACAATGACACCAACACTTGTCCTCACAACTACTGATTCTCTCGCTTGATTTATTACACCTCTACATTCATTCCTCTGTTTTTCTGTATGTAAATCTCTTTTGTTCACTTCATTAACTACGTTTATGTGTGATTAATTAAGCTATTGTTTTGTTGTTAGCAGGCACTAATCGAACATACAAATGTCATAGTCATATTGAGCGAAAACTCATATATCCATATAGTTAGTTTTTTTCATAAATCATTACTTTTGGTCACCCTTTATGTCTGTCTTTGGGTTTTGCAAATATTTAACCAATGAAAAGTATTAAAATCTTGCCTCTCTCTTGAATGAAGTGCTGCATGCGTTTTGGACCTTTACTCAATAAACAATATAAATATATATATATATATATATATATATATATATATATATATATACATATACATATATAAAGGGTATGTTTTATATATTTGAGGAACGTCTTAAATAGCCTATGCGAAGCAATTCATCGTTTATAACAGGGGTCTTCAACGTTTTTCAGGGCAAGGACCCCTTAGGCGATAGAGATATGGAGTAGGGACCCCCAATACAAAATGTGTCAAACAGAGCTACATATTAAGCATATAGCCTTCAGTATATTACTTTTCATTATGCATCTTATTAAATCACAATTCATTAGTTGTTTGCAGTTGTTGTAAATTATTTTAATTGATTTGCAGAGTCATACATTTATTTTACTAATCAGATGGACAATTAAATATTTACCTGAACCTTAGCTACAAGTTAAAATCAAATCACTAGGCTATTATATATATATATATATATATATATATATATATATATATATATAAAATATTAGGGATGGAACGGTATGAAAATTTCATATCACGATTATAGTGACCCAAATTAGCACGATTATCAATATTATCACGGTTTTGTTCAGATGAGATGAAAGTGTTCAAAAAGAACAGATGCACACACTGAAAACATTTCAACAAGTTTTATATTTGAAAATCAACAAACTACAAATAAAACAAGCAGCTCTATGCATTCTGTAGGATTTCCTTCCTTATAATGGCCGTCGTCAATAGCAACACATCATAACACAGTGCACATGCTCTCTCGTTTCATTCAAATGCAACTTGCCGTCTTGCGTCTCTGTTTTTGATTGTATTGAAAATGACATCAGAGGACTTTACTATTAATACTACTACAATTATTACTATAACTTCTTGTGATCATCTTGTCTGGACGATTGTTTTGTACACTGTACAAAATGGATTTATAAACAGGTAAGATTTAAAACATTAATCTCAATTAATCTGTCCCCGTAATTATTTATGTGGTAAAGAAAATCTGTGTAATATGTGTACAATGAATATAGGACATTATTATCCTTTAAATGTCACCCTAGTCTTGTCTGAACTTGTTAGTTCTTCTTTGGCTCAAAGCCACTTGCTGCAAACTTTTCTTCGTGGAAGCTTCACGTTCATTCACGTTATAATTTTTTTATCAAAAAATTATTTGTGATCAAACATTAATTGGCGGACCCCCTGCAGCACCGCTGCGGACCCCTTAGGGGTCACGGACCCCCGGTTGAAGACCCATGGTTTATAACATGAGATTTTGGCCAGATGACTGACAAAAACTGAGTGCCCACATTAAAGACCACACCCGCACTCGCGGGACCCAGCGCAATAGAGTGCGGTGCGGGACTAGATTTGATGGTAAGGTACTCGTGTGTGTGCGGGTTGCGGGAGAATAAAACGATTCACGGGACCCCCGCAAAATAGAAATATCTAAAAAATAAAACATCTAAAAACAAATAAATTGTTATTCATCTATTGCACAAAGCAACAAGAACAACTAAAACAAAATAAAAACGATTTACAGGCGCAAGCATAGGCAGAGTTTGTTTATAACATGTTTTTGCTGCGTTGTGCAGTGTAGCCAATCACAGACATGTGTTGATTTCTAAAACCCATTGGCCAATCCAAGATAGAATCCACTCACCGCTCAAAGTAAGTTTTTGTTCACTGCTGAATTCTGCATGCTGGCAAATCCTCTGATTATAACAAAGAAAGTGTAGACATTATGAAAGATTTATTGTGCAGTCAGCTTCATAACGGAGCTTTGTGAGATCACGATGAACTGAGATGTCAGCTTTTTAGGAATTAAGGGAGCGTGCATTCTGCCACGCCAAACCATGCACGAGCTTGCTTTTATGTTAAATTACTGGAAACTGTTTCATGGATGTACAGAAAAAAAATCTATTTATACTTTTATGCGGGCGGGACAAAACATGAATGTTGCGGGACGGGAGCGGGAGAAGGTAACGTATATTTTTGCGGGAGCGGGACAGAATCGGGAAGCGGGCGGGAATGGAGTGGGCGGGAGCGGGACTAAAAAATCCGTCCCGCGCAAGTCTCTCTAGCCCCACTCTACAGTAATATTTATAACCTGTAAGTTGATAAAAACATAATGTGATGCACTTACTCAGATGCGGCCGTTCTAATGGCGGACAAAACACGTCTGGCATTCGCTGGTCAAAAAACTTGTAACTCCATTTGAGCTTGATTTTGATAAAATGTAAATACTTTAATGACAGATGCAAGTGTCTCACCATATATAAAGCCACAGTATAAACTTTGACAGCACACTGTTTTATCCATTTCCTGAAAAGTTGTGATTTTGGACATACAAGGTTTCCACCAGACAGCGATATTCAATTAGTTCTGTCAATTATTTAAGTTTAAATTAAATTTTAAATAAAAAATAATCAATTGACAGACTTTAAGTATTAACCATTCTAAATTAAAGTTTTCATTAAAGTGCCCCTATTATGGATTTTTGAAAATTACCTTTCATGTAGTTTGTAACATAGTTCTAAGTGAATGAAAACACCCTGCAAAGTTTTAAATCTGAAAGTGCACCATATATAAAGTTATTGTCTCTCTAAAGTAAGAGTTGACTCTGAGTCAATTAAACAGTTTTTCAAACGAATCGCAAGCCGTTTCGTTGTGACGTCAAGACGAAGCATTAGCATATTGCCCGTCCACTTATTGCTCGTGCAGACACCAGGGAAAACTTGAACCACCTCAAACAATGCAGCTGATTCCTGTGGATACTGGATAGCATCATTTCAAGAAGATGCTGTACTCTACAATGTGTTTATTGTGTTTCATATTGTGTAGGTATCTGGCTAACTGACGTTATTACTGTGTCTATTAATGCAGATTGTCTGTCGTTCTTACTACTTTGAGTAAAGATAAAGGATGGAGCAAGATTTGTTTTGCAAACTTTAATGTTCCATCAGTCATTCACGTTAGTGCTGGGCTAACGTATGCGCTGTTATTGATACAGTTCCCGCATGTGCACTGCAATAAATTAGAAACACACAGACACACAGGTTTGTTGATGGACGCACGCTTGTTAATGCTGATGGTGAGGAATTACAGTTGAACCATCTCATAATGTACCTCAAACTGAGTAGCATCACTGAGAAATAACTGCTCAAGGTTCAGGTTGAATAACTAGTTCTTCCAATGTTTCATGGATTCGGCGCTGGGATTGGTGTAAAATCAACATCATCGTTACTGTCTTTACAGTGTGTACTATCGCTGAGCTTTAGGAAGCCTCCGGGCGGAGCTGGAGTTCAGTTATGGTAATGGGCGTTTGTTTCCGAAATATGCGCTGTACGCGGTAGACCAGTCACAACAGACTGGGCCATCTGACCAATCAGAGCAGAGTAGGCTCGTGGAAAGGAGGGATTTAGAGAGACTTATTCATCCGTCGAGTCGTTTGAGAATCATTGAACATTGTGGTGATGTGCAATGTATATGAGAAAATGAAACAGTTTTTTGCATGTAAACCTGTTGTTGGAGACCTCCAAAACTAAATTAGGAAACTTTAAAATAGCATAATGGGGCACTTTAAATTAATAAGTGAATTACAGTTGTAGACATGGCCTCTTATTCCATCTTGTTATTTTGCGTTTGCGTTTCTTCTTCTTATCACTTTATATCACCCCTCTCACTCTTATTGATAAAAATGACAAATAAACAAAAAAATATTAATAAATGATTTCTAAACAAAAAGTTTCCAAATAAATAAGTAAAAAGTACTTGCGGGTGTTTCCAAAAGTAACAAATTACTGTTTTTAAGTTGCAAATGCCCAGTGACAGATACGGTACACAAGTAGAATAATACAATTGTGTCTCTCTGTGTTAGTGCTGAAAGTGCTTCTAATTTCGTTTTCTTTCATATGAAAATATTGCAGCGGTATGGCTGTGTTTAAATGTTAGCAGATGCGTTAACCCAGAGGCGACAGGTGACATGACAGTGATAAATGCACTGGCCTATTTGCTCATATCTTCTTCTTAATGGATTCCTACTTTTCACAATCCCCCATATCTTTCTCTTTTTCTGTCTCTACATGAAATGCTGCAAGTGACAACAGCCTCGAGTATCGAGGAGCAGTGTTTAGTTCCTCAATATTTTGTTATTGCTGCTTTCAAGTCGACTATTGACTCTTTTGTATTTAGTGTCACACTGAACATAATATTTGTGAGTAGATTTCCGTTTAAATCAGTCATAGCAGATGTTTTTGTCATATATATTTTTTTTATCAAAGCATACATGCATGTCAATATAGGCTTCATTCACAATAATGAAATTCAGTCACATTCAATGATGGTATCTAGGTGATCCCTAAATCTAATAAAAAAGACAATAAAAAAAATCCCCTGAACTAAAATATAACGTACATTGTTCTTAAAGAATGTGTTCATCTCACCTTGAAATTAGTTTTTTTCAACTGTGAGTTAATCTAATATATTATCATTTTTATACCGCTTCTTTAGACCTCCTATGTAAATATGTAGCCTTAGTAGAAGGATTGAATACATTGTGTTTTCTAAAGCTGTAGATTTTATAAGTTAAATTGGTGCACTAGCTGATTTTTTTTTTCCCTTCAAACCGGGGCCGGTTCTAGGCATGGGCAGGGGTGGGCTGAGCCCACCCAAACGTCTGCCTTGCCCACCCAATCAGAATTTAGGAACAGATAGTGTTAATGTGTTTTTACAATTTGTGCATTGATTAAAACAATCTGAGGTGGGCTCTGTGTTTAAAGGTTTGATGAAGGGCTGTAGAATGCCCCAAACAATCACAAAAATAACACCAGAAATTTGTAGTAGCCAATTTTTTTCCCTTTACATTTACTTGACTTTACGTTACATACTCGCGCTCTTCAGTCTGTAGCAGAAAAGCAGAGGCTGACAATCACACGAGCGAAAACGGGCAGAAATATTTGTGTGCTATTAAGGTGTGAACGAGGAGTTGTATTCATGAATATGTATCTTGTAAATATTAATATACAGCTTTGATTTGATTTTTGATTCATGCCAAGTTGAAATTGGCAATAAAAAAAAACTTGTTTAAGAACGTGCATTTATTGCATGGACAGAGCTAGAACATAATGCAAGTGCTTAAAATGCATATGCATAGTTCAGTTGAAACCTTGCCCTCTTTGGCTTGCTGTTAATGCTGTTAAACTGAATGTACGAGGCAAACTGTCTGCTTAAATAACAGCACTGAAATAAGAATGCGCTGTTGATCTTTTAATCAGTTTAGGGCCATCCACATAGGACGTGTTTTGCGGTTAGAAACGCGAGACGCAGCTCAGTGCAGGTCTAAAGACGCGTTTTTTTAAAAGTTATTTTAACTTGAGTGCCGCCTTTTTGGAAAGCTGCGTCATGCACGATACTCTGCAAAAGTATGGACGTGAGATGCGAGCGCAACAGTCAAACATGTTTACATTAGAAACGATTGAAAAGTAGCGCAATGGAATGAAAAAAACACACTCTGTGTAGCATTTAATTGCCCCTTTCCACGCAATTAAAGTTGCATTCATTGCTATAACATACAGGCTTCCATTCTATTTTCTTTCCAAATTATCACTGGACAGCAGAAAAGGCAAAATGTTAACATTTTATTTAAAGTGAAAATAAGATTTTAAAAAATGCCATGTAGAGGTGTGCTATAAAATAAATATAGTTAATAATATAAGAATAAAAATAGGAATATCTATCTAACTAGTATATAACACCCCCTACCCCCCACCCCCCCGCCAACCAACCAAAAAAAAAAGCCCACCCAAGATATCTGCCAGCCCACACTTCTGTAGGTGCCTAGAACCGGGCCTGCGTCAAACACAAAAGGACATATTCAGACTTAAATTTCAGTCTGTTCTACAAATCTATTGCATGATTTTAGAATAATTGCAATATGGCAAATTAATCCTATGGGTTACTTTTAAATCATTGTATAATACTACCATTGCATTATTTAATTTTTATGGTATGGAAAAGAGCAGCATGGACATTCTGCTGAATTGCTTCTTTTGTGTTCCACGGGGGAAAAAAAGAAAATGTAATTGTGTTTATAGCGACTCAAGGTTGATGATAATGAAATTGGTTATTTATTAGTTAGTCCGGCAGATTTAATCTGTCAAGATCATGGAGTAGGAGAAGTTTTAGAAGCTTTCAAGGCTGGAAACTTTAGTCTTTCATTGAAGCTACATCCATTCTGCACTGTTCCTGCACATTCATCTACCACAGATGAATGAAGGTTTTGTTTGTGCTACATCTAGAGTGGTTTTACTCCAGAGAGCAGGAGATGTCATTATGACTTGATGTGTTAGAATGTTTCAGTGCTCTTTTCATTGACCCATTGAATCTCTTATCACTTATTGTCAAGTTTTCTTTTCATTCGTCTGCTTTGACCTTATGGGTTTTTCCTTGTCTTCTGGCTATTTTCTATCTGACCTTTTCCCTTCTAAGATTGTATTTATTTATATGTTTTAAATAAAAAGTCAGTGGTGGTGTGTGTGGTTTGTATTCATGCATTTGCAGTATGATAAATATGATATAGCATTACTTATCTAAAAGCCATACTATTGGAGTATCCAGTGATACAGTTTTGTGAAAGCGGAGCTTGAAATGTCTATTGTCTGCTTGTTTGTCATCTTATTTTTTTTTTGTCTTTTTCAGAGTTATATCCACGGAAGCAGTCAAGCTCAATTTGTGGCTGAATCTCACATTATTCTTCTGCTGAATATCCTTTCACATAAAACCTCCCTCTGCACAATGGACATGTCGCATTGTTCTGTTAATGAAGTGAACCGTAATAACCCACTGACTTCATAAAGATCTGTTCATCATTCTGGTAACTTTTGAAAATGTAGAAATGTTGAAGAATTTTTAGTGTAGAAAAATATTTTTTGTTTTCTTTTTGTCAACAAAAATTCCAGATTATTTTGTAACAAAAATGAAAACATTTTTATTTACACATACTGCTGACAACAAATATGACCAGACAAAAATAAAACCGTATTAAGAGTTATATGCACTACTGCTCAAATGTTTGGGGTCAGTAAGATATTGGTTTATATATATACACAGTCAAACCTAAATTTATTCAGACACCTTCAACATTTTCTCACATTATCACAGTTTATTCGATGTGTCAGAACAAATTCATCATGATAATGTCAGATAACTTTGATAGAAAGGTATGTAATGATTACAATCAACCAATCAGCTGTTAAATTTAAGTACACAATTAGACAATACCAATTTAGGTCAACCAATGACCAAGCAATGCTTCATTTTGTTCAGTCTGTGGTGTAAAAGGTCACATTAGCAATTAAAGAAAAAACACTTAAGCAAAACATGGTCAGGTCAAAGTGTCTGAATAATTTTGGTCCCAAATTTGTATTAATTTTACTGGTAGTCCACTGTATGAAGAATTTTTGGGTATAATATGTCACAGTTTACTTTATTTTGCTATCCTCACTTACGTAAATGAACCATAGTGTCCTGCTCCCACTAGTAATATATATATATATATATATATATATATATATATATATATATATGACTGTATATATACATCAAATGTATTCAACAAAAATATTAACCACCACAACTGTTTTTAACATTTATAATAACTAGAGATGCACCGATACTAAATTATACTGATAGACGATTATTCAGAATATCTGCCGATGCCGATACCCAAATAATGCTGCAAACTATACAGGGAACCCTCTCATTTGGTACATTACTATAATATTAGAGGTTAATATTAACAACAGAGCTATTATATTCAACTATTTTTAGATACATTTTCTGTATAATACACTCAAATAAAAACTGAAATGTTTGTATGCAACTCAGTTGCACATAAGGTAGTTTTCATAAACACTTGTCTTTATGACAACTTTATTTAAGCATACATATATAATTAACAGTAAATAAGCTCCTCTCTAGTGTTTTTATAGCTAACTAATGAAATGTAAATATAACTTTACTGAGGTAAATGTTAAGTGACACTTTGTTCACAAGCTGTTTAATTTGTGATTACATGAAACATGATTCATTTCGGTAAGTTGTATTGTATCTTTCAACATTCCATCTGATATTCATGCATGTTTTTCGAGATATAATTTTTATTAAAGTGGAAGACTTGCGCTCCACTCTGCCACTTGAACTGAGGCGTTACAGTGATCTGTCACATCACATTTAAGAGCGTCAAAACAGCATTTATTGTTTGAATTTCATGATAAAATGGACAGAATTTGAAAGCTGAGACTTTGTTTCTTATCACACGTAGCATAGCACAAAGCTCTTTGTGATTACTGGATGGGATACTTGCTACAAATAATGTTTGGTGTAGGGAAAAACTGCGGACCTGGCAATCCTGGCTTAAACTATGGGTAATTCATAGGGTCAGATAGAGCCTGCATTAACTTCGCTTATTTTTGAACTGTTAATGCATTATTGTCGTGTTAACTTGCCCTAAATTCAACACATGAGATTTTCTTCACACACAGTATGAGTTGCAGTCGGACACGTTTTTCCACGCCCTTTTGATTGACAGGATGCCCTGATCGTCGGCTGTTTTTAAACAATCGGCCAATGGTGCATTGGTGCATCTGTAATAACAATAATTATTGAGCACAAAGTCAGTATATTATGATTCAGAATGATTTCTGAAGTATCATGTGACATTGAAGACTGGAGTAATGATGCTGAACATTCATTTTTGCCATCACAGGAATAAATACATTCTTATGTATATTAAAACAGAACATGGTTATTTTAAATTGTAATAATATTTCACAAAATAAATGTTTTTACTGTATTTTGTTTTATCAAATAAATGCAACATTGGTGAGCATAATAGACTTTTTTTTTTTTTTTTTTTTTAATTAAAAGTCCTGACCCCAAACTTTTGAATATGTTATAAAGTTATACATTTTATAAACTAAAATTATTATTATTTTAGTCCAAAATAGTCCAATGTCAAATTTTTTTGTCTACTCGTCTGTGGTTGTCAAATTCCAATAAGGTGCAGCTGTATGAAATGTTCTAATGTTCTGTGTTTATCCTTATAGAAACTCTCAAACATACTGTACACATACTTGCTCACCTGGCCATGTTGGGTATGTCCTTCTGAGTGTCGTTCTCTGTGTGAACTTCCCCTGTAATTATGTGGGTTTGTTGACTGGGCCTGATGGGTACAGAGTGGGCAGACTGACAGAGACCCTCTGCTAACATCAGGCTCAGCTGCTGGAGGAGAGAGGAGCTTCTGGCTGCTGGCAGAACACCTTGTGTTTGTCTGTCTTCCTCTTGCCGACACCTAGCTCTCCCCCAGGGTAGAGGAGACCTCCCAGCCGAGTGACGTGTGCTTGTGTCTTGTTCCCATTGTGTTCACTGTAATTGAAATTTCCAGGTGTGCGAGAGCTATGCTTTGCCAGCCCAATATAGTTTTACAGGTACTCTGTAAGCATCATATCAGGTCCTGACTGTTTATTGTGCAAACCAACCACATCCATGCCACTAGTCATTCCTTGACTTCCATCTCAGATGCGGCCATCACCATGGGAATGGTCCTTCTGAATGAAGCAGCCACCTCTAAGGGAGACGTGGGTAAACGAAGGAGTAAGTTTCTTTCTTTCACGTTACTGTTGTGTTCAGAATACATGTATGTCTCATTGAAGAAGGGACTATAACCATATCTAGTAACCAAAATATCTTAGAGACTTGGAAGGACAATAACAACCTAGCAATGTTCTACCACATGATATATCTGAATTCATTCCATTTATGCTGATTTGGTGCTCTAGCATTTCTGAATATTATCAATGTATTTAAAGTGACAAAATATTATATTACAAAAGATTTCTATTTCTATTTCAAATAAATGCCCTAAATTCAACACACGAGAGATTTTCTTCACACACAGTATGAGTTGCAGTCGGACATGTTTTGCCACACCCTTTTGATTGACAGGATATCATCTGCCAAAATCATCGGCTGTTTTTAAACAATCGGCCAGTGGTTGATAGTGAAAATAATTGCTTTTATCGGCTGATACCGATTATTGGCCGATACATTGGTGGATAATTATATCAGTCAGTATATATATTAAGTCAGTATATTATGATTCAGAATGATTTCTGAAGGATCATGTGACACTGAAGACTGGAGTAATGATGCTAAAAATTCATCTTTGCCATCACAGGAATAAATCTTTTTTTTTTTATGTATATTGAAACAGAACATGGTTATTTTAAATTGTTATAATATTTCACAAAATAAATGTTTTTAATGTATCAAATATTACATAAATGCAGCATTGGTGAGCATAATAGAAAAAAAAAAATAAAAGTCCTGACCCCAAACATATGTTATGATTTCTATTTCTATTTCAAATGAATGCTGTTCTTTTGAACTTTCTATTCATCAAAGAATCCTGAAAAAATGTGTATGTAAAATATTAAGCAGCACAACTGTTTTAACTGATAATAAGAAATGTTTCTTGCCAATAAAATCAGCATATTAGAATGATTTCTGAAGGATCATGTGACACTGAAGACTAGAGTAACGGCTGCTAAAAAGTTTTGCCATCACATGTATAAATTGCATTTTAAAGTATATTAAAATTGAGAACAGTTATTTTTCATCTAAATATCACATTATTCACATAATAATATCACATTATTACTGTCACATTATTATTCTTGTTTTGTTTGTTTTTTTTATCAAATGATCATATGAGACTTCTTTCAAAACCATTTTAAAAATCTTAATTATTCCAAACTTTTGACAGGAAGTTTGTGTTTCAGTAGTTGATTTTATGTATTTATTTGTTTTTAATGCTGTATGAAGATCATTAAATCTCTCTTGGAAACTTTTTTTTAATCATTTATATTTGCTACCAGACTTTTCCAGATCCAGACTTTTAATCTTATGATATAATAATACATTATAATAATATTTTATCACATTTTTAAAACTATGATAATCCAAGCAATGAAACAATCATAAACCATTTAGATATTTAATTTGTGAAAAATATATAATTGCTTCTTTCCTACAGTTGTGGTGTCATTTCCACCACACTGATATTTTGCTTCAATTGTTTCTGAAGTTAGTGTAATTGGTTACCATGGAAAGAGAGTCAGTAAAGAGCGTACTTGAAATGAAATGAGACATTTGATGTGTGAATAAAACAACGAGATATCAAAGTAAATATCACTGACCAGAATATATTTGTTATTTCCAATCAAGCAGTATTTTTTTTCCAAATTATGCTAAAAGTGTGACATTAGCTTTAGCAAGGCAAAGTAGTATGCCAATTTATTCAAAAAACAAACACCTGAATCATTCCCACAGAATAGGTACATCATTTGAGATGGTAAAAGTGACACTGTGGTGGGAATTGTTGGACATCAAATGAAACAAACTAGTGTGAGTGTGAATAGTGTTTTAAGAGTTTATTTCCTAAAAGTGCACAGTTGAGTAAACACCCTGTAAATGGCCTGCCAACCACCCACAACCTCAGCATCTTGGATTTGAGTTTTCCAAGGACAAGTACCACTCACAATGTGAAAAAAAGTAGTTTCTTTCTATGATTCTGTCAAAAAGAGCATTTTGAATATGTTGAAAAAAAATCAGTTAGTTGAACGCTTTTCATAGTCATGTTTTCAGTATCCTATAAGAGGCATAAAAGCATCAAAAGCCACATTTTTTCCTTTGCATATTGATATTGTGTGTGCATGTATATTTTATTGTGTTATGTTTGGCTGCTGATAGCTGTGAGCATGAGTATGCATCTTGCATATGTGTGTATGGCCCTGTATATCACCTCCAGCTTGAGTCTCTGTCCCACTTACAAGTTTGCCTTACATGACTTGTTTTTTTTCCTCTGAGCTTCTCACATCAAACTCGTTCTCACTCCCCCTCTTGAAGTGCTTCTCAGGGTTTCCCACAAAGACAAGCATCGCTTCCTGACTGTAATAGACGAATAGCTTTCCATGTATTATCACTGCATTAGCTGTGGAGACCACTTAATGTGATGGCCTCCATCCCACCTCCAAAGAGTCATCCCCAGCTTTGATATGCTAATAAAATGAATTATGGGTAATATGTAAATGCTGAGTTATGTAAATGACAAGTTATTTTTGGCTTGGTTTCCAACTCACCTCCATGACAAACAAGGGGAGTGCTTTTTGTTTCTGATTTTAGACTGCTCAGAAAGAGCAGTGCGCTCTTTATGCAATATGCTGGGAGACAAATGCTTGTAATTACTGTATGTCTGTGTCAGCAGAAATGTATAATTGTGGTAATTGCAATTTGTGTTTGTGTGGGTGATCGTGTGTAAGGCAGGAGTTTCTGCAGTCATGAATATGTAGCACCATTAAAATGTCATGTACACGTCATTTTTAACCCTAATTGTGTTATTAACACCTGCTAAATACCTCTCAAACACACAAACCAGTTTTAATTGAGATGAAAGTAGAAGCAATGCTGTTTTAGAATTAGCCTGTTTGTTAAACAGAATTACCTAATTGAACCTTTGAAAACAATTAATAGAATTATATCTTAGTATGTATTCCTCTTATTTGAAACAGTACCATATGCATAGATTTTATCATGACAGGCTACAATACAATTGTAACAGGCTACCAGTTCTTTCAAGTTTGTAGTTTTTTCTATAGAAGTGATTATTTTATTTTATTTATTTTTAGAACCACTTGACCACAGCTCTTAGTATTATTCCTTCAAAAATTATTTTATCATCTTCTCTAATTTCCAAAACTATTTTTTTTTTTGATAATTTCATTCTTACATTTGTTAACTATTTAGTTGTTGTATTGTATGCCTTTTTGAAAGAGCTTAAAGGGCTAGTTCACCCATAAATGAAAATTCTGTTGTTCCAAACCTAAATGAATTTTGAAGAATATGGTTAACCAAACAGTTGATGGACTATGGAAGCTTCTTTCCGCCAAAGAATAAAACATTTTAAAAGATAATTACGACTTTTTTTATCTCACAATTGTGAGTTTACATCTTGCAATTCTTTTTTTCTCAGAATTGCGATATAAAGTCAGAATTGCGTGATATAAAGTCAGAATTGCGTGTTACAAAGTCAGAATTGCGTGTTACAAAGTCAGAATTGCGTGATATAAAGTCAGAATTGCGTGTTACAAAGTCAGAATTGCGTGATATAAAGTCAGAATTGCGTGTTATAAAGTCAGAATTGACCTATCGGCAAGCCCCTCCCCTCGAACACAGATGAGCCAATGGCAGTTGAGTATCAGTTGCACGGGACCGGAACTCGGACATCTTTAGGTTTCAGCGCCATAGAGAAACATTGGAAGATCCGAAGCTCTCATCGGTTTGATGGTGTTTATGCTACAAAAATGGTCAAACGATGTACCTGGGGTACTTGTAACACTGATTTCAGGTATGCTGAGAGGATAGAGGATGGGCAGTGGAATTTATTTTATTCACATGGTGTATTAATCCAATGATGTTGGTGCAGTAACCTGGTTCCCTAAGGATTCAACCCCCATCCCAATGAAGACGAAAACGTTCATTTTCTCATTAAGTTACAATTAAAGTTAATGAGTAAATAGCAAACTGTTCTCACGTCATGTACAGTGTAGGTCAAAAACACATAAGCAAAGGTCTACATTTTAGTGCCTCTCCATAATAAACTGGTTAAATGTAAACTAATTTAATCTTACCCTGCCGTACATGAACAGTGTTGATCCTGGATGTTGTCATCTACGATCGTGACGACCGTAACATGAGGCTTCTCCCGCTTGCATTGTGATCAGTAAACCCTCGCTTCCAAATTAATCTTTTTACCTAACATATTTATTTTAAAATCTTTTATATATCCCTCCATGGCATATTTAAGTCCCACCTGAATGGTCCTCGACGAGAGGTGGTCCTTGTGTGTCCAAAATTTAAACATCTTGGGACAAGGTTTTCACACTGACAGCTGTCATTGTAAGACAGTTAGCAAATCTTTTGTTTGTTTGTCCGAGGTAGCAACAGTAACTGAGGGGGGCGGGGCTTACCGATAGGTCAATTGCGTGTTATAAAGTCAGAATTGCGTGTTATAAAGTCAGAATTGCCTGTTATAAAGTCAGAATTGCCTGTTATAAAGTCAGAATTGCGTGATATAAAGTCAGAATTGCAAGATATGAAGTCAGAATTGCGAGATATAAAGTCAGAATTGAGTGATATAAAGTCAGAATTGCCTGTTATAAAGTCAGAATTGCGAGATATGAAGTCAGAATTGCCTGTTATAAAGTCAGAATTGCGAGATATGAAGTCAGAATTGCGAGATATGAAGTCAGAATTGACTGATATAAAGTCAGAATTGACTGATATAAAGTCAGAATTGACTGATATAAAGTCAGAATTGACTGATATAAAGTCAGAATTGACTGATATAAAGTCAGAATTGACTGATATAAAGTCAGAATTGACTGATATAAAGTCAGAATTGACTGATATAAAGTCAGAATTGACTGATATAAAGTCAGAATTGACTGATATAAAGTCAGAATTGACTGATATAAAGTCAGAATTGACTGATATAAAGTCAGAATTGACTGATATAAAGTCAGAATTGACTGATATAAAGTCAGAATTGACTGATATAAAGTCAGAATTGACTGATATAAAGTCAGAATTGACTGATATAAAGTCAGAATTGCGAGATATAAAGTCAGAATTGCGAGATATAAAGTCAGAATTGAGAGATATAAAGTCAGAATTGAGAGATATAAAGTCAGAATTGAGAGATATAAAGTCAGAATTGACTGATATAAAGTCAGAATTGACTGATATAAAGTCAGAATTGACTGATATAAAGTCAGAATTGCGAGATATAAAGTCAGAATTGCGAGATATAAAGTCAGAATTGCGAGTTTAAAAGTCAGAATCGCGTGTTATAAAGTCAGAATTGCGAGATATAGTCAGAATTGCGAGTTACAAAGTCATAATTGCATGTTAAAAAGTCAGAATTGTGAGTTATGAAGTCAGAATTGCGAGATATAACATTTTTTTTTCCTCACATTACGTGACAGTGCTATAAAGTCAGAATTTTGAGTTATAAAGTCAGAATTGCATGATATAGTCAGACTTGTGAGATAAACTTGCAATTCTGACTTTTTTTTTTTTTTCTCGCAATTGCGAGTTGATATCTCACAATTCTGACTTCTTTTCTCAGGATTGAGATATAAAGTCCAATTCTTAGGGTTGACTTTTTTTTTTCTTTTCTCAGATTTGCTAGTTTAAATCTCACAATTCTGACTTTATATCTATCAATTGCGTGTTATAAAGTTATAAAGAGATATAAACTCTCTATGTGAGATAAAAAGATGCAATTACCTTTTTTAATTTTTTATTCTGTGGTGGAAACAAGCTTCCATAATGGACCCCATTGACTTCCATAGTATGGGGAAAAAAAATACTATGGAAGTCAATGGGGCCCATCAGCTGTTTGGTTGCCAACATTCTTCAAAATGTCTTCTTTTGTGTTCAGCAGGAGAAAGGAATTCATACAGGTTTGTCACAACTTGAGAGTGAGTAAATGATGGCAGAATATTAATTTTAATGCAACACACTGAATTACCATTAATCTTTTGCACAGTGATTGATTTGGTCTTTTCTTTCAATTATAAATCCGGTCGATTCATATCTGGTAATCAAATATGGCTTTTAGCTAATTATGTTAGCATGATTAAATTAAAATGCTAAAAGTCTAACTAATTGCAGTGTTACAGTAGTGTGCAATATTTAAAACATATTAAATGTTAATTTATTCAGTTTGTAATTGCAATTGTAATTTTTTAAAATTGGTTTACTTACAGTATACTGAATCGAATAGTTGTGAATCGAATCATTCTGAATATGCAGAAAATCACAGCCCTTCTCTATAGCCATCTTTATACTGCAAAGACAGTCGCATTATGTGATTCTCATGCATTTGCAATATTTAAAGCAGATCTGATGTGGCATTTCATTTACACAAAACCAAAGTCTAAATCCTAAGCTCTGATGTTTCCTCCAGGAAATGCAAATCTAGTGTTTCACAGTAAGATGTTTTATATAAGATTAAACTTGATCTAGACAGGTGAATGTGTTGAAATGATTCATATCCTTCATAAAGCTCACATTAGCAGGCGCTTTAGCGACACATAACTTCTTGACTTCCTCTCTCCAGAGGTTGTGTCTCACATTTTCACCTACGCCACCCAAATTTGCCGCGGCCATCATCTGCCACGCCAGGGCCGTGGCACAGGGTCAGAGGTCACGTTAGCGGAGCGGATAATTAAACCGGCGGTGGCACCTCGTCGGCCCAGCACTGGGCTTTTCCTACACCTGTCACTGTTAATTGACCATTATGCATAGATGAATCTTCATTATTATAATTTCATCAGTCAGTCTCAGAAATGTTTGGGGAGGAGAGAGGTCATTTTACAGAGAAAGAGACTTTTCGAGATTATTCGTAGAGAGGGGGGAAGAGAGGAGGCTTGCGTGCCTATCTTGAAGCACTTCACCTGGGGTGTGAAGAGAGGAGGAAGACCCTGCAGCTAAGGCAGATGTTTACTCTGTGGGCACTGCTGGGTGACCCTCTGTCAGCCACTGGAGGTACATGAGAAAGGCGCACTGACTAATTTATGTGATGGGGTTAGAGTAATAAGTTCTGACTGGTGAGATACGTGCATGTGTATCATCATGCATATGCATGCATATATATATATATATTACTTAAAGGGATATGGTGTCTGTATTAATCTGTGTATGCTTCTGTAATTTGTCTTACACTTTGTATTTGCTGTGTAGTTGTTATGCATCAGTAGCCATATCAGCCACATCTTGTTCAAATCTATAGAAAAAAAATGAATTTGGCTTTTTTTTGTGTCTACGTCGGGTTGGCCTCACCTCTGTCTTGCTCTATTACAATAAGCTGTGGGTTACAGGGGAGGCAATTAGATTGGACAGGAACAGCACATTGCAATTTGACAACTAGTTACTGAAGCTGTCTGAACACAACTATTTTTAACACTCATGTCTGAATTTATATATATTTATATATTTTTGTATATAAATGTGTGTTAATTAACTGTGTGCGTGTGTGTGTAGCATTCTTTTGTTGTAACTTTTGTAAAGAAACATCAGGTTGATGCACGCACACACACACACACTACTGTTCAAAAGTTTAGGGGTCTGTGTGTGTGTGTGTGTGGGTCTGTGTGTGTGTGTGCTTGTTTATGTGATTTATGAGGACACAAATTTATATAATGACATGGGTATTACACTGGTATTACAACGTAAACGTGGTTTATGAGGACATTTCCTGTGTCCTCGTAATAAAAATGGCTTTAAAAAACATACTATTATTAAAAATGTAAAAATGCAGAAAGTTTTCTGTGATGGGTAGGTTTAGGGGTGGGGTAGTGTAGGGGATAGAATGTACAGTTTGCACAGTATAAAAACCATTACGTCTATGGAATGTCCTCATAATGTAGTTGCACCAACGTGTGTGTGTGTTTGAAAGTAGTCTCTTATGCCCACAGTAAAAAAAAACACAGTAAAAACAGCAATCTTGTGAAATATTACATTTTAAAATAAATGTTTTCTATTTTAATGTATTTTATAATGTAATTTATTCCTGTGATGGCAAAGCTAAATTTTCAGCAGCCATTACTTCAGTATTCAGTGTCACATTTCAAAATCCTTCAAAAATCAATCAAATAATATGTTGATTTGGTGCTTAATAAGCATTTCTTATTATTATTATTGTTGGAAATAGTTGTGCTGCTTATCTGTTGAAATTGTGATACATATTTTTTTCAGGATTCTTTGATGAATAGAAAGATCAAAGGAACAGAATTTCTTTCAAATCGAAATCTTTTGTAACATTATAAATGTCTTTACTGTCGCTTTTGATCAATTTAATGTGTCCTTGAAAAAATAAAAGTATTAATTTAAAAATAAATCCAAAGTTTTGAACGGCAGTGTAGGCTATACATTTGGAATTTGCTGCAAATAAAATTGTTTGCTGCAAATCTAATTTGCATATGAAAATATTAACACAGTTTTTGCCACAGGGGTTTGCCTGAACATTTGAGTACATTTTTTGCCATTCTAAAACAGCCTATAAGTCAATATTTATACCAATGCATTTCCATTTGAAATAAAGTAGGATACAGAGTTTCCCATTTTACCATTGCCGAAGTCCAACTCAAAGCTAATTGGTTCATGGTTAGTGAACATTCTGTGGGATGTGCAGCCTCAATGTTAACAATGTAGTGAAACTCATCCTAGCATCATAGGTCACTTCCAGAACAGACTCTTTTTCAGGTGTCACCGCAAAGCTATAATGTGACACAAAGTAGAAATCTTTCCAATTGGAATTTTCTAAGAGCAAAATAACCTCGCTGTTAATGCCTCTACAAAAGCATCTGCTGATGGGAAATGGTGAGGCTTTGTGACTGGATATATTTAAAGAACTATATATTTTCACTTAACTATATATTTTCACTTTTCACATAAGCAGAAAACATTCCAGCACATAAAGGCAGTCAGCTTGTATGCAGGTCCTTGCCTAACAGAACTCAGTTTGTTTCCACAAGTCATAACACACTGTAAAATGCTTGGGTAATGCAACACTGTGTGAGACTATAATGGATATTGACTGTTTCCAACAAGGTTAGAGGACCCAACCTATATGAAGAAAAATCCTGTTCACTGCCCTCCAACAACTAGGAAATTGAGTCTGTTTTTGTTGTTTTGCTCAATACACAAAATACTCACTAAAAATTGATAGGGCTCACATAATTAATTTAATATTCCAGATTACATACAAGTTAAAGTGTGTAATTGCAGAAATTATGATTGTTTCCAAACAACTCACACCATTGGTTGAGACAGCAGATGACAATTACTGTAACTTATAATAGAAGTCTTACAATGATTGCTTCATAAACTTTTAAGTGCATTCCTGTCAACAACTTAGAATTTATCTCAGAATGTTCCTTAACATACTAAGAGATTGAATACATTTGGGACAGACAGTTTAGAGGGAATAGCCCATTATACAGCATTAAACACATTTGTAAAGAAAACAGATGGAGTATCTTATTAGGCTCATCATCATAAAAATGATATTTAATGCATAGCCAAAGGCAAACTATTGTATGCTGGGCCATTAGGAAGAAAATAAAACATTCACTAGTAAAAATTAGTGCAAAAGCTAGTGAAGGGTGACAGTTTTGATGTTTTCGTTATGAATGATTAGTCCAGAAAGCCGATGTGTATTAAAAAGATAAAAGCAAAAGTATAAGGATGTGCTTTAAAACTGTTTGCAACAGGAAGCTGTTGGACAGCAGATAGGTGGTCCAGATGGTCCAGCTGTTTGGTGCATAAACCAAAAAGCAGCAATGTAATAAACCTGCATTTATGGTCATAAACGGTAGCATATACAGTCTGCATTGTTCTCCATAGAAAATTGAGAAAATAGTAATACACTGTAAACCAAAATAAGTTGGGCTAACTCAAAAAATTTGAGGTAATCAGTTACATCAAATCTTTTGAGTTATGATGTTCCCAATTTTAAGCAGAACTATTAAGTTTTGAGTTTGTAGTACTCCTGCATGTTAATTACTCATAACTTGAAGTACTGAGTTAGTTAACTCTTGCTAATTTGCTAACATGTTAACAATAGCATGGTATAACACTTACTGAATGAGTACAGCAACTTAAAACATGTAACTTACCTGCTCTCAAACCAAGCAGCATGCGCCACTTGTCACCATGGTAACTCTCCAAAAACCCACATTAACAGAAACTCTTCTAAATTAGCATAACAAAACATTAATCACTACTAAATCTCCCTTACCATTAAACTTGCACAAAAAAAATTATATAACACTTAATTTTAGCAATTACTCTCCTTTTGAGTGCCATAGGCAAAGCATGCTGGGAAATAAAATCCCATCGCAGTTTCAGTTAAACTTAAGTTAGTCTGAATTAAAGGAAATTAGCTCATACAACTCAAAACAATGAAACAGTTAAGTTTACTTGAAATATGGCAGTGCTGTGAACTCAAAAGAAAAAGAAAGTTCGGACCCACTTTATATTAGGTGGCCTTAACTACTATGTACTAGCATTTAAATTAATCATTTGATACAATGCACTTATTATGTTTTTATATTGTACTTACATTTTAAAAATTATCTGCATGTAATTACATCTGTAACTAATTTCTGTAGTTACATTTATAATTACACTGTTGACACTTCCCTTACACCGTAACCCACCCTTAAACTTACCCATACCACCACACCTGTCCCTAACTTTACCCGTATCCCACCTCAATATCAGCAAAAGTGTTCTGCAATACAATAGGAACACAATAAGTACATTGTACTTATTTTTTGATGTAAGTATACAGTAGTTAAGGCCACCTAATATAAAGTGGGACCGAAAGTTCTAAATACTCAAAACAGTTAACAGTTTGACTGAACTAATTTGTTTAATTTAAGTTTGTCCTACTCAAACCAATTAAGTATTTTGAGCGTTAGGGTTTACAGTGTACAATGCAATGATGTTAAAGGAACAGTTCACCTAAAAATTAAAGTTCTATCGGCATTGCAAACCTGTATGACTTATATGAACAGATATTTTGAACAGTGGGGTCCAAAGCAACATTGGATCCCATTGACTTTCATTGTATGGAGTAAAAAAAAGTTATGTACTTTTTGGGGTGAACCATTCCTTTAATATAATTTTGGATCATGTTTGTACTTTTACTTCTATCTAAAACAGTAAGTACCATGCATACAAAAAACCTCAACCTCTGGTGACTTAAAATGTTAATTGCTATGCAGAATAAGAATACTTGCACAGTGAGTGGTTGATCAAACCCAGCGGTTGTCAAGGAAACACACTGACTCGAAGCATTTAAAATAGAAAGATGCTAAATGAAGATGAGAGTAGTGACGCTTTAGTTTCAAACACCACTCCCCCTGCAGAAACATTTACGGCAAGCTACTCCATCCAGTCAGGAAAGTCAGCCAAATGTGATTGCACCAGAGTGTCGTTATTCAGCAACATCACATTAGTTACCCTGCGACACAGACGACCCTGAAAGTAAATGTTTAGCAGCTTTTAAATGTCACATATCAGTTAGTCATGTTCGTCATTTTTTGTGTAATGCAGAGTCCTTTTGCGGCTACTACCGCGTGTCTTACGGGAAGGCTTGTGTACCGTGTCAGGGAAATGATAATAGGCTCAAGAACATCAAGGTCTCAGAGTAAACGCTGTCGCATGAAGCCTAGAAAACAAGTCTTTAGGGAAGTTCAGTAGATACTGAAACTTTAAATTAAAGCTGTCTGTGTATGCGTGTTCTGAGGGTGTGATCCCGGGATAAGAGGGTGTTTCTGGATGACTAATCTGGAGAGGAACAGTGCTGGCGGTGTGGTGTAATTGGAGGTGCCCCTCTCTTTTGAGGAGGTTAACACACTTTGATTAAGCTCTGATTAGCTTCTTATTCAGCTAAACAGCAGCTGCCACTGTCCTGCTCTTTAATATGTTTACTACTTACACACTGACTCTCTTGCACACACACACACACACAGCCATTTGGAAACCATCTTGTGCTTTTAAAGAGCCCAGGACTTTCCTCTCTGTAAAAAGATGATACTTAGAACAAAAGGATCTATATTATAAAATCAACAACAATTTAGCCAACTCAATACAACAAAAAAATTGTATTTGATAAGAAGATGGTTCTTTGTTGAACCTAAGGTGCTGCAACGAACCAATGAATAATGTTTATTTTTAAGGCCCTGATATATACTTTTCATTTCTAACAAAATTAGGCCAAAATGACATTCATTTGGTGTTCATTTCAGGAGTTTGAAACAGCTTGCCAAAGCAAACTTTTTGGAAAAGTTTACTTAAATGTGATTATGTATTAGGTAGGTGTTCTCTGGGGCTCTGACTTCTTTGACATGGAAATGTTCTCTGGTTCATTTCTTCTGTTCAGTCCGTTGAAGTCAGACATGAGTTAAAACATGAACACACTGGAGAGCTGCTTTAGCAGAAATTAAAGTTGTAATTCTAAATCACTGAGCGACACACGTTTAATACTGTAAAGCTGCTTGCTTTGACTCAATCTATTGTACAAAGTGCCATATATTGTAAATAAACATGACTGAAGTGCCAAATTGCAGAGCTGGTTCAAACATATCCACATCGCTATGATCAGATGCTTCCTTAAATGCATGAATGTTTCTCCAATCATTATTACATATTCGGATCTTTAGCGACCCGGATCTATATCTAACACAGATGGATCTCTACCTGTCGCGATAATATAAAACTCTCTTTATATCAGAGTAACAATTACAGAAGAATAAAATAAAGCATATTTTGTTACCTGTTTGTTTACAGTTTGAGCAGATGTTTTATACCCTTGTCCAGAGCTCATTTCCCAGTACATTCAGCATCTGGCTCATATTCATGCTTTCAAACATATTCTCAAAACTCATTTTCAACATCTTCAAAATCAATATTTTGATCGCTGACGGCTTCTTCACCAGATCCATTATCAAGTGACAATGACACTAATATTTGATTGCGTTCAGTACTTGCTCTGCCGTAAATCACTGAGCCATTTCAAGTTTTGCTGATGATACTTCCTATACTTTTGTTTTCTGTCTGCGGTAATATGAGTGAACCCTATACAATTTTTACAAAAAAAATCAGGCAAAAATCAGAAATCAGGCATTCTTTTATAATTTTTATGTTTATAATGAATTGATTGAGGAATACTAAGAAGGTTGATGTCTAACTTTAAAAAATTAATGAGAAGGACGGTAGTGAATGACGTCCCAGGTCACTAAAGACCCGAGGTATGTGTTTAAGGGTTAACTGCTTTGTTTTCACCAATGTCAGTTTTGTTGTATTTGTTTTGTTATGAAGAGGAAAGCACGCAGATCATATATACTGTACATATTCATCTAAACGGCACTCTCAGCATCGTGAGTGTTGTCGGGATGTTCGCTAGTTTTGGGTTAGTATTAAAATCTTGTAAAAACATCCTGTTAAATCTTCTTCTCATGAACTGTTTGTTGTCTTTTGAAATGTTTAAATAGATGTTGCATTTCCATGGATCTACAAATTACAATATACAGCTGTCAATTCAATTCCATGGACTTGTTAAGTGTTAAACGTGGATTATCATTTTACAACCGGATGTTAATTTAAGAAAGTGAATTAGCCTTTAGCTATGGTTGCATCATCCAATCAGAGTTCTTCACCACAATCTAAAAAAGAAGACAGAAGATGGGACTTATGCAGTTTTCTGTCTCTCTGGATGCAATACAATTTGCATTTGTCATCGCAGTGTATACAAAAGTGCATAAATTGATGTGATTTTAAATATGCATGCTATATCCAGCAATTTCTTTGGGAGCAGTTGGCAAAGAATATGTACTGACCAGTTGCAATGTTGTGCTGCAGTATTGTAAATTATTTATTTTACTTCCCTTGATAAAATCATCTGTTTTATTCCAATAGAACAATGGCATCATTGACTAACCTTTAAAGTCACCTTATAATGTGATTCAGCAGGATATAAAATTTTGGGCACTATCTCATCTGAGGGACAAAGCAGCTGATGCAGCATGTTTTATAACCATTTAAGTAGCGACTATTGTTTCATTCATTAGTAATGGCTTAATTTAAGATGGCTGTTTGGGATTAGCTCTTAGATCAAAGTTCATGAAAAGCGATTTTCACAACGGCTTAATCCCATTATAGAATACCATTGTAGCATACTAATCAAGTTTAATCAATGTAAGCATTATTTAGCTCATTAAGAGAGTGACACTCACTGTGCTTTTGTTTTTTTTTCTGTTTTACAGTTATCTGTCTTGTTGGGCTTGGTTTAGTAGTGTTCTTCTTTAGCTTCCTACTATCCATCTTCAGATCAAAATATCATGGTTATCCTTACAGGTAAGATTTATCTGAAATGCAGTCTATTGCTGTCAAAACACACTCTTGTACTGAAGTATTTGTTGTGTAATATATATATATATACAGTGGGGAGAACAAGTATTTGATACACTGCCGATTTTGCAGGTTTGCCCACTTACAAAGCATGTAGAAGTCTGTAATTTTTATCATAGGTACTCTTCAACTGTGAGTAACGGAATCTTAAAATTCATTGTATGATTTTTAAGTAATTAATTTGCATTTTATTGCATTACATAAGTATTTGATACATCAGAAAAGCAGAACTTAATATTTGGTACAGAAACCTTTGTTTGCAATTACAGAGATCATACGTTTCCTGTAGTTCTTGACCAGGTTTGCACACACTGCAGCAGGGATTTTGGCCCACTCCTCCATACAGACCTTCTCCAGATCCTTCAGGTTTCATGGCTATTGCTGGGTAATACGGACTTTCAGCTCCCTCCAAAGATTTTCTATTGGGTTCAGGTCTGGAGACTGGCTAGGCCACTCCAGGACCTTGAGATGCTTCTTACGGAGCCACTCCTTAGTTGCCCTGGCTGTGTGTTTCGGGTCGTTGTCATGCTGGAAGACCCAGCCATGACCCATCTTCAATGCTCTTACTGAGGGAAGGAGGTTGTTGGCCAAGATCTCGTGATAAATGGCCCCATCCATCCTCCCCTCAATACGGTGCAGTCGTCCTGTCACTTTTGCAGAAAAGCATCCCCAAAGAATGATGTTTCCACCTCCATGCTTCACGGTTGGGATGGTGTTCTTGAGGTTGTACTCATCCTTCTTCTTCCTCCAAACACGGCGAGTGGAGTTTAGACCAAAAAGCTCTATTTTTGTCTCATCAGACCACATGACCTTCTCCCATTCCTCCTCTGGATCATCCAGATGGTCATTGGCAAACTTCAGACGGTCCTGGACATGCGCTGGCTTGAGCAGGGGGACCTTGCGTGCTCTGCAGGATTTTAATCCATGACGGCGTAGTGTGTTACTAATGGTTTTCTTTGAGACTGTGGTCCCAGCTCTCTTCAGGTCATTGACCAGGTCCTGCCGTGTAGTTCTGGGCTGATCCCTCACCTTCCTCATGATCATTGATGCCCCACGAGGTGAGATCTTGCATGGTGCCCCAGACCTAGGGTGATTGACCGTCATCTTGAACTTCTTCCATTTTCTAATAATTGCGCCAACAGTTGTTGCCTTCTCACCAAGCTGCTTGCCTATTGTCCTGTACCCCATCCCAGCCTTGTGCAGGTCTACAATTTTATCCCTGATGTCCTTACACAGCTCTCTGGTCTTGGCCATTGTGGAGAGGTTGGAGTCTGTTTGATTGAGTGTGTGGACAGGTGTCTTTTATACAGGTAACGAGTTCAAACAGGTGCAGTTAATACAGGTAATGAGTGGAGAACAGGAGAGCTTCTTAAAGAAAAACTAACAGGTCTGTGAGAGCCGGAATTCTTACTGGTCGGTAGGTGATCAAATACTTATGTCATGCAATAAAATGCAAATTAATTATTTAAAAATCATACAATGTGATTTTCTGGATTTTTGTTTTAGATTCCGTCACTCACAGTTGAAGAGTACCTATGATAAAAATTACAGACTTCTACATGCTTTGTAAGTGGGCAAACCTGCAAAATCGGCAGTGTATCAAATACTTGTTCTCCCCACTGTATATATATATATATATATATATATATATATATATGCCTTTGGTAGGAATTATTTAAATGAGGGATACTGTGGTATGTACGTTCCTGAAAGAAAACTGAATTCTACAATGGAGGCATTTCAGGGGAAAAAAGTTTGAAAATGTAAAAAAGCATAATAGAGTCACTTTAATAAAACATTTATGTGTATAGATCTATTAAAAGATTCTACAGATAATGGTAAAAGCATCACAATTGTTTCCCCCACAAATTACAACGAAGCAAAACTCAAATGTTTTGCTCCATTGTCAGCTGTCAACTTTTAAGGTTAACTTATCTTGAGTAAGTCCAACCAAATATATATTGCTATAGTCAGTGTTTGGATGAAGGAAAAGGCAGCAAAATCTTTACAAGTTTCCCTGAAAGAAAAATGGGTCAGTGAATGGAAGTGAACGAGAATGGTTCATTTACATAAAAGATTCCTTCAAAAGCACTGTCAGTGGAGCTGAAGAAATTCTGGAACATTCCCTTTACTTGTTGTAGCATTCATGTACATCAACCCAGACAGAATACTCCCTAATAAATCAAATAAAATGCATTTAAATATACAGCAAAAAGTTGCTAGTGGTAATTGTAGATACTCCAGTGAATGACCTTTTACAGTCTATAGAGATCATCTCATAATGATTAGTCTATGATGTCACTTCCAGTCAGCGAACATTTAATCACTCTTCTCTTTTTCCTTCTCTCTCTATTTTTCTCTATTTTTCTCAGCTTCCTGATTAAATAAGATCATGCCGTGAAAGAAAAACCTGCCGAGCTTCAGATCCAACTGCTGTTTGACTGTAACGCATAACTGCATGTGTGACCTAAGATAAATAAACTGAACTATTACCCACTGCCGTGCACTGCGTGGGCTGACTGTGAGTGTGTGCCCGTCCATTGAAGTCAACTGAATCGTTTGCTTGCTTATATGAGCATTTTTTTTATTTTTAATTGCAAATTGAGGATTGTGTCCTGCAGGTTTTGTGGGGAGGGAAGCGTGTTTGTGCCGTGCATCTGTGTGTGCGAGGCTGTTATTTGTTATTGCCGTTTATGATACCTCTCTTGAGGCCATTGTGCACGCCTCAGCAGATTGTGTCCTCTTTTTGTCCCCTTCAGTCAGTTTTTTTTTTTTCTCCTTTTCACTCGCTTTCTCCCCTCCTCTCTCTCTTCTGAAATCTGTGAAGGAATATTCAAGTATTATTTTCCCCATTATTTTGGCTAGGTCGTGAAAGGGGTTTTTAATATTCTTTATTAAAACCAACTCGGCTACCACCGATCCAATTAAATTCATTCCAATATCAGAACTAACATATTTATTTAACTTCAAACAAGAGAACTGGGTGATAACGTCCATGACATTTTTCTTAGAAGCAAAGATTTCCTTAAAGGATGTAATCTAAATTAGCTGTCATCATAGACAATAATGTCAACCCTGCCCGCAAGCTTCTAATACACATTTATTGGCGCACCTACTTTTGTTTTATTGCTCATCAAAGAGCATTTAATTAGTGATTGTAAGCCCAAATAATTTATCTCACCATTTGACGTCAATAACGCAGCCTAATTTTGCCACCTAAGAAGCCCTTTTATGTTAAGAGCACAAACATGTTTACTTCAGATGTGCTAATACTATACTTAAAAAAAAAAAATGAGTCAAAATATTAAAAATGTTTTCCAACGCTTTATTTTTTCTATTTGTATGTTTTTATAATGATTTATAATCCACAGTAAATCCATTTTCTATGTGGCACACAAACGTAAGCACATGGTACTGCACAGCTAGACATTATAGTGATGATAGCAGTGCTGTTGTTGATGCTCAGTCAAATTAGTAGCGTCAAGCAAATATGAAAAGAGGGTATTTGGCATCAAATCAGAACCAACAGCAGCTTTACAATTGAGAAAATTCAAGCTGGCAGTAATTCCTCTTTAGCTGTCGAAGGACATTAGTGGCCACCACTCCATCCTTCATTTGTGCAGAGAAGAGATGGCAATTCAATTTATGCCCCCCCCCCCCCGCTTCCTTTTTTCTTTTTCTTTTTCTTTTTCTTTCCCTTTCCCTTCTCTAATGCCTTCAAGCAACTCCCTCTCCCCGTTCCCACAGTGTCCGTCTTTATTTGTTGGACCAGTGTTTTTCAAAGGATGGATTTTAAATGTTGATGAATGGACAGAAGACACAGGTAATGAGGACAAAGCATGTGGACACTTGCATGGTTATCAGGTTATCAAGTAATTTTTCTGTCCTCTCTGAACTATTTTTGTCAAAAACAAAAATATACATACCTATTAACAGACCAAAAAGTCCTTACTGCAAAAAAACAAAAAAATCCTTAAGTATTTTATTTTCCAGTAAAAATATATACAATTTGAGAAGCAATACTGCATAAGATATTTGCCGTTTACACCTGGTATTAAGATGTGTTTTGGTCGATCGGATCACGAGGGAGACACATTTCCATCTCTTTCGATCGAATGGACAAAATAAGCTCATGCAATTTACATATGAACGCATACGGAAAAACACACGGAGAGCAGCAGCTTTCGTTTCTGCTCTGACAGCCGCAAGACGTGTTAGAAATCAGGAATGATGAGAGAACGTTGTGCTTGGTACGTCTTTCATCTTCAAACCAAACTTGGTTCTTCAGCCGACAAAGTTTAAATCCTGTCTGGCTAGCGCGCTTCCCATAATGTCTACGCATTAGGTCAGTAGGCGGTCTTTTGTGGCTGTTTGAATGCATTCGAGCACATGAGTGTTTACACTACGAAAGCAATCCGGTCGAATGCGTTTTGGACTACCCGTGGATGTGGTCGAAAGTGGACAAGCTCAAAATGTTTTAGACCCTGTTTACACCTGTATTTAGCGTTGTCCACTTCTGATCCAATCGACCAAAATGCATCTTAATACCAGGTGTAAACAGGGCCATTAAGACGTGTTTTCAGAGAATGCGTCTTTTAAAATGACTTTATGGGACTCTAAAACTGTATGACTTTTATGTGCAACATAAAGGAAGATATTTTGAGAAATGCCACGTTGTTGTTGTTGTTTTTTAATGGTTACCAACATTTTTCAAAATATATATTTGTGCTCTGCAGAAGAAAGAAAAGTCATACCGGTTTAGAAAGACATGAGGGTGAGTAAATAATGGCAGAATTTTCATTTTTGGATGAAATATTCCTTTAATACAAGTATATTTTGTCTTACTGCACTTGTGGATTTTTCCACTTTTGTACATACAGTATAAACAAGTAAAAAAATCCACAAACCTCACTTATATTAAACATATATTAATGTCTTAATAATCTTATGCAGTTGCTGTACTCCTCAAGTAAATCTAGTCAATCAAGTAAAATCTAAATTCAAGGATTTCCAGATATTTTTTACTGAAAAACAAGTAAAAGGGGAACAAAAATTCACATAAAATGTCACACTATCCATAGCAGTTTGCAGTGGCAGGGTGACCCGAGTTATTTATTTTCAGAAAGTGTCAAAACATTGCTCAACTTTATGCAAATAAGTAAGTAGCAATACACCAACCAATGGAAATGCAGATGATCCACCATCTTAGCTGGATACAGCTATTGAGCTAAAGCACCTAAAGGGACATAAACATTGACAGCGATTTGCTTTGGTAAAGTGACCAAAAGTAATTTACAGTGAGTGATAACTTTATTGCAAATGAGCGCCAATTGAGAGTTGAGCAGGTATGACATCACTTTGTAGGCCAAAACTCAGAAACGAGTTAGCATTTTAGCTCTTCTGGTTCCATCGTCCCAAAAGTCAATGGGTTTTTTGAATGGGATTTTGGTTAAATGGCTGAAATAAGGTCTGTGGTGAACACAAGCTCAAGACACTTTCACGTTTTATTCTACGACATAAAATACACCAGTATTACCCCACTCGTGATTTTTTTTTAAGCTGTTACGCATCTTGAAAAAGGCTAGCAAGTGGCTAAATGGGACTACAGAGGCTGTACATTATATAATTGTGCTCTTATAAATTATTCTCAAACTTTTTGGGAAAATGTTTTTAGATAAAAACTGAAAGAGTTGTCTAAAGCTTAGTAATGGTGACGTTGAAGTCGTGGGACCGTGGTGTAGTTAAGCATTTTACTTCTGGTGACTGCATTTATCATGATGGACAAAACGTGCAAGTATCATCAACTTTTGTTGATCACAGAGCTTGTTTTTTGCGATAATCCAAAGGCCTATGGAAAAATCCTATTGGGTTTTTGTCGAGGGAACCAATGTGATGCTAACTGCCGATTGCCCTATAAAGTGACGTCATACCTGCACCACTTTATATGTGGCCACTACCAATGAAATCAGAAAGTTGAGCTCATGTGATACTGCAGTCGAGTAGCTGAACCCAGTACAGCGACTGTCAGTGTGAATAGCCCTTAACATAAAAAAGAGTTCAAGAGGATTTATCGCTCTTGATTTAAGTTGCACCTGTTTCAGACATGGACGTTGCATCACATGAGCATTACGATGCAGGTGACTCAACCTCAATAAAATCCAAGAAGATATTAACTCATTACAGTTTAATTCTGTCACAGTAGAGAGGAATTCTCAGGATGAAACAGTAATAGCTGCCAGCACACTGTCATCTTACTTTCAATACTTATCCTCAAGGGGATAACTGGATTAAAATTAAAAAAAAAAAAACAATTGCGGAGCTCATAAACACAATTTGCATTTCCCTCTCATGTCCTCTGAAAATAACTTGAGGAAGTAACATTTAATTGCAAGGCTTGTTATTTATTTATATATTTCCCTTTTTTACTGCAAATAACAGCATGTTTTGAAGTTTCAAAGAGTGTAATTACATAGGTACACATGCACACACACACACTTGCCCAAATCAAAGGGGACTCTAGATTCTGAGACCCTTGACTAACTGATAGTTAACATTACTTGACTTTGACATTTATGTTTCATGCATTTCATACTTAAAACATTGGGCTGCTAATAATTTGCTAAATGAGGACTACAAATCCTGCAAGTTGTAGTTCTTATTTGCCAAACTCTTAGTATTGTGCAAAAAAATAGCGACTTAAACATTGAGCTCTGACAATTTATGCTGTACAAAATATGAGTTGTGATGTTGGTCTACAAATTGGCATGACTTAAAGGCCCCCTGAAATCAAAAATGAAGGTTTTTAGCTTTTAGTATGAATATGTTAGCCTTAAGGTTATGAATAAGCTGGTTTGCTGCAAAACAATGACAAAATTTGCATTTAGGAGATGTAAGCATTCAAAACTTACAGTCTCTCACTTCCAATAAAATGGATCACGGATTTTTATGACATCACCGTGGACTTCAGCTTCTCATCACATCTTCTGTCCAATAAAATGCTCTCTAGAATCTGAAGCGTCCCGCCCCCTAAATAGATGCTGAAGCTGCAGCTAAAATTGGTCACTTGTTCACACATTTACTATTTTCTACATGGTGAATGGCACATAGCGCACTATATAGGGGATAGGAAACAATTCAGGCAGTGTAAATATGCTTTCAGTTGAGGCGAATGAAATCTAGTTTCACGCGCGCCGCCACAGCACACACACACACACACACACAGACAGTCTTCTCCGGTCCAGAGACACGAGAGCACAGAGCGGATCACATGCGCGAGTCAGCGCAGACAACAAAACATATCGGACCCATTTGAATTCTGCACAGAATGCTGTATTTCAAAGCGATATGGAGGAGATTATGATGAGAAACGGTTAAAGATTAGGAGGAAACTGGCTTTTCCAAGCTGAAAGGCTCTAGTCAAACTGTGATATAAATGAAACGCTATTGGCTGTTTTAAAAAAGGGGAGGGGCTGCTTGATATGTCCCGCCCTGTCTTCCTGTTTCAGGGGAAATTACATCAACACATAGAATAATGCTGCGCGTTTCAGGGCACTTCAGTAGGCCTTTAACAGCTCTTTTTGGAATGTAATATTGTTCAAATGTAATGGACTCTTTTCACATTTCCTGGGTTCTCAGAAGTAAAGTCGTCATAGTTGAGTAAACTTCTAAAGAGGTGAATGGGAAGTACAACCAATATAATTTTTGCGTTGACATTTCCAAGAGCAAAAGATAAAAATAAAAAAATGATGACTTTCCAAAAGAGAACAATTAAATAAATATTGAGAGCTTGATTACGGTAGTCACAACAGAAAATGTCGAATTTGCCATCACTTCCTCAGCCATTACACAGTCCAACACTCTGTAAAGTCTACTCCAGCACATCCCAAAGACTTTCAATGAATTTAAGCTCTGGACTCAGAGGTGCCAATTCATGTGTGAAAATGATTCTTCATGCTCCCTCCCAACCATTCTTTCACAATTTGAGCCTGATCAGTTTTATGGAATATGACCATGATGTGTCTAAATGAAAAGCTACACAAAAAGCTTGTTGCCAAACATATAACATGCTAGAAACATAATAATCACTGCAATAATGATCCAATCATTGACTCTTAAGCATGTGCCTATTTAAATCCAAACACTGACTTTCGGTGATTTTTGGTGTTAAAGGGTTTGTTCACATAAACGTTAAAATTCTGTCATTAATTACTCACTTTCATGTCTTTCCAAACCCGTAAGACCTTCATTCATTCGTTCAAATTAAGATAGTTTTGATGAAATCCAAGAGCTTTCTGACCCCACATAGACTGCAACCTAATCAATGGTTGATTGCCCCTTTTTACAAGATGTAAAATAAGTCTCTGATGTCCCCAGAGTGTGTATGTGAAGTTTTAGCTCAAAATACCCCACAGATCATTTTTTATAGCATGTTAAAATTGTCACTTTTTGATGGTGAGCAGAAACATGCCGTTTTTGTGTGTCCCTTTAAATGCAAATGAGCTGCTGCTCATGGGGCGAAGCTTCAAGAACTCCAGTTAGCAGCTCTGATAACCTCATGCAGACAGGCAGTGAAACTGTTCAGCCTTTTATGTTCAAACCGGAGTCAGACAATGATGGAGAGACTCAAGAAGAAGTGACAACATGTAGAATGCAACAAGATGTTCCTGAATGGTTAGTTGATGAATTTATGTAGCTGATGTGGAGTTAACTATCTTCAAGTCACTGATTAGCATATTCTGTCATGATAATCTCACCCCCTTTGTTGTGTGTTCCCGGGGGCAGGATTTATGTAAATTTCAGGGTTAGTGATGCTTGTGTAGTCCCTACCAGCCATTTGTTGTAGTCCTTAAAAAGCAATTTCTTTAAAAGAAAATATCTCCCTTTGCTTTGAACTTTGAGCATCGTAACTTTGCAGATATTGTTTATGCTCAAACAGCAACATTACACACTAACTAAAGTTTAAAAAGTGAAATCATAATCAACCACCCCTTTAAAATAGTCCATATGACTACAGTGGTTCAACCTTAATGTTATGAAGCGTCCAGAATACTTTTTGTGCGCAAACAAAAACAAAAACAACGACTTTATTCAACAATTTCTTCTTAGTCTCTGACGCTGTTTACATTGTAAACAGTGCAGCGCTTCCGGGTTCTCTGTCAGAATGCCGGCTCAGTATTGGCCGGCTCCTGCGTCAGCACCACACGCATGCGCCGTGGTGCTCACATGAACAGTGTCGGAGACTCGTAATTTTAATTTTAATAGTTATTTTTGTTTTTTTTGCGCACAAAAGTATTCTCGTCGATTCATAAAATTAAAGGGGTCATATGATGCTATTTTCAAAGATCATTATTTTGTGTATTTGGTGTAATATAACATGTTAACATCCTTTTAACATTATTTTTCACATACTGTACATTATTGTAGCTCCTCTACGCCCCGTCTTTCTAAAACGCATCAATTTCTACAAAGCCCCTCCTTCCGAAAAGTGTAGTGTGCTCTGATTGGCCAGCTGACCAAGTTCATTGTGATTGGCCGAACACCTCAAGTGGGTGTCGGAAATGTAACGCCCCTTACCATAATTGCGAGCTTCAGCTTCTAAAAGCAATTACAAAGACAGTTAATAATGTCGTCAGTTTTACCATATCAATTCGAGCCCAAGTCAGTTTCTGAAAATGCTGATGACCAAGCTGATCGATCAGATACTCGTATGTATTTACAGTACACAAGCCGCGGATCAGCTGCACGTGACAAATGCCGCTAGTGTGAAAGCTCAGGGCGCGCATGCTGCTTCAGCTCTGCTTGAGCAGCCAGTGTGAAACAATACATGTAGTGCATCTATGTTTGTCATCTGTCAACAGAGGATACTCTGCACAGATCTTTGCACTTTTGATCATTAGAACGACAAACAATATGCATTACTCTTGTTAGGGGATAACAGTTTATGACCCAAGACCAGTTGTGAAGAATGAAGACCAAGAGTCAGGAGTGCAATTAATTAAAAAAAATTTTACTGAAGAATAGTTTGCAGTTTCATCAGCAAAAGCCAGCTTTAAGTCTCACAAGGAGTTCGTAGGCTGCGCTCTCCCATAAAATTTCTCAACAGTTATACTCTTTTCAAGGTCTAGCTATGTCATTACTTCAGGTTGAATGATTCTGATTGGCTTAGAGAAAATAGATAGTCATAGTAAATTTCCACACATTGTCGGTTAATCAGATGCATGTCTTCATAGGTCACTTGTTGATGTTTTCCCCCCCGGAATTAGGCACGTAGTGACCTTCCAGGACTGAAGCAGGCGCCAGCTTGTCCAGAACAACATACTGTCACTCTCCCTAGGATGCCCGGTGTACACCTTCAGTACTGATCTGTAACACAGAATACTACACACACACACAGATACACAGTTTCTCCAAGGTTGGAGTTGGTTGAACTCCAGTTCTGACCAGAAAGTTTCCCAAAACATACTGATAACATGTGCTTTCTCTCAGTAAGAGATACAGACAATATTCACCATAATTCTTTAGTGTTTCAGTAAAAGAAAATATAAAATGAAAGACAAATCCATATTTCATCTCTGGAGGCCGGGCTAAGTGAGTAAGCACTGTTACTGCACTCCTGGCATGGGCCAGACCCCAGTCACTCCTCAGAGACCAAATACAAACTTTAGAAAACATAGATGAAGAAACTGGAAAGAATCATTAAAAATTATAATAATATAGGAGGATAAATATTGATTAATGCTTTGATAAAAGCATACATTTTCATAAATTTAATTAGGATATATATATATATATATAGGTATGTGTATATATATACACTCACCTAAAGGATTATTAGGAACACCTGTTCAATTTCTCATTAATGCAATTATCTAATCAACCAATCACATGGCAGTTGCTTCAATGCATTTAGGGGTGTGGTCCTGGTCAAGACAATCTCCTGAACTCCAAACTGAATGTCAGAATGGGAAAGAAAGGTGATTTAAGCAATTTTGAGCGTGGCATGGTTGTTGGTGCCAGACGGGCTGGTCTGAGTATTTCACAATCTGCTCAGTTACTGGGATTTTCACGCACAACCATTTCTAGAGTTTACAAAGAATGGTGTGAAAAGGGAAAAACATCCAGTATGCGGCAGTCCTGTGGGCGAAAATGCCTTGTTGATGCTAGAGGTCAGAGGAGAATGGGCCGACTGATTCAAGCTGATAGAAGAGCAACTTTGACTGAAATAACCACTCGTTACAACCGAGGTATGCAGCAAAGCATTTGTGAAGCCACAACACGCACAACCTTGAGGCGGATGGGCTACAACAGCAGAAGACCCCACCGGGTACCACTCATCTCCACTACAAATAGGAAAAAGAGGCTACAATGTGCACGAGCTCACCAAAATTGGACAGTTGAAGACTGGAAAAATGTTGCCTGGTCTGATGAGTCTCGATTTCTGTTGAGACATTCAGATGGTAGAGTCAGAATTTGGCGTAAACAGAATGAGAACATGGATCCATCATGCCTTGTTACCACTGTGCAGGCTGGTGGTGGTGGTGTAATGGTGTGGGAGATGTTTTCTTGGCACACTTTAGGCCCCTTAGTGCCAATTGGGCATCGTTTAAATGCCACGGCCTACCTGAGCATTGTTTCTGACCATGTCCATCCCTTTATGACCACCATGTACCCATCCTCTGATGGCTACTTCCAGCAGGATAATGCACCATGTCACAAAGCTCGAATCATTTCAAATTGGTTTCTTGAACATGACAATGAGTTCACTGTACTAAAATGGCCCCCACAGTCACCAGATCTCAACCCAATAGAGCATCTTTGGGATGTGGTGGAACGGGAGCTTCGTGCCCTGGATGTGCATCCCACAAATCTCCATCAACTGCAAGATGCTATCCTATCAATATGGGCCAACATTTCTAAAGAATGCTTTCAGCACCTTGTTGAATCAATGCCACGTAGAATTAAGGCAGTTCTGAAGGCGAAAGGGGGTCAAACACAGTATTAGTATGGTGTTCCTAATAATCCTTTAGGTGAGTGTATATATATAGGTATATTGAAGCGGCAGTGGATTTCAGAATCCACACCCTTCACTCTACACTGCACAAAAGTCTGCATTATAACAGTCAATACCAAATACTTTAACAAATAATAAAATATACTTAGAGGCTCTGATTCAGAAGCGTCAGATTGCCCTAGCAAAGTTAGAATTACCCCATTTTTTAGAAATAGCCTTTGTGCACAGCCAGCCTTGTACTCTCCCAGGTTCACATCAAAACTGTCCTCCGTAAAATGCGCTGCACATATACGAACATTTGGGTTGTACTGTTCTGGAACAGTGTTGTAAATAAATTTTAACCTCTGATTCCTAATTGTGTCCACTTTCGGAAGGGCTAATAAAGTGCGGCTTTTGCTTTCGCATAGAAACACACAGCGTCTCCACAAAATGGCGGTGACAACACTACTACAATAATTGAAGCCACGCCTTCTTTCTTTGCATATATATTTGGGTGGCATTATGCATATATTTCCACCTAGTGACGTAGCTCGGTGAGGTAGAATTCGATCGAGGCAGTTTAGCTAAGTCTGGATCTGCCTTCTCTTTTAGATAAATCTTTTTGTGGGAGACATTGACCTTTGTAACTTTACAGATCTTATGCATGCACAAACAGCTACATAACACACTAAAAAAAATGTTTTTCAAAACATGAAAACGCATCATATGACCCCTTAAAGTTTGAACCACTGCAGTCACATGGACTATTTTAATGATGTCTTTACTACCTTTCTGGTCCTTGAAAGTGGTGATTACGTTGCTGTCTATGGGGGGGTCAGAAATCTCCCGGATTTCATCAAAAATATCTTAATTTGTGTTCCGAAGATGAACGAAGGTCTTACAGGTTTGGAACGACATGAGGGTGAGTAGTTAATAACAGAATTTTCATTTTTGGGTGAACTAACCCTTTAAAGGGGTCATGAATTGAGAAATCAACTTTTCCTTGAGCTTTTGATATATAAAAGGTCATGTTAATATAAGAAGATCCTGTAAGTTTCGGAGCTGAAAACTTCCTTGTTAGTCAAATAAAAGCTTTTATTGACAGCTGGCTCAGCAAACTCCAATATTAGGAATGCGGTTGAACTATTTTTAATGAAGTTCCAGCTCACGTGGGTAAGACACGGATTCGTTTGTAAAGAGACTGGATTTGCAGACAGAATGAGATTAAAAACGATGCTCTGCCTTCTATATTGGATCCAACAGGAATGGTGCAACACACTTATGTGAGTAAAAAAAGTTTTTTATATGTGATAATATTGCATTGTTACAGATCATTTGATATCTACTGATTATGTGTACGTATCTAACTAAACATAATTAACGATAACTTACCGCGCTGTCACAGACTGGAGTATCCTTTGTATTTGAGGTGTTGTTGGTTCATTGTCCTGCGATTCGGGATCAGACTCTGGGTCGAACATGTATGGGCCAGGGCTCACAAAATCGCTAGCCCAACATCCCAGGGCTAATGTGTTTTCCAGTCGGGCTACCAAAATGTATCACCGGCCTGCCTGACGGGCTATCTTAAATAGTGAATTAAAATTCCTTTCTTGATGTGCATTGTTCACTCTCTTGACTTGTTATTTGAAGGAAAAATACAATCGTGGACGTTTTGAATATGCTGATTTGTCTACAGTGAAGTCGAAACTCATTATTATGCAAAACTGTTATCCAATCATAGCAAGTCTTCAATGCTGCACGCCCATAAAAACAGAGCGTTTCAAGAGCTAGGCTCAAAACCAGGGTAGAAAATAGCCTATTACTTATTCATTATGCTGTTTTTGAATGTAAAAACCATGCGAACGTCATAAGTTGATCTCAGACAACAGTATAAAAAAATAATAAAAGCCAGTTCATGACCCCTTTAATAACTGTGGACAGTTGCGTCTGTGAAAAGCCTCTATAGTAAAGTTGAAGCGTCTTTTTTTTTTTTACTCTAGTGGTATCAAATGTAATTGAAAAGATATGATTGGCTTACTTATTGTTTTCTCTGCAAATTTAGCCAGAATAAAAAAATGTAATTTAACATAAATACACTTTTGCTTTAATAAAAATGTCTTTTAACATAATATGTCGAAGATATATGGACAGCATTGCTACTATTGCTGTAGTGTAACATCATAAGCCAGTCAGTAAACTGATTATTGGCATTACATTTACCAACTTAATCGTGTTAAATTGTTGAGAGTTTGCTTGAAACAAATAAAATGCTTCCTCTGTTTTTCTCTCTCACACACACTGAAGGCCAAGAGTTATAAAAATCAATGAGAGGGCCTCACTTCCAAATCTAGATTTAATTTAGTGTTAAATCCACACTCATTAATCATTAATTAATTAAAGTGCTTAGCCGGAACAAACTACTTTCATGACCCATGAAGTCTCTAGGGAGAATATTTATCCTTCACTTAAAATGTGCCACATTTGAGCACTCCATTGGTCTATGCAAAGTCTTTCTTGCTGAAAAACCCAGATGTATACAAATGACGTTTTAAATAACACTTGGTTTCACTTTGAGTTAGTCACGTTTGATTGATTAAATCCACCCACATTATTTTAGCACACAACATGAGATAGATTTCTAATTGTTTCAAATTAATAAGTGTTCATTGTAAAAGGCTTCGGCAGCCTGTGCGATTGGAGACTAATGCTAACGGCAGCCGAATATGATGCAGTCAGTAGCTTTCGCTGAGCTGAGGGACCCCATCACGCAGTTTTAGTGTGGATATGCTTCAGTGATAACCAAAGAGACAGGCTGCTCTGGTGCTGCCATTGTGATGACATGTTTAATAGGCAATCCTAATGACACACACACATCATGGGACCTGTTGGGAAGGCAAGAAGTCACAGCAGTGACAGAATGCCTGAAAAACTCGAATGATTCAGGACTGTTATTTACATCTTTTCCCCGTAGCTGTCACAGTTTTCCACATGATCGAATGGAATTGCATATAGAAGAGAAACAATGGGAGATTACTTTCTCAGATCTAAGAAAACAACATGACCTCACTGGGAGGAACCCAAGCCTTGTGTGCCAGGAAACATTGTACTCGTGAGAATGTATAGCCGCCCACCTGCATGCCAAGAAACAAACACAGACCTCCTCAGAGCCAGTCATTACAATAAATAGCGGTATGAAGGGAAATAGAGCTGGACTGGTGCAAGGAAGCGGAAGAGAAAGAGTAAGTAGTGGCGTTTCAGTCGTGACCCCTTTTACACTTGGTATTACGCTAGGCTCTACTACAGGATGAATGTATGAATATATTTTGCACTTGCATTGTGATCTATAAAATGTGTGATTTTAACCATATTTTTGAAGGCGTGTCTTTATGAATACTAAAACTAATGGATATTTAATAGTAGATACATTGGATTACTCGTTAATTGTATCCATCTTCACGTAAAAGCAACAATATTTCAAATGCATCCACTTAAAGGTGCAGTAAGTGCTTTCTGAGAAACGCTGTTGAAAGTGAATTGTACGGAGGGGACATGTTCGGTTCACTTAGTTTATTAACCCTTAAATGCATGAATGTTTCGCCAATTACATGTTTCGCCAATTACATATTCTGGTCTTTAGCGACCTGGATCTATGGATAACGTGGATGGTTCTCTACCATAACAATTATATGAGAATAAAATAAAGCATATTTTTTTTTACCTTTTGGAGCTTGGAAGGGTTCCGTTAGAGCAGATGTTTTTATACCATCATCACTGTCCTCGTCAGAGCTCATTTCCCAGTCCATTCAGCATCTGGCTCATATTTGCGATCTCAAACATATTCTCAAAACTATCCTTTTCACCATCTTCAAAATCAATATTTTGATCGCTGGCAGCTTCTTTTCCAGATACATCATCAAGTGATAGTGACACTAATGTTTGATTGAGTTTAGTACTTGCTCTGCAGTAAATCGCTGAGTCATTTCAAGTTTTCAAGTCAAGTCGAGCTTTATTGTCATTCTGCTACATGTGGTGACATACAGTGGAACGAAATGTCGTGCCTCACAGGACCACAGTGCTACATAAATACAGACAGTATAAACTTATACACAACTAACCTACTGAGAGAGTCTGACTATAAATATACTATATATAAATATTTACCTATACATCAAAATATACAAATGCTTTCACATAAACACTGTACATGTGAAAAGAGAAACATTGTAAAGCAGCTGGCTAGGGAACAGTGCAAGATGATTTTTTTAAGTGCATGAGCATGTAAACAAACATATTTAAGAGTCTTTTGTACGATTATGTACACAACAGTGTGTGTAGAAGGTGTCTAGTGCACATAGAGAGAGTGTGTTTCTACAGGTGGTTTGTACAGGCCCACTCACCTGTGTGTAGCACTCTCAGAATTGCACAAAAAGTTTCAGACAGTTTTTGTTTTTCGTGTGATGTGGTAAGGTTGGGGAGTGTTTGGGGGAAGGTGAGAGAGTCCATGTTTCAGGAGGTAGGATTTTGTATGGTGTTTTCAGAGGGGGGCAGTGGGATTTGAGTTCAGGGGTCAGCCTGGGGGAAAAAGCTGCTGAGCAGTCTGGCAGAGCGAGCTTTGATGCTCCGGTACCATCTTCCCGATGGCAGGAGCTGAAAGAGACTGTGGGAGGGATGGGTGGGGTCCACACCTTGGGTCGTTAGTGACCCTATACAATTTTTACAAAAAATTAATGGGAAAACAGGCATTCTTTTATAAATTTTATTGTTATATTGTTTATAATGAATTGATTGAGGAATACTAAGAAGGTTTAGTGTCTAACTTTAAAAAATAAATAAGGAGAAGGGTAGTGAATGACATCCCAGGTCACTAAAACCCGAGGTATGTGTTTAAGGGTTAACTCGTTGCAACATGATAATATGTCGTGGCCACGAAGTATTAATTTGTGGGAATGTCATATTAACTTGTGGGAATGTTGTGGCCATGCGATGTGAAATTGTGGCCTCGAGATCCGATGTTGAGGAAACGCCATATTTTTCTTGTATTCAAATATATGTGACCATAGCACGCATGTTTGTTTATAATAGCATTTTTAAACTAAAATGATAAAAAAAATTCAATCCAGTTTTTGATTCATTATGGTAAGCTTATTATAAGTGTTTATATTTTAAACTTGTTGGAATGGTTTTTGCGGGGAAATTGTGTACGTAAGTCACTCGCCCGTGCGTGTCTTGTCATATTCATAAATAGAGAAAAGTTGCTCCGGCTACTTTGACGCGTGTATGGTGTGGAAGTGGCGAAGGTTTGTTGTCACAATGAGCGAGAATGGTTGACATAGAACACGCTGAATCTCGAACCTCCAGGAAATCACCCGTTTTTAAAAAACAGAACAGAGGAGGGCCAAACATTACATAGTGTACCTTTAATAGTAGATGCATTGGATTACCCATTCATTGTATCCATGAAAAGGTCAAATGAGTCCACCCCTCAAGATTATTGTTATAAACACGAGCCGCGTCTGAAAGGCAAAGGGGGAGGGGTTGCTATAATTTATAATAATATCTTAAGTATTACTCAGAAGTCTATTTTCAAATATATTTCTTTTGAAGTTTTGGTGCTTTACGTAATGTTATGTAGTGTAAATGATAAATCCCGTTTGACATTTGTGCTGGCTACTGTATACAGGCCACCAGGGCACCATACAGACTTTACCAAAGAATTTGCTGATTTTCTATCAGAGTTAGTACTGGCTACAGTCCTAGTTGTTGGTGATTTTAATATCCATGTAGACAATGAAAAAGACGCATTGGGATTAGCATTTAGAGACATTCTAAACTCTATTGGAGTTAGGCAACACGTGTCAGGACCCACTCATCGCCGTAATCATACTTTAGACCTAATACTGTCACATGGAATAAATGCTGATACCGTTGAAATTCTGCAGCAGAGCGATGACATCTCAGATCATTACCTAGTATCGTGTATACTTAATTTAGCAAAGGCTGCAAAGCCGTCCCCTCGTTTCAAACATGGCAGGACTATCACCACTGCCACTAAAGATTGCTTTGTAAATAATCTTCCTCATCAGTTTCATCTCCTCAGCATCCCAGATAGCCTAGAGGAACTCGATGATGCAACAGAAACTATTGACTCTCTCTTTTCCAGCACGTTAGACACAGTTGCTCCTCTGCGCTTAAAGAAAATAGTCCAACGCCGTGGTACAACGAGCACACCCGGGCCCTTAAAACAGCAGACAGAAAAATGGAGCGCAGCTAGAAGAAAACAAAACTGGAGGTTTTTCGCATTTCGTGGAAAGAGAGCATGATTGCATACAGAAAGGCCGTAAAAACTGCTAGATCTGCTTATTTCTCGACTCTCTTAGAAGAAAACAAACACAACCCTGGGTATTTATTTGATACAGTGGCTAAATTAACAAGAAATAAAGCTTCAACTTCTGACGTTTGCAAACAGCACAGCACTAATGACTTTATGAACTTCTTTACGTGCAAGATTGATAATATTAGGAAGAAAATTATAACTATACAACCATCTACTACAGTATCACTTCAGACAGTGCATTGTAGTGTCACTGAGGAAAAATTCCACTCATTTACTGCTATAGGAGAGGAAGAATTTGCTAAACTCGTTAAATCATCTAAATCAACAACATGTATGCTCGACCCCTAAGCTACTAAAAGAGATGCTTCCAGAGGTCATAGATCCTCTTCTTAATATCATTAATTCATCCTTGTCATTAGGACATGTACCGAAAACTTTTAAGTTGGCTATTATTAAACCACTTATTAAAAAAACGCAACTTGATCCTACAGAATTAGTCAATTACAGGCCAATCTCAAATCTACCCTTTCTGTCAAAAATACTAGAAAAGGCAGTGTCCTCACAACTATGCTCCTTTTTAGAAAGAAATGGTATCTGTGAGGATTTCCAGTCAGGATTTAGACCGTATCATAGTACTGAGACTGCTCTCATCAGAGTAACAAATGATTTACTCTTATCATCTGATCGTGGTTGTATATCTCTATTAGTGTTACTCGATCTTAGCGCTGCATTCGATACTATCGACCACAACAATAGACTCGAAAATTATGTTGGCATTAGTGGAATTGCATTGGCAGGGTTTAAATCATACTTATCTGACCGTTATCAGTTTGTAGCAATAAATGAAGAGATGTCACACCGATCACAAGTTCAGTATGGAGTACCGCAAGGCTCAGTGCTAGGACCGTTGCTTTTCACCCTGTACATGCTACCACTGGGAGATATCATTAGGAAGCATGCCTTTAGTTTTCATTGTTATGCTGACGATACTCAGCTCTATATTTCTCCACGCCCTGACGAAACTTACCAATTCACAAGATTAAAGGAATGCATAGCTGATATAAAAAATTGGATGACTATTAATTTCCTGCAACTTAATTCAGAAAAAACAGACAAAACAACAGGACAAAAAAAACCCACAAGTAGTAACCTAGAATACTGTCTAACACTTGATGACTGCTCTGTCAAGTCCTCGTCGTCAGTTAGGAACCTGGGTGTGCTCTTTGATACCAATCTTTCATTTGAAAGCCACGTTTCTAGCATCTGTAAAACTGCATTCTACCATCTTAAAAATATATCTAAACTACGGCACATGCTTTCAATGCAAAATGCTAAACAGTTAGTTCATGCATTCATGACCTCAAGGCTAGATTATTGTAATGCTCTACTGGGTGGTTGCCCTGTTCTGTCAACACTGCACTGGCTCCCTATTAAACATCGTATAAATTTTAAAATCTTGCTTATTACTTACAAAGCACTAAATGGTTTAGCTCCCCAGTACTTGAGCGAGCTCTTAACGCATTATACTCCATCACGTCTATTGCGGTCTCAAAATTCTGTCCAGTTGATAATATCAAAATCAACTGCAGGCGGTCGATCCTTTTCCTATTTAGCACCTAAACTCTGGAACAGTCTTCCTAGCATTGTTCGGGAAGCAGACACACTCTGTCAGTTTAAATCTAGACTAAAAACACATCTCTTTACTATGGCATACACATAGAACATTATCAATTTATATTATTCAAATCAGTTAAATGATTGTTTTAGGCTGCATTAACTAGGTCAGCCAGAACCGGGAACACTTCCCATAACATCTGATGTACTCGTTACATCATAAGAAGAATGGAATCTGCGCTAATGTTAGTCTCTCTGTTTATCCCGAGGTTTACTGCAGTCAGCTGGATCCGGGCCGTATCCAGATCAGATGGCGGACCTGCGCCTAGACATGACCAACGCATCCCTGAAATGTCTGCAGAGGCACCCCGACTGAGCCTGGTTTCTCCCAAGGTTTTTTTCTCCATTCTGTCACTTAAGGGAGTTTTGGTTCCTTGCCACCGTCGTCTTTGGCTTTTGGCTTGCTCAATTGGGGACACTAAATTTTCAACTATATTACTGATCTGCCCGCATTGACACTATATGATAATTGAAATTAGCTGGATGACATCACCGTTTTCTCCAGAGAAAACTGCAAGCAAAAGCCCAGATAGTAAGATCAGATTTCCAGAAATCGGACCGCGACTTCAGGCTCACTGTCGGACCACCATCATATATTAAGCTTGCCTGATCATTAATAGAATAATATTGATTATTATTACAATACGAAGTAAGTGAAATAAGAAGTACATATGAATGAGCAAAATGCCTGTAAAATGCCAAATATGTTCCCTGTAGACCAGCCTTTTATGTAAAATGTCTCAACTTTCAACCTTGCACAATTCTAGTTTGATAAATTTTATGGCTTGAATTACTTACAATGAATGTGATGTTTGTTGTAGGAAATTTTATTTAGCGAATCGCGCAGGCTATTTTCCCTTATCAAAAGTGCGGGGGTCGATTGCTGTCTTTTCAAAACTGCAGGGGTCATGACCCCCCTGTCCCTGTGTCAACGGCACACCTGTGTAAAAGTAACAATATTTCAAATGCATCAAACAACTAACATGAATGTTTGCTTTTGCAGATTGCTGGTCCTCAAAAGTTGTTCCCCACCTATATCAGCTACATTTAAGGAGAGACATTTACAATCTTAAACAAGCCTAAAGACACTCCCTGGCAACTAACTGAAATAAGTTTAATTTGAAGTACTAAAACTTAAATAAATTAAAATCACTAAAAAAACACTAATAAAATGATGACTCGACTAATAAAATAACAACATGACTCAAGCTAAATTTAAATAAAAACAAAAAATATAAAAGTAAAAGCTAATTCAAAATATGAAAAAATACTATAATTGTATGAATAATATGAAAATAACACTGAGAATTATGCAACATTTAGAAACAGTTACTGAATGAATCAGTAAATGAATCTGAATCATTCTTTTTTGATAAACTCATTCAAAAGATTCAAGTCACAAGGGATAGAAGAATTATGTAGTATATTCTAGCAGTTCCCTAATAAAAACACTTGGAGGTGGGCAACATGACCAAAATATTGTACCACGAAATGGGTAATTTCCCATCACAGTAATGATCCATATCACAATATACTGTAGTAATCCAATCTGTAAAGCTGCTTTGAAATAATGTGTATTGTGAAAGGCTCTATACCAATAAACCTAAACCTGATAGAGTTGAGTGTACAGTATTCATTCAGCCAGACAGTGACATTTAGATTTACCAGGTCATGTTATAAAGGCCAGATATCACTGAAGGCATCCGGGATGCTACCATTTTGAACACCCAGAAAATAAGTCTTTACCCTTTGCTGTCAGGAATGCTTACATGGATACTGGTTCAGATTTGGTCTGCATCATATCCCAGTCCCATTCTCCTCTTGCAAATCAGTTTCGCTGGCTCTCTACACTATCCGATAAAGGCAAAAAACTCATAAATAACGTTAAAAAAAATCTTTTATGAGCTTTGCCGAAGGGCTTGAAAGCTGAATAGAAACATAGCCTTATATGCTATTCACTACTGTATTAAATCCGCTGTAAATCCACCAGGCAGAAATAGGCATCTAACAGCTTGTGAAAAGCAGAGTTGTTTGTCATTCATGCATGAAATGAATTTCACACGGGTTCAAACCTTTGCTAAATTTGCAGATGTGCATAATTGAGAATTTAACATGCTAATTGACGCCTACTATCATTCATGAGTTCATTTCAGAAAGACTTTTCTCAGCAGATGAGAAAGTCTGTTACCTACTGACTCAGACTGATCGATCTTTACTGCCAATGCCTTCATCCGCTGTGTCTGATTCAATAGGAAGGTACAAAAAGTGCTGCGAGAACATCGATTCTGACCCCATCTCAAAGAAACGAAGGAAAAGGCTCATGTCTCGGGTTGCTTTCCCACGTGCACTGATGGATGCCGCATGAGCTGCTCGAAACCTCTGTAACATTCATTCACTGTAACAAATGTGCATTTGTGCATGCAGTCCACAGTTGGATTTCATAGGATTTTCAGATTATGATATTTCGAATATGTATGCATAAGAATTAATGTTACTGTGTGCAATTTGCATATATTAAGAAAACAAAAATGTTGAGGGTGTACCAAATACTTTTATGGCTGATACTGCAGTCGTTGGACTTATACTGACAACTAGTGGTGCGTTGCAGCATCAAACGCAGTTACCGATGGCATTATAGAAATTTGCTATTCGTTGTCAGCCACATATAATTTATTGTCCAAGGGGGTACATGGAAGTATTCAGCAAGTCAGTGGTGGCTTCAATGAGGCGAACCACTCCATGTATAAAACAATAATCATTTAAACAATCATTTAAATGTTTTCAAAAAGTGCTGTTTGTTTCTGTATGTTTAACTTTTTTAATGTGAAAAATTACTCTTAACCATCTGGTGCTCTTCTGTCTTTTTTAACAGAAAAGTTGTAGGTTTTTTCTTTTTTTTTTTTTACTTCATCAGAATGGTACGAAACTTGGTAAAGGTTTTGGCACTTGCTATGTGAACACACACAAAAAATAATGGCCATGATTCGAGGTTAAATGGTCCTGAAAAAAATAATCATACTTGTACTCCTCAACATCAAATATGTCTGCACTAGAAATGGAGGGGAAACAAAATTAATCTGGCAGAAACGTTTGGTACTGCGTCCAAACAAAATCTTACTGAAAGCTCATTTTTTGAGATGACAACCTCAAATTTGGAACACAACTTGTTTAGATTTATGGCTTTTTTCCCAGTTTTAGCATAAAACATGGAAAATATATACATCGATCAGGCATAACATTATGACCACCTTCCTAATATTGTGTTGGTCCCCCTTTGCTGCCAAAACAGCTCTGACCCATCGAGGCATAGACTCCACTAGACCCCTGTGCTCCTCAAACCATTCCTGAACCATTTTTGCTTTGTGGCAGGGCGCATTATCCTGCTGAAAGAGTCCACAGCCTCCAGGGAATACCGTTTCCATGAAAGGGTGTACATGGTCTGCAACAATGCTTAGGTAGGTGGTACATGTCAAAGTAACATCCACATGAATGGCAGGACCCAATATTTCCCAGCAGAACATTGCCCAAAGCATCACACTGCCTCCGCCGGCTTGCCTTCTTCCCATAGTGCATCCTGGTGCCATGTGTTCCCCAGGTAAGCGACGCACACGCACCCATGACCCTGTCACCGGTTCACCACTGTTCCTTCCTTGGACCACTTTTGATAGATACTGACCACTGCAGACCAGGAACACCCCACAAGAGCTGCAGTTTTGGAGATGTTCTGACCCAGTCGTCTAGCCATCACAATTTGGCCCTTATCAAACTCGCTCAAATCCTTATGCTTGCCCATTTTTCCTGCTTCTAACACATCAACTTTGAGGACAAAATGTTCACTTGCTGCCTAACATATCCCACCCACTAACAGGTGCCGTGATGAAGAGATAATCAGTGTTATTCACTTTACCTGTCATAATGTTATGCCTGATCGGTGTATATTTTTATAAATATATAAAGTTTTGGAAAATACATATTTCATATAAAAAATTTTAAATAGTATTTTTGTGCATTTTTCATAACAATCAACTTAAAATCCTATAAATATTACAACAACAAAACAAACTTTTCACTTTAGCAGTGTCTTATTTTAAAAATAGACCAAACTTAAGCCTGTACTCCAAAGCATTCAAGATTTATGACAATTTAAGTTGGACATTTCATTTTCAGGTCTATGCTCAAAAAGTGGTTAACAGGCAATAAATGGATTATAAGTACTGCATAAATATAATTTAGTACCATAGAATCCCCTAAAAATACAAAATATATATATATATAAAAAAAAAACATTATCGAGCTAATATATAGTACATTAATTTCATTGAAATAAATTTAGTTTTGACCGCCACGCGAGGAGCACCAGAGAGTTAAAAATTACTCTTACTCTTAAACATTGATAATTCCACATGTAAAAATTTTTTTTAAGTTCATTGCTTAAGCTTAATAAAAAGTAAATATGCATTCATTACATTAATCTTTGCACCCAAGTGTAAAACATTTCTTCTCTTTTCTCTCCCTTTTGTGGTAAAGGACTTTTCTATTTGTTATGTGTGTTTTGCTATACCCCGAACAAACCAAATATGATCTGCACTATTTTGAGTGTCATGTGTTTGCTATGCAACGAAGGCGGCTTGCTTATTTTCATTAGCTGCTTTCACATACCAGCAGGATGAAAAGTGTGCCAGTGATCGCTGCTCTGGAATGCAGTCTTTTTATTTTTGAGGTAAGGGAAAGAATAAACCAAAGGACAGTTACGGTGGAAATTGGAAATCCACTTAGAATCAAGCTAAATAAATCAAATACCTGAGAGGTTTTTGCCAGTTACGATTATTTTGAGTAATTCTAGCTCTAATTGAATTTTGAATAGGCAGGCTGCAAGAGGCTTCACTGCAGAAGAGTTAATTAGTTTTGAGTTGCCAGCGAAAACAGAGGAAATGCACACCCAAAACACACCTTGTTTATTTTCCTGGCTCATCGTCTGTGAAACATTAGCATAAATGTTATTTTCCATTTCCTCTTTCAAACCGATCTGTGCTTGAACATTCTAGTGCCTAACAGCCCGTCTTATTGTGTTTCGGTGTCTCAGAAGGGAAGCCTCTTTGATTTGAATCAGGTATAAATAAATTAAAAATCTTCAGATGGAGTATAACTAGCTAAAGTTTGTGTGGATTTACTCATACATACTTAAATTTCAGCAGATAACTCTGAATGATGCCTCAAATCATGCTGACAACTTCACTGTAAAAAAATATTTTTCGAAGATATAAATTAAACAAAGATTATTGGAGTATGTTTTACAAGAAAATACTATTTAAGTCTTTTGGTAACACTTTAGTTTAGGGTCCAATTCTCACTTTTAACTAGTTGCTTATTAGCATGCATTACTAGGATATTGGCTGTTTATTAGTACTTATAAAGCACATATTAATGCATGACTATATTCTACATGCTTAATCCTACCCAGTTCCTAAACTGAACAACTACTTTACTAACTATTAATAAGCAGTAATTAGGAGTTTATTGAGGCAAAATTCATAGTTAATAGTTAGTTAACAGTGAGATTTGGACCCTAATCTAAAGTGTGACCAATCTTTCTACCTACAAAAAATGTCATGTTTAACTCAATGTGTTCTTTACTGTTTCTTTGTAATTATTTGTGAGTGTAAATTGTTTCACGCTAAACCCTATACTTTTTTCAGTGTTGGTGAGGAGATGTGTGCTATATTACTTCTTTTGTGGCGGGCAATTGATTATTAGCGATTAATCGCATCCAAAATAAAAGTTTGTGTTTATGTAATATGTACTGTGTATAATTATTGTGTATATATAAATGCACACACATGCATGTATATATTTAAGAAAAATATGTTATTTTTATATATAAAGTATTTATATTTATATATAAGATACATTTTTTATATATATATACACTCACCTAAAGGATTATTAGGAACACCATACTAATACTGTGTTTGACCCCCTTTCGCCTTCAGAACTGCCTTAATTCTACGTGGCATTGATTCAACAAGGTGCTGAAAGCATTCTTTAGAAATGTTGGCCCATATTGATAGGATAGCATCTTGCAGTTGATGGAGATTTGTGGGATGCACATCCAGGGCACGAAGCTCCCGTTCCACCACATCCCAAAGATGCTCTATTGGGTTGAGATCTGGTGACTGTGGGGGCCATTTTAGTACAGTGAACTCATTGTCATGTTCAAGAAACCAATTTGAAATGATTCGAGCTTTGTGACATGGTGCATTATCCTGCTGGAAGTAGCCATCAGAGGATGGGTACATGGTGGTCATAAAGGGATGGACATGGTCAGAAACAATGCTCAGGTAGGCCGTGGCATTTAAACGATGCCCAATTGGCACTAAGGGGCCTAAAGTGTGCCAAGAAAACATCCCCCACACCATTACACCACCACCACCAGCCTGCACAGTGGTAACAAGGCATGATGGATCCATGTTCTCATTCTGTTTACGCCAAATTCTGACTCTACCATCTGAATGTCTCAACAGAAATCGAGACTCATCAGACCAGGCAACATTTTTCCAGTCTTCAACTGTCCAATTTTGGTGAGCTCGTGCAAATTGTAGCCTCTTTTTCCTATTTGTAGTGGAGATGAGTGGTACCCGGTGGGGTCTTCTGCTGTTGTAGCCCATCCGCCTCAAGGTTGTGCGTGTTGTGGCTTCACAAATGCTTTGCTGCATACCTCGGTTGTAACGAGTGGTTATTTCAGTCAAAGTTGCTCTTCTATCAGCTTGAATCAGTCGGCCCATTCTCCTCTGACCTCTAGCATCAACAAGGCATTTTCGCCCACAGGACTGTCGCATACTGGATGTTTTTCCCTTTTCACACCATTCTTTGTGAACTCTAGAAATGGTTGTGCGTGAAAATCCCAGTAACTGAGCAGATTGTGAAATACTCAGACCGGCCCGTCTGGCACCAACAACCATGCCACGCTCAAAATTGCTTAAATTACCTTTCTTTCCCATTCTGACATTCAGTTTGGAGTTCAGGAGATTGTCTTGACCAGGACCACACCCCTAAATGCATTGAAGCAACTGCCATGTGATTGGTTGATTAGATAATTGCATTAATGAGAAATTGAACAGGTGTTCCTAATAATCCTTTAGGTGAGTGTATATATACAGTATATAAATGCAAATATTTCTTAAATATATACATGGAGTGTGTATTTATATATACATAATAATTATACACCGTACACACACATATATTATGTAAACACAAACTTTTATTTTGGATGCGATTAACCGATTGCCCAGCACTACTTTAAAAAAATAATAAATAAATAAATAAATAAATAAATAATGTTGACTTACATTAAAGGATGGACCCAAGCCATAGAGACCAGAATATCACAGGTTTTGTTCACAGTGCAGGAACAATCAAATTTTTTAGACCTGTTGTTCACACTGCAGTCCCTTTGCTCACAACTCTGCAGTGGTTGTAACAGAAATACACAAATTTTCCTTCTCAGACTTAAAATGGATTTGAGTAAATTATGCAAAAAAAAAAAAAAAAAAAAAAATTGGCTAAATAAGATAAATTAAATCAATTAAAATAAAATAATAAAATAAAATAAAATACATTTCAGAAATTTGAACAAAAGTTTTACTTAATCCACAAATCTTCACTTTGACCTCTGCCATCCTGTCATTCGTGACAGAAAGAATCATGTTTTGGAGAGATAACTGTGTCTCTTTTGTCTCTGGTTTTGAGTCTTATTGAATCTATCAAGTAGGAAGAAGTATTAATAATGCATTTAGCTTTGGGGAGCCTACGGGCCTGTCACTTTATGACAAATGAGGCCTGTTCACCCATGACACTTGAAGATGCGGATAATATAATGCAAGTTACTGCTAAAAGCATGTTGAGCTCCTTTTACTATTTATCTTCTGTCATCAGGCTTATTCTGTGGAAAGAGAAATCACGTCATAGCCGAAGGAATCCAATTGATGGGGAATTTGTAAAAAAAAAAAAAAAAAAAAAAGAAATTAATAATGTGACTGATGTACCCATAATAACCATAAAAAGGGAATATAATATGAACGTGTGATACTCTGTGACTTTTCATGCATAAATGCTTACTTGAGTGTGACCAATGGCTTCATAAACATTCTCCTCCAAGGAAGATTTGAGGTTCTTTTATATGAAATTTCTTGTGGGTTTGACATCAAGTGACCAAAGCAAAATGAAGATCATTTCTACACAGTGGAAGCGCTTGCTTTGCAGTGTCATCTTTCAGAAAAAAATGATGAAATGGCACTAAACTCTGTTTTTTAGTGCTAAAATGGGTTCTTTCAATAGCTAAAGTCTATTGCTCTTTTGCCCATGAGACTGAATGAGGTGTTTTAAAATCATTGCTGGAGAATTGAGGGGAGGGTGCTTTTGAGATCACAGACCACTCTCGTTCGCTCTTACAAGCAGCACGCTGTACGTGGGTTGTATTTAAAGATGGCTCATAAAGTGTTGAAACTGTGATAATGGAAACTGCCTCTGGGTGGCATTTTGACAAACAAGTGTTATTAAAGAAATGGTTTTATCAATGTGTTTACCACTTACAGTCCACAGCCTCATAACTGCATGTTGAGGTGACTCAAGTGCTAAATGTGTTTGCTTTCGTCTTCTCTCTCCTTATTTTTCTATGGAAAATAAAAGGGTCATCCTTGACCATTACCAAATCATACTTGTTTTCAGCCTCTATGGGGGTTATGCGCAACAAACTTCCATATTCTGTAAAACAGGTCTCATCGCTTCCGGTTTAGGTCTCGTAGGAAGGCCCCGAGTGTTTAGGGTGCCATTTGGGACAGGGCCTAAAAGTGGAGTTAAATGCAGCCTGGGTGTAAATCGGATCAAACGAATCACTGAAAATGATTATTCATTAATCATTTGATTCCGTTCACTATTCACTCATTCCCTCAGTAACCCTTTCTCTAGGTTACATAATTACACCAGTCGATGGTGACCAGTGGATGTCTATTTGAGTGATTCAATAAGTCAATTACACCATAGATTTGTTCAAAAACTAAGTCGATCACATCACGACTGAGTTGCTTCATTTAGTATACGTGGAGCTATGAATATGCAAATGAGCCCGCCTCCACTCACTCGTACAGGCTCGTCTACAAGTCAATGAATCAGAATGGTAATGGGTTTAACGGTAAATTAATATGATTAGCCTTTTGCTTGACTACATTATGAAACAGCTAAAAATTTGTGCTGCTGTTCCTGTTCACCAAATCAGAGTCAGACAGCTGCCTTCTAAAAATCAGTATCCTTAGAAACGCTTTGAACAACTTAGAACGTCAGTGGAGAAAGGCATATCGTTCATCATAACATCGTATAATTCACCCGCTATATTGCTAAATGTACCCAATTTTTCATATCAACAGAAAATATATACCGGGATAACCTGGCTTAAGACTCCCCTGCTTCAGAGCGGTTAATGATATGCTAAAGCACGCCCGCACGTTGACATGATTGGTTACAAGGTAGTTTGTGACGTAAGAAACACCAGTGATTTCTAACCGTGTTTTTGAGACTGTCTTTTTTCACTGCAGGTTTAAGGAGAAAATACTCAGCAATGGCGTTGACTTATGGATTTGCACATGGTTTGTCTTAAAGCATATTAAAAACACCACATAGACATATAAATAACATTAAAAACTTGATTTGAAACATTAATTTGGATTTCATGGTGACTTTAATGAAGACGAGCATATTATTTGCACGTTGCCTGTTTTCTTTAATGCCATGTGAGGCCTGTGATCATTAGCTGTTGTGATATGACAGGAAAGCTCTTTGGGGAGTTGGGCATTCGGGGTCTCTGATGGTTTCCTTGCTATCAGTGTGTCTTGTCAGTGAAGTGAGTGACGGTTTGTTTTGACATGTCTCCTGTGAAAGGGCCATGGCATATCGATATGTTGCATTTCAGCCTTGACCTGATGGAATGACAGCCTTGCTATTTCTGTGCATGTGTGTGTAAGAAAGATGGTTCAGATGTGGATTGGGTGATGGTTGCTCAGTCAATAGTGACTGACAGACTGACTGCCCCCAAGGAGAAGACCGATTGCACAACGGTTGACCCTACCTGCTGCTATTTAGTCCAAAAAATAGACTGTCGTCTTTCAGCAGAGGTCAAGGACCAGTGGTTAAAAGCACAGGGCAGAGTTGAGACCCAGTGCGCATGACAATGCGTCTTGTTCATTATCCCTGTGCACAAACATTTTACATGTACATCACATATATGCATTTGACAAAATCTAACTCATGACATTGGTGTTGTCATCCTCTACTGTTTGATTTTCCAGAATGGTTTAACCCATAAATGCATGAATGTTTCGCCAATCATTACTACATACTCGGGTCTTTAGTGACACAGATCTATATCTAACACGGATGCATCTGTACCTGTCGCAATAATATAAAACTCTCCTGATATTAGAGTAACAATTACAGAAGGACCTTTTGGAGCTTGGAAGAGTTCAGTTAGAGCAGATGTAGTAAATCACTGAGCCATTTCAAGTTTTGCTGATAATACTTCCTATTCTTTTGTTTTCTGCCTGCGGTAACTATGAGTGAAATCACTTCATCATTGTGTTTCAGACATTGCCACCTTGTGGAATAAAGGTGAATAGCACTTATTCTGTCATCAAAGATTCAATTATTGTTATGGAGCTACAGTATGTCACCATCTAACATACTATACTACTACAAGGCCAGAAAGAGTTTATCACTATGTTAAGGTTTTTTTTTTTTTTTTTTTTTTTTTTGCTGTGAGGACAAAACTTGGAATTGGAACATGGAGGAATTGAAGAATCAGTAGTTAAGATTTATTTAAAAGAAACTGAAACTTGAGTGTTTCAGCAATGTAAATTATAAGAAAAATAATAGTTTTTTTGTTAATTAACCAACACTTGTGGTCTTGGCCACTTGAGAACATGTGCACGCAACTGGAAGTAAGTGCACAAGACTGTCCCAGGTTGGAAAAATGTTAACTCACACTGAATTTGGTTCTTTTAAGAACTGTTCACTGAAAGGTTCCCAACCCTTTTTCCCCAGAGACGCCATTTTAAGATTCAAAATCATTAAAGGGATAGGTCACCTAAAAATGAAAATTCTGTCATCTCAAGTTGTTCCAAACCTGTATGAATATCCTCCTTCTGCTGAATAAAAAAAAAATATTTTGAAGAATGTCGGTAACCAAAAAATGATGGGGCACCACTGACTTCCATAGTAATTTGTTTCCATACTATGGAAGTCAATGCTGCCTCACAACTGTTTAGTTGTATACAGGTTGGGAACAACTCCACACTATCTGTAATATCACTTTGTGCTCTGAAATCAACATCATTTAAGGAAAACTTTGCAAGTTAAAATCAGTAAGTTTAACATATAATTTGATAGTAAAATTTAGTGTTGCACATTTTATTGGTGCATAGATGAGAATGTAAACTTTGTAAAACGTTTGCAATTGCTTTATATCTCCTAATTATAAGAATCACAATCGCTAAATCATGTTGTCTGTTACATAACAGGGACTACTGAACAGATATTTAGACGTTTATTTCAAAGTGCAAAGTAGTGAAAATCAAAATAAAAAAAAAGTTCTGTAAAAAACTTTACTTATATAATAATATAATTGTAATTCTCATCAGGTAATCAAAAGTTCTACACACACTTGTGGTCTTCGCGCCCACTTGAAAACCTGGGCCAGATATAGGAAAGATGTTATGAAAGCACGTCTCACCGTGAAAAATTTGCATGCCAGTGTTTGCCAAACGTGAACTTTGGAATGCAGCGAATTCAAAAACTTCTTTGCATGAGCTTGCATTTCCAGTCTCGTAGCTCTGCATGAATAGAAGTCAGTGGAATGAAGAGTATAGTGTGACCACCCCTTAGTCCGGATTCATCAACAAAGCCTATGCAGCTGTTTGGAATTTTTAATAAGAACCTTTTCTGTGCACATAAGTGTGAAATTTATATAAATAAGACCAAGTGGCATATTTTGCATGATGGAATCAGCCCTAATGCAAGTGAACAGTCCCAAAACGTTTATCAGATGATAAGAAACAAAATCTAGTCTAAAAGACAAAAGGCATTACAGGTGAAATTCAACCCATCTATATAAGTCCATCCATACACTTCATTTGTCACCTGTCAGGTTGTGATAAACCAATTCAAATGCCAGCCTCTTCTTAACTTCTAATCATCCCTCTCTCCCGCCTCAGTTGTCGTAGCTTTAAAGAAAAACACAAACCCCATTATCTGATTACAGTACAGAAAATCAGCCTCATGTTTGCTAATGAGGGAGAGAATTAGTGGAGTTGTGAAGTCTATTACAGTAGAGTGACAAGACTCTCCATTCGGATGAAGTTACTTCATTAGCACAACTTCAAAGAGGTTTGATGTACAAAATAACAATTACTAAAATCTAAAGCAGAAGAAAATCACCTTGTTTTAAAAAATACATGCACACTTATGTTGCTGCTTAAAGAATGGCTTTAAAGAATGAATTAACATTGTTGAAAACCCACCCTCATATGATTGTGTGTGTGTGCGTGTGCGTGTGCGTGTGTTTGAGGTGAGTCTATCGGATGGTGATACATCTTTGTCAGTGATTTCACACTAGAGGGAAGTAGAGGTGAACCTGTGACTGGATATGGCCTTTACTCCTCCAACAGACTGAACATCGCTTGACAACATTTTTTCACCAGCGTTACAGCTGTGTAAGATTGAATTGCCTGAAGCTTTGCTTATTTTTGGAGTAGAGCACTGTTAGAAATTTTTAATGACCTTCCCACCCACATGAGCAATATAATTCTGCAACCATAGTGTCATTAAAGAGTAGCTACTGTATTTCTGTGTGTGTTCACAATATGTTCACAATTTCTCCAGCTGTGTTCGGAAAGGAATATGGAATGCACTGTAAACTGCACGCACGTCCTGATTTTGCAGAGTTAGACGCGTTCCTGTGTCGACATATTTTGTTGATCCTAGAACAACATTCCTGCCTGAAAATGTAGTCCTAACCATATCCCTATACCTAAACCTAACCCTACCCATAACTTATCACTAAAATCAGAGGGAAATGATAGGTGAATAACACTGATGTAGAAGCACCTAACCCTGGTTGTAAGCCTAAACTCGACATAAACTATAAACCTGTCCCTCAAATCTGATTGGTTGATTGGTTCCCAAACTGGAGAGTGTCCTCCCTAGGGGAGGCCCAGAATTATAAAAAGGGGGGTGGGGCAAGGCAAAGTGTACAGTCAGCAGATTATGCAAAAGAAACCTCTTCAGGGTTTCACTGCGAAATGATCCGCTTATTATGCGGCTACTTGCCACATAAGTAAATAATTGCACGCAAAATATTATTTTGACATGTTTTATTACTTAAAGATTTGCAGTACTGACTTGAGCAGTGTTATTAGTTGTAGCAATTGTTGTTATAAAATAATAGACTGCTAGATGGCGCGAATGAGGAATCAGAATTGAGTGAACGAATAATGTGTGGTTCGGCACTAAGCATGGACAAGTTCGTGGAAGGACTGCCAGTGCCAGGTAAACGTAAAGCAGCGATGAATCTACTTCAAACATCACAACTACCAAAACAACATGTCTATACCAGACGTGTGCTGCGCGACGTGACTAAAGAACCCATTATTATCAGTAATGCTGTCTACACTGGATGTGGCGTAACTTGACACAACAAATCCCTGACAGAAAACTGATGCCCCATTCTATTTCTGACGTACCCCAAGCACTCATTCTACTTACACAAAGGACAAATGGTTTTGCAATAGTCGCTTTATCACATCCAGTGTAGACAGCCTTAAGCTTTTGCAGTGCAACACAACAAACGTCGGGTTCAGTGTAGGCACTGTGTTTTAAAGATAAGAAAATACAGAGGGTAACGAAGAGAGAACACTGTGTGTTGTTTGCCTCAATGTATTAGCTTCTGATGGTATGAAGCTGAACATCCAAAATAACGTGTCTATACCAGATGTGTGCTGCGAGCCGCGACAATTGAAGTTAAGAGGTTGTAGTATTGTATTAATTACAATGTTTCAAATAAATCCTATAGGATTTTGCAAGCAGTGTCAGTGTCGTGCTAATGATAATAGGCAAAGGTAAAACTAAATATGCTAATAATACTTGTCTAAATTCTAAAATCTGTTAGTTTGAGTGTTTTTGTAAATTAAGATTATGGTAAATCAAAACGGTTATATTGTTCAAAAACAACATTTATGCCCATATTACCTTCCTGTAATTCAGTAAGTGCCATCCAGTTATGGAAATGTAATGTTGGTAACACTTTAGTTTAAGGTCCAGTGCTCACTATTAACTAGTTGCTTATTAGCATATATGTTTATTAGCACTTATAAAGCACATATTAATGCATGACCATATTCTACATCCCTTAATCCCACCCAATACCTAAACTTAACAACTAGCTTACTAACTATTAATAAGCAGCAATTAGGAGTTTATTGAGGCAAAAGCTGTAGTTAATAGTTAGTTAATAGTGAGAATTGGACCCTAATATTTTTTTTTTTTTAAATTAATGCAAGCACAAACACACACACACCTCAGCTGACTCTAGTTCCAATTCATTCATCACACATTCACACTGTATATGGAGGTTCAAGTCGAGTGCTTTTTCACTCTTCGGGTGCTTAAAATAAATCTTTTTACCAGCATATCATAACTCAAAATGGCCTATTAAAGGGTTAAAAAGACACATATATACATTTGAAGTATCGGATTCAAGACGTTACATCTCATAGAAATGAGATAGAAAGACTGTAAAAAGCTCTCTCCATAGTGCCAGTCATCACACACATACACAAAATGTCAGTAAAAGAAGATCATAATGAACTCTGAGTAAAATCTTTTAAACCTATTAAAGACTGATTTATAAAGTGTTTACCACAGGTCTTTAGTATGCCGTCTAATATCAGAGAGATCATAAAAGACAAGGTGCACTGATGAAAGTATGATCTATTTCGGAATCATGCTCCTCATTAACTGCTCTGAGGCGTTATAGCCGTCCTGATCTTTCCATAATTCTCCCATTAGCATAATCATACAATACATCAGTGAATATGTGACAGGGTGAATTGATTTCCTTCTAATTGCATATTGTGTGAGGAAGTTGTTTGGTTTTCATTGCTTTTCATTTGAAGGAAGGAGCAACTACTCTGAGGAAGCAGGGATGAATTATAGATTATAGCTCTTTTCATATGGTGCACATGCTGGTTATTATATGGCTGTTGAAGATGCAAGGGAGTTGCCAGTCATGTCTGGTGATGCTGTGGATCTCTCTAATGGCAAAAGACTAGCTTCTCTAAAACCACTCAGTAACACAATGTGTCAGAATTTAATGTCAAAGACAGAATTTTCTGCTGACAGGGTGTGAAAAAGGTCTGCCATCCAGCGAAATCTCTTAGGGGGTGTCACATGCTCAAATTTAATGCACCTTAAGTTTGCATTTCTCAGATATTCTGTTTGCAAATATGCTGTCACAACAGAAAGTGTCCCACTGAAAACATTTGCTGTGGCCTCCTCCCCACATTATCCGCCTTTTCCATTTCAAATAATTCTGTTGCCTCGGCTGGAATCAGTTTAGCTCTGCTCTTATGAAATTTCCAAACCTCTGAGGTGAGGAGGTTTTCTCAGATCTAGAGCCATTTCCTCAGATCTGGAGGCATTCTCTAATGTCAGATGACATGCCAGTGATGGCTGCAAGAAGAGAGATTTGTCACATAGGAAGATTGGGAGCCACTATATGCATCACATACAGTGGTGAGAACAAGTATTTGATACACTGCCGATTTTGCAGGTTTGCCCACTTACAAAGCATGTAGAAGTCTGTAATTTTTATCATAGGTACTCTTCAACTGTGAGTGACGGAATCTAAAACAAAAATCCAGAAAATCACATTGTATGATTTTTAAGTAATTAATTTGCATTTTATTGCATGACATAAGTATTTGATACATCAGAAAAGCAGAACTTAATATTTGGTACAGAAACCTTTGTTTGCAATTACAGAGATCATACGTTTCCTGTAGTTCTTGACCAGGTTTGCACACACTGCAGCAGGGATTTTGGCCCACTCCTCCATACAGACCTTCTCCAGATCCTTCAGGTTTCGGGGCTGTCGCTGGGCAATACGGACTTTCAGCTCCCACCAAAGATTTTCTATTGGGTTCAGGTCTGGAGACTGGCTAGGCCACTCCAGGACCTTGAGATGTTTCTTACGGAGCCACTCCTTAGTTGCCCTGGCTGTGTGTTTCAGGTCGTTGTCATGCTGGAAGACCCAGCCACGACCCATCTTCAATGCTCCTACTGAGGGAAGGAGGTTGTTGGCCAAGATCTCACGATACATGGCCCCATCCATCCTCCCCTCAATACGGTGCAGTTGTCCTGTCCCCTTTGCAGAAAAGCATCCCCAAAGAATGATGTTTCCACCTCCATGCTTCACGGTTGGGATGGTGTTCTTGGGGTTGTACTCATCCTTCTTCTTCCTCCAAACACGGCGAGTGGAATTTAGACCAAAAAGCTCTATTTTTGTCTCATCGGACCACATGACCTTCTCCCATTCCTCCTCTGGATCATCCAGATGGTCATTGGCAAACTTCAGACGGGCCTGGACATGCGCTGGCTTGAGCAGGGGGACCTTGCGTGCGCTGCAGGATTTTAATCCATGACGGCGTAGTGTGTTACTAATGGTTTTCTTTGAGACTGTGGTCCCAGCTCTCTTCAGGTCATTGACCAGGTCCTGCCGTGTAGTTCTGGGCTGATCCCTCACCTTCCTCATGATCATTGATGCCCCACGAGGTGAGATCTTGCATGGTGCCCCAGACCGAGGGAGATGACCGTCATCTTGAACTTCTTCCATTTTCTAATAATTGTGTCAACAGTTGTTGCCTTCTTACCAAGCTGCTTGCCTATTGTCCTGTAGCCCATCCCAGCCTTGTGCAGGTCTACAATTTTATCCCTGATGTCCTTACACAGGTCTCTGGTCTTGGCCATTGTGGAGAGGTTGGAGTCTGTTTGATTGAGTGTGTGGACAGGTGTCTTTTATACAGGTAACGAGTTCAAAAAGGTGCAGTTAATACAGGTAATGAGTGGAGAACAGGAGGGCTTCTTAAAGAAAAACTAACAGGTCTGTGAGAGCCGGAATTCTTACTGGTTGGTAGGTGATCAAATACTTATGTCATGCAATAAAATGCAAATTAATTCATACAATGTGATTTTCTGGATTTTTTAGATTCCGTCTCTCACAGTTGAAGTGTACCTATGATAAAAATTACAGAGCTCTACATGCTTTGTAAGTAGGAAAACCTGCAAAATCGGCAGTGTATCAAATACTTGTTCTCCCCACTGTATGTACAGAAAAATGGAAAGAATTGGTATTGATTGTCAAGAGAACTACTTTTATGTTCTACTAAAACCAAGGACACCAACACTAGTAACAGAAAGAGAAATAAGGCAGCACAAAAGAATATGGTCAATGCAATAGCCTTGCATCAAATACTACTATATCCTTGAGATGCATTTCCAGCAAGTAAATCAAAATTTGCATGGAAGCACTGTGGGGCTCTTGTGAATTAACATTTCTCTCCCTCAACTTATCCGATCTATGTTTGTCATGGCTGGTTGCCAAGGAAAGAGAGATAAGGGCGGGTTTACACCATAAACAACGAAAACAGACTGAACCAAACAGTGGAATATAAATAGACAAGATAATGAGGTGTAAAACAAGGCACAGGTGGGACGGTTCAATCAACTAATAAGTAACCATAGCAACCAAGGACACAGGGACTAAACACAGATAAAGAAACTAAACTCAAAGAACCAAAACACAGAAAATATGTAAAAACATTGTTCTATATAGTTTAAAGTGTTTTTCTTGACCACAGTGTCATGAAAATTGTAGCCGTTGAATGTAGCCATGTAGAATGACAATGATAAATTATATTATTTTTATTAATAATAATAGTTATTATAATTATTATTATTTGCATTATTTTACATAATATAATATTTTTTATTTATTTATATTTTATTTTTTTATTTATATGTATTATATTACATGTATTTTATCAATATTATCAGCACCAAAAATGCTGTTCAAACTCTGCAGTGTAATTTGCCAAAAATTACCTTTACACGGCTGCCCTGAAAATATATAATATGAAGATTGGAAGAGAAACAGACAGTCTGTCAAGTAATTTATTCATAGCTCTTTTGTGTCAGTGTCTGTCCAATTTGACAACATTTTTCCCACTATACACACTCATGACTTTTGACTCCAACATCAAAGGATTACAACAAAACTTGTAGAATAATTACATTAATATTGTTTTTTTGTTCGTTTTTGATTTTGTTTTTTACGTACCGTATCAAAGCATAACTTTTTTACTTCGACAAGGGGTATGAAAGCATCTACTGAGTGATTTTTCAGTGACCTTCATATTTGTGCTAAGGAATTTGTCTACAGCTGATCATGATTTTGAGCTTTTATTAGACTTGGTACCTTAGATCAACACAGCATCTTTGTTTTTCTAGTTTCCACCTGAAGCTACACCATTCACTGACACTGACTTCTCGGTCACGAGGCATTCAAGCTTAAAGTGCACAAATGCTTTCTTTTTTTAATTTAATCAATGGTTATTAGTCACCAACTGTTACTTCCTCTTCTGCCGAATGATTCAAGCCGGGAATAGTTTTCTTAACTCTGGGAAAACAGTAGCATGGCTCATGAAGTTGGAACCCACTAAGAGTAATTGAAATAAACCAGGAAAGGTAAACACAGAAGTAAAAGTGATTAATGATGCTTCTGGAGCGGCGCACTATCCATTTTTCTCACCAGCACGGGAGACCTTCGCCCCAGGAGAGAGCCATTGCAACTTTAAGTTATGGCTGAATACTGTTAGAGAGTTTTAGCTCATTGCTCAATTTCATTCACACTGATATCACTTCAACAGAGTGTCCACAGGAGATCTATGGTGGCCATTTTAATGCCACTCGGAGGTTACAATTTTGCATTTTCTTCTTGGTTCGATTTGCTTTCACAAGACTTTGTTTTAAAGCTTACCAAAATGTTTTGATGCAAGTCAAATGTGAGTAAACTTTCCTCTCATTGGTCAGAGTACTGTATCTTCCAGGATTCTGCTCATAGTGTCATCCATCAAGATGTATTGACAAGTTAGCTCTACGGGCTTATTATGGATTTATATGTGGCTTTCTTTACACATAATGTAGCCTATATACACTCACCTAAAGGATTATTAGGAACACCTGTTCAATTTCTCATTAATGCAATTATCTAATCAACCAATCACATGGCAGTTGCTTCAATGCATTTAGGGGTGTGGTCCTGGTCAAGACAATCTCCTGAACTCCAAACTGAATGTCAGAATGGGAAAGAAAGGTGATTTAAGCAAGTTTGAGCGTGGCATGGTTGTTGGTGCCAGACGGGCCGGTCTGAGTATTTCACAATCTGCTCAGTTACTGGGATTTTCACGCACAACCATTTCTAGAGTTTACAAAGAATGGTGTGAAAAGGGAAAAAGATCCAGTATGCGGCGGTCCTGTGGGCGAAAATGCCTTGTTGATGCTAGAGGTCAGAGGAGAATGGGCCGACTGATTCAAGCTGATAGAAGAGCAACTTTGACTGAAATAACCACTCGTTACAACCGAGGTATGCAGCAAAGCATTTGTGAAGCCACAACACGCACAACCTTGAGGTGGATGGGCTACAACAGCAGAAGACCCCACCGGGTACCACTCATCTCCACTACAAATAGGAAAAAGAGGCTACAATTTGCACGAGCTCACCAAAATTGGACAGTTGAAGACTGGAAAAATGTTGCCTGGTCTGATGAGTCTCGATTTCTGTTGAGACATTCAGATGGTAGAGTCAGAATTTGGCGTAAACAGAATGAGAACATGGATCCATCATGCCTTGTTACCACTGTGCAGGCTGGTGGTGGTGGTGTAATGGTGTGGGGGATGTTTTCTTGGCACACTTTAGGCTCCTTAGTGCCAATTGGGCATCGTTTAAATGCCACGGCCTACCTGAGCATTGTTTCTGACCATGTCCATCCCTTTATGACCACCATGTACCCATCCTCTGATGGCTACTTCCAGCAGGATAATGCACCATGTCACAAAGCTCGAATCATTTCAAATTGGTTTCTTGAACATGACAATGAGTTCACTGTACTAAAATGGCCCCCACAGTCACCAGATCTCAACCCAATAGAGCATCTTTGGGATGTGGTGGAACGGGAGCTTCGTGCCCTGGATGTGCATCCCACAAATCTCCATCAACTGCAAGATGCTATCCTATCAATATGGGCCAACATTTCTAAAGAATGCTTTCAGCACCTTGTTGAATCAATGCCACGTAGAATTAAGGCAGTTCTGAAGGCGAAAGGGGGTCAAACACAGTATTAGTATGGTGTTCCTAATAATCCTTTAGGTGAGTGTACATATACACTGCAGCATGTATGATTTTGGCAGTTTTGTGTGATAAACAGGTTAATATTGTTAATTGTTGTTGTGCACTGATAATCTTTCACAACAGCGAGCTGTTAATTGCTGCAACCATATCATTTAATCACTGATTTATTCAGATGGGCTTTGTGAACTTAACTATACGCTCAGTGACTATACACTACCGTTCAATAGTTCTGGTCAAAAACATTTAGATTAAATTTGTCTTCAATCTAAGAAAAATGTTTGCTTTTAACCCTGTAAAGCCTACTGTATCGTATTTGATATGGAAATTTCTAAGGCCTCTAAATTATCAACAGGCTAAAATGATAATAGTGGAATGGGAAAAAAACTGTTGTATACAATCTACTACATGCCTTCTGTTCTCTGATTGATAGTTTATATTTTTACCAATTAAAATGCCTTTTAGTAAAATTCTGATATCTCCTGTATATTGTGGTGTCAGGATATATACACTGAACAAGGTGGTATGTGAATCCAAACAAGCTTTACTGAACACACAGCAGATGAAGAGATGAACAGGTGAGTAGGAATTCAATATTACAGACAGAGGATGAGGTTTTCAGATAATAATGAATGTCTTTCGGTAACACTTTAGAATGACTGTTCCGTCATTAATGAATAACTACACAGGAACAAATGAGTAACGCACTATTAACATTCACTACAATTAACTAACAAGAAACTTTGACTAACGAATTAGTAAGTAATAGTGCTCAGTAGAATGCAAGTTCACTATTATCTAATCAATAACTATTTTTTTCTCCCTGAGAACTACTAAGAACTACTATATACAGGTTCATAATTAATGAGAGTAATGCATGATGTATAAAAGTAAAGGTTTTTGTAAAGTATTGGATAGTAATGACTCAAGTGTTAATACATCCTTCTAAAGGAATTACTAATTATTTGAAACAGTATTCTAATGTGAACATCATGGCAACCCACTAGTAATGACTCAAGGAATTGCTATCCAAAACCTTACAAAAACGTACAAATGACTTCAGTCATTACTAGGGAGTTATCATACTTTTCACTTTAGAATACTGATCCAAATCATTAGTAATTCCTTCTGAAGGATTTGGTAACACCTAAGTCATCACTAGTGGGTTACCATGATCTTCACTTTATAATTAATTACACATTATGCGTTATTCATGTTAATTAACCTGTAGTAGTTCTTAGTAGTTCTCTGGGAGATATGAAAAAAATAGTAGTTATTGATTAGCTAATAGAGAATACCACATTCTACTAAGCACTATTAATTTGAGTTTCTTGTTGGTTAATAGTAGTTACTAGAGTGTTGATATTGCATTACTCATTTGTTCCTGTGTAGTTATTCATTAATGATGGAACAGTATTCTAAAGTGTTACCTGTCTTTCTTACAGATGGTGGATGGATGGAGAGGAATGTAAAGCAGGCAGATGAAGCATACAACTCAACTGAACAGTGATGGAGCAGAGCACAGGTAAGTATCACTTGGAGATACACAGGAACTGGAGTTCAAGTGGAAATCCATGATAAAGGTCCATGTCCTAGTTCAAGGCCAGGCATTGAGTGAACTCAGGTGTGTGCTTATATGTGGTGGCTGATGTGCCGAGTAAATGAGTGACAGGTGCCGGTGAGTAGAACTCTGGCGACTGGGATCGCTGAGTGGTGGTGGTGGTGAGAGAGCCTGGTGAGTTTTTGTGAGTTGTATGTTGCATTTTAGCACATGAAGGACCAAAGTGCTTTTTCATTTCGCTCTTGGTATGAATAGGTGTTAATGCCCTTTTGTCAGATGTGGCTATTTTTTCTAAGATGTGCGAGTTTGAAGGCACAAAGTCAGAAGGAAAGGCTTTGTGTGAGTTGTGCACGTTTTCTAATATAACCTCTGAATTTTAATGTGATTTACTTGGCAGACCAAACAATTTTTTTTTATATTGACATATACTGTATACAGTGTCTTAGTACATACTCTGCTTTTTATGCTATCTGTGAAAAATATTATAAGATTGTGAAGGCCTGGAGCAATGCTAGTGTTGTGCTGCACTTGATTTACTAATAGTATGTTTTTGAAAATGTCTTTAAATTGAGCAACACTTTATTTGACTATGTTGTTCAGGAAATCCATAATGTATATTCATGTGTGATGTCTTTGAGGATGGGCGTGTATTTTCTTTAAACTTTGGCTCTAAAACATATATATGTTGAATACAACATTTTTGTAAACAATTTGTACCTATTGTGAAGAATATGAATGTGATGTGTTCAATCAATACTAAAATAAAAAGTAATATTCCATTCTCGCATTGTAATAGCTGCCAGATTACACTAATAATATTTTATCGATTGAGATCACCAGAGGAGGGTACATTTTCTAGAAATTTAGTAAGGCAATTTACCTTTAAGCAATGTGTCCAGTTTCCGCTGAGATCCTTTCAGATTCTCAATGCTTGTGTTGGAGAGAAATTAAGATGTCTTGATTAAAGAGAGCTCAAGTTATCAGAATGATTCTGGGTTACTTTTCTTGCACCAAGGCACATAACACCCTTACTGGGAAGGAAGTAATACCTTCATTTTCAGGGTCCCATGCACACGGATTCTTAAGGAAATGATATACGCTTGAGAAAGGTTTGTTCCGGGTCCTGAAGGCTGATGTATCTACCAAGCATGTCACCAAACAACAGATTTAATCTCTGCCTAGAGCTAGCATTTTATTTATATCTCAATGAGAACATCTTACAATACACTGGCAATGCTAAAACCAATATGCTTTGCCGTTGTGTGGTCATTGTGCCTTGACATACCAGTCACGGATTCTTGAATTATGGGATGTTTGGAATTTTTATTGTACCTGCCATTAGTTCTGAAAATATTTTTCCATGCAACTACAATTAGCATCATGTCGACTTTGACATAATCAAAGATGATCACTAGAAAGTTCTTAAATGGATAGTTCACCCAAAAATTTAAATTCTTTCATCGTTTACTCACCCTCATGTCATTCCAAACCTGTATGCATTTCTGTATGCAAGTCAGTGCATCCAATGTTGTATTTCTTCAACAACAAAAAAACACTATTGAATGATTTGAGAGTGAGTAAATGATGACAGAATTTTCAATGGTCGAGCTATCTCTTTATATATTGGCCTCTACATATCATGGGAAAAGTGTTTGAAATAAGTGATTACACAATCTTTTCTTTCTAGATGCAGCCTATTTTCTAACATGACATAGAATAAAACTTGAAACAGAAGAATTTTAATAAAACAATAAAGACCACTGTTCCAGTTCCAGAAATGTTGAAAAATCCAATATGACTAATTCAAAGCTGATCTTTGTTTAAAAGAACAAACTTAGCAAAACTTTAAAATAAAACCTTGGAGATTTCTGTTCTTGGCTTAGTGGAAATTCAGACACATGTTTTATCATGCACTTCATTACTAGATTAGTCACTTTCACAAAATGAAAGTGCTCCTATATTGATTTAAGCCTAGAACAATTTTCAGATAATCAGAATTAATTAGTCATTTCTGAACAGCTCTTTATTGAACACATATCAAACTATAAGTTGTAGTTAACATGCAAAATATAAAATGCATGCATACAGGCATATCAATACTTTTGTAAAATATGTACACCATATTGCCAAAAGTATTGGGACAACCCTCCAAATCATTGAATTCAGGTGTTCCAATCACTTCCATGGCCAAAGGTGTATAAAATCAAGCACCTAGGCATGCAGACTGTTTCTACAAACATTTGTGAAAGAATGGGTTACTCTCAGGAGCTCAGTGAATTCAAGCATGGTACCGTGATAGGTTGCCACCTGTGCAAGTCCATTCGTGAAATTTCCTCAGTACTAAATCTTCCATGGTCAACTGTTAGTGGTATTATAACAGAGTGGAAGCAATTGGGAACAGCAGCAACTCAGCCACGAAGTGGAAGGCCACGTAAAATCACAGAGCGAAGTCAGCGCATGCTGAGGCACACAGTGCGCAGAAGTCGGCAACTTTCTGCAGAGTCAATAGCTACAAACCTCCAAACTTTGTATGGCATTCAGATTAGCTCAAGAACAGTGCGTAGAGAGCTTCATGGAATGGGTTTCCATGGCCGAGCAGCTGCATACAAGCCTTACATCACCAAGTGCAATGCAAAGCGTCGGATGCAGTGGTGTAAAGCACGTCGCCACTGGACTCTAGAGCAGTGGAGACGTGTTCTCTGGAGTGACGAATCACGCTTCTCTGTCTGGCAATCCGATGGACGAGTCTGGGTTTGGCGGTTGCCAGGAGAACGGTACTTGCCTAACTGCATTTTGCCAAGTGTAAAGTTTGGTGGAGGGGGGATTATGGTGTGGGGTTGTTTTTCAGGGGTTGGGCTTGGCCCCTTAGTTCCAGTGAAAGGAACTCTTAATGCTTCAGCATACCAAGACATTTTGGACAATTTCATGCTCCCAACTTTGTGGGAACAGTTTGGGGATGGCCCCTTCCTGTTCCAACATGACTACGCACCAGTGCACAAAGAAAGGTCCATAAAGACATGGATGAGCGAGTTTGGTGTGGAGGAACTTGACTGGCCTGTACAGAGTTCTGACCTCAACCCGACAGAACACCTTTGGGATGAATTAGAGCGGAGACTGCGAGCCAGGCCTTCTCGTCCAACATCAGTGCCTGACCTCACAAATGAGCTTCTAGAAGAATGGTAAAAAAAAATTCCCATAAACACACTCCTAAACCTTGTGGAAAGCCTTCCCAGAAGAGTTGAAGCTGTTATAGCTGCAAAGGGTGGGCCAACTCCATATTAAACCCTATGGATTAAGAATGGAATGTCATTAAAGTTCATGTGCATGTAAAGGCAGACGTCCCAAAACTTTTGGCAATATAGTGTATATATTTTTTTATATCAAACTGCTGTATATTTCTACTTCTTGCAGGAAATCTATGCATGCTACATTATTTGGAAATAATCTTTATGCCTCAGGCTCTGATTGCATACAACTCTGTGTTTTTCATGGCGTCAAATGAAATGCGTCAAAAATGTGTGCATGCTCTTTACATGACCACCCTTCTGTCTGACCTGAAAACAGCTCTGCTTTGTCTGTCGTAGCGGTGAAGGTTATGACTTGTGGGACCTGGTCGCTGATCGGTGCCAACAGGCAATATCTACTCAGGGGATCTGTTGTAAGAGAGATGTCCATATGTTGAGCCTTATGGGAGCTTGAAAAGAGCTATGTAATTCAGAGCAAACATGTCTGGGCTCTCCCCTATGAAAACGTCTATTTTTAAACCACATGACTAACTGATTCTAATTCAGACTGCCAGAAACAAAACAGAGGTTTGTTATTAGCCAATAAACTGAGGCGCTTAAGCTTAGTGTTCCTGGATGTGAGCTGAGTGGTGTGCATCTAGGGAACGTGATGTATTATTCACTAAGGTCATAATGGGGTTTTTGTGAACATATGTCATCATGCTAGTTCCAATATGCTTTAGTTTTCTCTAGTTATATATGTGAATGGAGGCTCTATTGGAATCTCCTGTGACATCCATTAAGCTGCCACTCAGCACAGAGCTTCAGGAACGTACACTCCCTCTGCCCAAAGGTTCCTTCTGAGAAGAGCAAACATTTGTGACACTTTGAAAAGCCAGCAAACCCGTCCTTTAGGATTGCAAGACAGCTTTGCTCAGAGGCTTCAGTTTGGATGTAACATGTGTGAGGAAGATAAGTAGCCCACAGAGCTTGAATATATGAAAGACATTCTCTAACATATCACTACTTACCAGATTACTTTTTAAAAATAGTTTTCAAAATACCCTACGGTGCCTTGAAATGCTTCCAAGGTTTTTTGGCAATAGATTTGCCACCCACATTAGGTTTCAAAGCACTCTCAGTCTTTGTAAACTGTGAATCCCAATTTTGACCATGCTTGATCATTACTAGCCTAAACAGTTATGCTCTTTCTCTTTTTGATTAGATCCATACAGTCATTACATATATAGCCACACTGCTCGTTTGGATTCTATTCCCAGTGACCATCTTGAGAAGATGGAAGCCATGAAAAACTACCCACCACACACACTTGAGCACAAATTTGCATTTGTATTTTTTGTATAATCCAACACAATCTCATGGCAATTCATAACTTTTTTTGGCGAATTGGTGGCTAATTCGTATGAATTCGTACAATCTCATTTGTACATTTTCATACAATCTGCTTACGCCCCAATGACAGTTATGTTTAGAGATGTGGTTAGGGGTGGACCTTCATGTTTTTTGGTACGATTTTGTATGACTTCTTATAGTTACATTTTCCTGTGAGATTGTTTTGGATAATAAACTTAAAACCGCCTTATTCTTTGAGTGTTCCATCACTTATTTTACTCACTGAGAAAGGGAAAAGTGCTCAGTTTATTATGTATGGTAACAAAACTAACCCCAGGAATGGTATTAAATGCAGATTGATGAGGACACATTACTTTTAATTACCCCAGTTAGGGTAATTTCTTTCAAATCCCCATTGGTATGTATTTTAATACAGTATTGGATAAAATATTTAAGAATTTGTGTAGAGAAATCATATTTTTTACCACAATATTACATTGTTAACATGGAGTTCACCAATAACTTTCTAACTATTTTTTTCTCAATTTACCAAAAAAAAAAAAAAAAAAAAAGTAGAAACAACTGAAATCACACATATGAAATAATCATATTATGCAAATGTTTAGCCTTGGGCATGCGGTCACTCATTTAAAATGTTCCAAACTCAATAACATTAGAACAAGATTAAAAAATATATTCATGTGCCTATACGCACATGTTGTGAATTAGGCAGAATTTTTTGTGAGAAGTTCTCCTGTGCATACAAATACGAAATAAACAATGCAATTATTAGCGAATAGACCCATTATGTTTTGAGAAATTAATTAGAAATACTTATTATAGCAATATTTCTTTATTTACAATTTACTTAACCCTTTGTGCTGCTCGCGTTGCGATAAAAAAAAAATATATATTTCAATTAAATGAATGTACTATTTTAGTTCGATAATGTTTTTTTAATTTAATATTTTGTATTTTTAGTGGATTTTATGGGACTAAATTATATTTATGGAAAAGTTATGATCCATTTATTATCTGGTAATCACTTTTTGAGCATAGACCTGAAAATGGAATTTCCAACTTAACCCTTAAATGCATGACTTTCATTCTTACATACTCAGGTCTTTAGCGACCCGGATCTTTATCTAACACGGATGGATCTCTAGCTGTCGTGATAATATAAAACTCTCCTGAAATTAGAATTACAACTACAGAAGAATAAAATAAAGCATATTTCGTTACCTTCTGGAGCTTGGAAGGGTTCAGTTAGAGCAGATGTTTTATACCATCATCACTGTCCTCGTCAGAGCTCATTTTCCAGTACATTCAGCATCTTGCTCATATTCGCCATCTCAAACATTCTCAAAACTATCATTTTCAGCATCTTCAAAATAAATATTTTGATCGCTGACAGCTTCTTCTCCAGATCCACCATCAAGTGACAGTGACACTAATATATGATTGCGTTCAGTTCTTGCTCTGCAGTAAATCGCTGAGCCATTTCAAGGTTTACAGATTATATTTATATTCTTTCGTTTTCTGTCTGCCGTATGAATGATGAGTGAAACGTCACTTCATCATTGTGTCAGACATTGCCACCTTGTGGAATAAAAGTGAATTGCACTTATTCCGTCATTAAAGGATTAGTTCACTTTAAAATGAAAATTTCCTGATAATTTACTCACCCCCATGTCATCCAAGATGTTCATGTCTTTCTTCAGTCGAAAAGAATCGTTGTGATTCTTCACGGCGTGTGACGTCATTACGTCGGAAAGGTCGCGGCCGTGACGTACGTGGAAGTACCGACCCAGTGTTAAAACGAACGTGCAAAGACTAAATCAAACTCCATTTACAAAAATAAAGGTAAAACAACGATGTCGGACGATTTTGAAGTTGGAGGAGAACATGAGATGGAGTTTTACGGCACTGGGTCGGTACTTCCACGTACGTCACGCGTGACCTTTCCGGCGTGATGACGTCTACGCCATGAAGAATCACAACATTAAAGTCGTGGATTCGTGATTAAAAAGTATATACATTTTTATTTTTTATTGAAAATGACCAATGGTTTCACTAGATAAGATCCTATTCCTCAGCTGGGATAATGCAGAGCCCTCTGAAGCCCTTCGAAGCACTTTGAAACTGCATTGATTTGGATTTTCAACCGTTGGTTGCCATTGAAATACATTATATGGAGGAAAATCCTGGAATGTTTTCCTCAAAAAACTTAATTTCTTTTCGACTGAAGAAAAAAAGACATGAACATCTTGAGTGAGATGGGGGTGAGTAAATATCAGGAAATTTTCATTTTGAAGTGAACTAATCCTTTAAAGATTCAATTATTGTTGTTCAGAAAAAAATATATGTACACTCTTACACACCTCGGGCCGTTAGCGACCCTATACAATTTTTACAAAAAATTAATGGAAAAACAGGCATTCTTTTATAATTTTATTATTTATTTATATTTTTTTAATATTATTTATTATTTAAACTTGTTATAATGATGTCTAACTTTAAAAAATGAATGAGGAGGAGGGTAGTGAATGACGTCCTGGGTCGCTAAAGACCCGAGGTATGCATTTAAGGGTTAAACTGTCGAAAATCTTGAATGTTTTGGAGCACAAACTTAAGTTTGGTCCCTTTTTAAAGAAGACATTTGGCAAATTATTGCTGTTGAAGATTATAGAAGTTTATGTTTATTATTATAAAAAATGCATAAAAATTATATTTTTGAAATTTTATTTGAAATATATATTTTCCAAACCATGTTTTACTCTAAAAATCATCAAATTCAAAAACAGTCGTGTTCCAAATTTGAGGTTGATATCTCAAAAAATGAGCTTTCAGTAAGCTTTTGTTTGGGCACAGTACCAAATGGTTCCACTAGATGAAACAAACAAAGTGGACTATTTCTTTTCAGGACCATTTAACCTTTTTGAATCATGTCCATGATTTGTGTGTGTGTGTGTGTGTGTGTGTGTGTGTGTGTGTGTGTGCGTGTGTGTGTGTGTGTGTGTGTGTGATTTAAAAAAATACAGAAACCATTAAGATATTATCTAAATTTCAAAGGATGGCTAAAAATAAGTTGAAATGCGAGTTTAGCTCATTTCCATCCTGTTATTTTCTTGCCACCTGTGTAAATGATCAAGTTATATAATTAATAAAATGTAAGTACCTGAGCTTGACCAGATCATATTTCTGAAAGTCTCGTATACCCTTATACAGAAAAAATTATTTAAAGCACACCACAACACAGCACACACATGCATAATATTTTTTTTTTTTTAATTAGAAAGTTCAAAAGGTACCGCATAACAGGAATAACCCTGTTCATGAATGATTTATTAACCCTTGATTCTTCAAACGTATCTTGAAATGCTTCATAAAAAAACGTGGAATATAATGGCAATATTTCATTCACAATTACATTCACTGGGACTCAGCTCATTACTGTTAATCATTTTCTGGTAAGGGGGCTGTCAAGGAAACTCGGGAATAATGAAAGTCAGAATATTAAGTCACTCAATGCCCCATGTGAGGGTCAACAACCACTAGACGTCCACACTATCACCATCATCATGCTGTTTGCTCGCATTTATACATGCACCAATTACTTGAAATTTCAGTTTTAAAATGAATTCCATCAGTGGAATAAATTATTATGGTCAAAGCCCTGAGAAGGCAAAGAATGAACTCAACAAGGATGAATGGTAGATAGATTATATGTAATTTCACTTGGGTGAAAACCATTAGTACCAGCTATATGTGGAGTGAAAGGAAGGTTTTCAGCCTTTCCAAAATCACTTCTTGCATCAGCAACATTTATTAAATTTTCTTTAGAAACAAGTCAGATGGTTGTTGGCATAAGCGGATTTTACTTCATCCCAAAATGTTTGAGAGGCAAGTTTTAACTTTTTCACAATCCCATATTGGTTGTACAATTTTTAAAAGATTGTGGCTGAGTAGACCTACAGTATATGGATAAATATATATTATCATTACTAATGTTATCACCAATATCAAAAGTTACTATCTAGGAGGATGTGAATGTGGCGAGGTTATGTGATCATATCAGGCTTATTATGATTGCTCTGAATTTTGCAGTGTTGCTTATAATTGGCTTTAAATGCAACCCCAACATTCATTTGCTTCTACAATTAATGATAGTTAATTTTCCTTAAATGTTTTCAGTGTATTATGTGTTCACTGACCTTATCTTATGCTCAACCTTACAAGTATTTTTATTTATATATTTATTTATTGGCTATTAGGTGCTCAAGATTTTGTGTACTAATGTAACCCTTCCGGTTCTACTTGCACCCAGTGTTGCCAAGTCTGTGGTTTTCCCGCAGAATTGGGCTACTTTTAAGTTGTTGCCTAGGGTAAAAAAAAAATGTCACAGGTTGATTTCCACCCCCGTAATGCTGGGTACACACCAGTGATAATCAGGGCGATTTTCAGCCGATTTCTCCCCTTCCAACAATCCAAGGTAAAGTCCTGATTATCTTGAAGGTTCTACAGATTATCTTATCAGATTTTCCTGTGGTGTGAGGTGTGTTAAGAGTGACTGAATCTGCTCAGAAAAACGTTGGAGCCGCCCCAATCTCGAATCGTAAATATTCGACATGTTTGTTTACTTTAAAGTCACGTTTGATGCGAGAGATTTTGCGAGTTTTCCCGTGTTCACAGGCGGGACTCTGGTTGTTTGTGAATGGAATCTGTTAGTGTGTGGTGTGCTTTCCTAGTCACATCGCGGCACTCTACACACTAGAGGAGCAAAATGGTTAAATCTATGATTTCTTATCATCATGTTTGTGGTCTCTCATATTTTGAAAATCTTATAAGAATTTAAAAATCTTTTAGTGTGGCCCCAGCTTAAGTACGGTTTCGCCGCTCCAACACCTTCAAAACACCCCCCAGACAAACAAATTCAGTGGAGAATTCGGCTGTCTGCTACTTTTGACTGGCCATTGGGTTACTTTTGTTGCATAGACCTGGCAACCCTGCTTGCACCGCTCCAAGCAGGATTCGAACTGGCGTCTCCGGCATGGGAGGTGCACATGCTAACAAGGACGTAGCCTCTAGTGTGCCTCTTAAGGCCAGGGCAGTGAAGTTTACTAGTACAGCTCTTACTAGCTGGCCTCCTTTACACTCACCCCCGAAACCTCACTCCCATCCGGGTCACGGCACCAATGTAACCCCTATGGTTCTACTCGCACCGCTCCAACCGGCGGGCATGCTAACAAGGATGCAAAAGACAACAGCCTATAACTTCAGTCGCTAGTGCGCCTCTTGTGGCCAGGGTAGTGAGGTTTACTCTCACAGCTCTTACTAGCTGGCCTCCGTTACACTAACAGGTTCATCAACTTCCTGTCTATAGCTAATGAAGTCCCTGTGTTAATGCATGGCTAATTTAGTGTGAACTGGTGGAACAGAAGGCAGTGCTGTTGCTTCTGTTTGTCTTCAGTGTTAAATTATGACATTCCATATAGATACTGACACTGATGAACTCCTGACATAGGTTGTATTTCAGTTTGTCTAATTATATATCCAATCAGCAGCATGTGTGAATGATGACAGGGTGGAAGTACTGAGATATATTAGGGCTAGACTACATAAATCACATGTGTACACATTCATTCAAAGTCATACAACAGCACATATAACATCTGGAGGAGAGAGTTTTTGCCTGCACTAGACACATAGCATTACTCTTCCATTTGCTTCTAAACTCCCATTCCTTCCTCAGCCTCTCTCTCTTTTTCTTGCATTCCAGTTCTACATTAACTTGATCTCTCCATCTTTTTGTCTAAATCTGTCGCTGGAAATGGTGACATTTATAGTAATTCTACTTTTGTTAATAACCATTCTATTTAGTAACCACTAAAATTTCAAGAAGTAATCTTTTCCCACCGAAGTGCTAAGGATATACAAATATTAGTGCTCAGCTATTATTATATATATTTGCCTATTCTTAAACTATTACCTACACTGTATTTACAGCCTTGCTAATGTAGTTATTTATTGTTACTGTTTGCTACTAATTACTAGTTTGCTACTTTTTCTAATAAGACTTCTTTCTTATTCTTTTCAACTTTTGTTATGCTCAGATAACAAGCTGCATCATATCAAAAATGTTAGTGGTCAACAACTGATTGATTGATTAGTTATTTACTGTAATTTCGCTAATAATTGCTAGTTTGCTACTGTTCATAGTAAGCTGAGAAAAGAGAAAAAGGAGATTTTAACGTCAAACATTAGTGTTTAAAGCCGATGTTCCGATGTCCACCATTTTCTATCTCAGCTTAATATGCAGAGACAACTATAAGTCACTCATAGGTAAGCTGATTTCTGTTTTAATCTTAGCAGAATTACCTGCTTTTATCTAAACAATGGCAAACCGGACAGTAGTGTTTGGAAAACAGGACATTATTTTTCCAATCTCGTTTAATTCCCATAGTGGCGTATAAATTACACACTGCAGCTTCAACAGCTTCTGTCCCTGACACAACTAACCTATTCGGGTAACGCACACATTTGTAGAAAGCTCAGGCTGATGCAGAGTGAAGAGGTCATGGTTTAAGTGCAAAACCTTTTAAGTGTTAGATTGCAATCTTCATTAATCCCTGAGTGCTGGAGAGTCTACTAAGAGTCCACAGCTTTTCCTTGAGGAAAGATTGGGCCAGTGCGTATCTGGCCTTTTCAGTTAATGAGGGCCTCTCTCTCTCTCTCTCTCTCTCTCTCACTCTCTCGCTTTAGGAGGCATCTTTCATGTGGAACAAGATGGAGTGAATTTTACTTGGCTTTCCATTGTGTTCGGTTTCAGACAGCCTCTGGGCTCTTTGGCTTGTTTGCATCCTGCTCTCTTCTCTCATCAGCCTGTAGCTAAAGCACATAGCTGCTGGTGCCAATTGATTTTCTATGTCGTTTGTATTGAGAGTCTTCTACATAATTTATTTTGTAGCGTTGTGATATGTCGTCGCAGTGGATAAAATGTGTTTGAGTCTGCATTTCTTTCCACTGCATATCCTAGGAAATGAATTTCTCTGATTGTTTGCAGTTTTGTACTTTATTTTGAAGATGAATGTGCTTAAGACTATTTATTTTGCCGGATCTGATCAAGGAGTGTGTGAGTGTGTGCTTCCACAAATGTGTGTTTACTTTTTAATTGCCTTTTTCCCAGCCAACCTCCATCTTGTCTCTCTGGTGCCATTAGAAAATCATTCTGCAGTTAAACATCCTCAGAGACCAGATTCTCATCTTCCACCTATCCAGTTTTTAGCCTCCAAATCTAGCCTTTAAGCTGTTGAAATCATCACCAGAGACCCCCTGCAGCATAATACCCTTTCATTCACACCTCTCATGTGTCAGTGAATTTGTGGTCTATCCATAATCTCTTCCATTATGTCTCATATGAAGCATGGAAGAGATTATGAGTAAAATTCATGTAGCATGACATGCTACATCTGTTTCAGAATTGTTCTATCCATATCTGCACATTCATTAAAACATGCATGCATTTTTGTATCTTTTGCTAAACATTGAAAAAATTCACAACTTAAAGTTGGTGTGACTAAATAGAAATGGAAAAATCAGGAATGGAAAGTTTATTATGCTTTTGCTCATTTCAACTTAAGAACAATTTGATACTATTTTTGCATTATTTCATTTATTTAAAATGGATTATAGAAACAGAAGTTTTATAGATTTTGGTTCCATTTCGAATGGAACTCCATGCTGCGCCATGGCATTGTGACGCTATGGGAACATCTTAAGTCATGGGGTTTGTATATAGATATGATAGATTAGTTTGAGACTTTGTTTGCAATTACAGAGATCATACGTTTCCTGTAGTTCTTGACCAGGTTTGCACACACTGCAGCAGGGATTTTGGCCCACTCCTCCATACAGACCTTCTCCAGGTCCTTTAGGTTTCGGGCTGTCGCTGGGCAATACGGACTTTCAGCTCCCTCCAAAGATTTTCTATTGGGTTCAGGTCTGGAGACTGGCTAGGCCACTCCAGGACCTTGAGATGCTTCTTACGGAGCCACTCCTTAGTTGCCCTGGCTGTGTGTTTCGGGTCGTTGTCATGCTGGAAGACCCAGCCATGACCCATCTTCAATGCTCTTACTGAGGGAAGGAGGTTGTTGGCCAAGATATCGCGATACATGGCCCCATCCATCCTCCCCTCAATACGGTGCAGTCGTCCTGTCCCCTTTGCAGAAAAGCATCCCCAAAGAATGATGTTTCCACCTCCATGCTTCACGGTTGGGATGGTGTTCTTGGGGTTGTACTCATCCTTCTTCTTTCTCCAAACACGGCGAGTGGAGTTTAGACCAAAAAGCTCTATTTTTGTCTCATCAGACCACATGACCTTCTCCCATTCCTCCTCTGGATCATCCAGATGGTCATTGGCAAACTTCAGACGGGCCTGGACATGCGCTGGCTTGAGCAGGGGGACCTTGCGTGGGCTGCAGGATTTTAATCCATGACGGCATAGTGTGTTACTAATGGTTTTCTTTGAGACTGTGGTGCCAGCTCTCTTCAGGTCATTGACCAGGTCCTGCCGTGTAGTTCTGGGCTGATCCCTCACCTTCCTCATGATCATTGATGCCCCACGAGGTGAGATCTTGCATGGTGCCCCAGACCGAGGGAGATTGACCGTCATCTTGAACTTCTTCCATTTTCTAATAATTGCGCCAACAGTTGTTGCCTTCTCACCAAGCTACTTGCCTATTGTCCTGTAGCCCATCCCAGCCTTGTGCAGGTCTACAATTTTATCCCTGATGTCCTTACACAGCTCTCTGGTCTTGGCCATTGTGGAGAGGTTGGAGTCTGTTTGATTGAGTGTGTGGACAGGTGTCTTTTATACAGGTAACGAGTTCAAACAGGTGCAGTTAATACAGGTAATGAGTGGAGAAGAGGAGGGCTTCTTAAAGAAAAACTAACAGGTCTGTGAGAGCCGGAATTCTTACTGGTTGGTAGGTGATCAAATACTTAAGTCATGCAATAAAATGCAAATTAATTATTTAAAAATCATACAATGTGATTTTCTGGATTTTTGTTTTAGATTCCGTCTCTCACAGTTGAAGTGTACCTATGATCAAAATTACAGAGCTCTACATGCTTTGTAAGTACGAAAACCTGCAAAATTGGCAGTGTATCAAATACTTGTTCTCCCCACTGTATATACACTGCCAGTCAAAAGTTCGGACACACTTTCCCATTCTCTTTAATGGTAAAGTGTGTCCAAACTTCTGACTGGTAGTGTATATATAATTACATATATATATGGCCAGAGGAGATTAGAAATAAATAAAACCAAATTGGATGATCGCTTTCTTTCTAATAAAATCTGCCATTCTTCCCGGACCTCCATGCTGAGGTATCGAGGTCCTGGGGTAACCCATACTCGGCTTGAATTCCATCAATGTCGAATTACTCCTCCATTTGGAGGCTTGGGGAGTATGGGTATGCTGCGTTGCCACGGGGCACTTGCGAGAGACACTTGCAAGATATCTCTCCCCTGCGGCAGCTAAATCTTTAAAGAAACCCACACTGCCCTCGAGGCCTTGCACAGTTACATCTGGCCTTGTGGGAAAAGCATATGAAGCAGCGGGTCAGGCTGGTGCGTCACTGCATTGTCCAAGTGTACCAGGCTGACCTGCTTAATGACCTGACTCTGGTGAGACTATTGACCCTGAGTCAATCAGGGTACTCCACCGGGCCACAGATCTTGCCCTCCGTGCCACTAAGCAGATGGCCTGCTCCATCGCCCATGCTACGGCTGCTATGGTTGCCATGGAGTGGCATTTGTGGCTCAACCTGTCTGGCACAGGGAGAATGCCCCTCTGGGGTGGAGACAAAGGCACCATTACATCTAAATGGGGCAAAGTAATTTAATTCCAATTTATCTGACTCCATTTTATCATGACCTCGAATTTAGGTTAGAATGTCGATTGGTTATTTGGTCATTTGTATAATCTGTTCAACCCTTTGTTGAAATTATACCCATTCATCCGGATCCCAATAACACTTTATTTTATTCAGTCCCCATAGATCTGAACACACTTAATTAATGCAAGACTATATCTAACCAGAGGCCATGATCATTACCATAGAACCAAGCGACCAACTTAACTTCCTCTACTGGTAACTTTACATAATCATGCCGTGGTTTCCCACATACACGTAATTAGAATAATATTACAATAATCAGGAGTTGAGGCTCACCCTATTTAGATTGGTCTAACAACTTTTTGTTGCTCTAAACGGAAGACCCATTTGGTCTACTAGCCTCTACAGTCTAAGTATACGAAACTAATGCAAATGTCAGAGCTCTAAAACATCAGTCTGGTGCGCCCCTCTGCTTCACTCAGAACTGTGCTCTAGTCCGTTACTAATCTGAGCGTAGATTTGCGGTGTTATTGATTTAATGTAATCTACTAGAGTTAATAATTCCAGAGTAAGTCAGAATAAATCAATGTAACAATTTATTATTAGTCAGGTAAATGTATACATAATCAATTCAAAGATAATCAATATATAACATCAAATGCTCTGAAGTAAAGAGTAAAAGATAGATACCTGACTTCTGAAAATTACATAACACTGAGTGTCTAGAAGACACTCAGCGTTACGGGCTGACCTGTGTAAAGGATCGCGCCCTGACCCTTCTGCAACAACCCTTAAATACTCAGACCAAGACAGAAACCTCTTTCAAATGTAAACATGAGTTGGGAATGGGAAATTGCATTAATCAAGTCCTGTAGACCTGTAATTTACACCTTATTGAGGACAGGAGGTAAAGACCAATTGACAGAGGACACACCCACCACAATAAGCCAAATATCTTTAAACCTTTGTTACCTTTTGCTGTACTTCTGTGAGAATGAGACCTTTGTACCAGTCGCACTGAGACATTTCAAATGATTCCAAACATGTATAATACTGTATAGTACTTGTTCACAATAACCCATGTAGATTTTGGGTGAATTATAGAGCAGAGATGGGGGTGAGGGGATGAAATGTAAATTAAAGTGATTGACTTCGTGTGGCTGAGCCTCGGGTGGGGATGCCACTTTCACAAGAGAGAGTTCAAATGTTAATATCCCGAAACATCCTTTGTTTTCTCGGGAGTAGTCGTTCCTTAGCCCAGACGTCCCGGCATCTTACAGTCTTACATTATTCAACCCGAACCTCCATCGCAAGGACAACTTGAGCAGGACGTTTCTCAGTGATACGCTACTCAGTTTGAAGTACATTATGAGATGTTGCAGCTGTATTTCCTCACCATCAGCATTAACAAGTGGATGTCCATCAACAAACTAATGTGTATATTGCGGTGCATGTGCAGGAATTGTATTAACTGTATCAATAACGGTGCATATGTTAGCCAAGCACTAACATGAATGCCTGATGTTACATTAAACATTAAATCTTACTCCATCCTTGATCTTTACTCAAAGTAGTAAGAACGACAGACAATCTGCATTAATAGACACAGTTATAGGTAATAGTGGTACACAGCTGATTTGCAGCAGTATTTTAGTAAGACAGTAATAACGTGAGTTAGCCGATTAGCCGGAAACTTACACAATATAAAACACAAAACGACATATTTTGAACACCCGGATATACATGAATAATTAGGTATAATATAATAATATACTTACAGGTTGTGATTCTGAGGAGCAAGCTGGTCCAAATAAACTGGGCACTGACCCATCTTTCAAGAGCAAGCGTTTTGCGAATCCCGCATTGAACTCCGAGATTTGCAAAGCAGTCGTCAGTAAAATGACATGTTTGAGGGCGGGACAAGTTGTTCGCGGGGGGACAACGTACATCATAGGCTTTACATATCGACTTTACATCTTTGCAGAACGTTTACATTCACAAACAGCTATAGGCCTATTACACACTGCATGAAAGGGAATATTCGAAAAACCATAAGAAACAATATTGTCATAGCATCTCGCTAAACCAGCTAAACCTTGATCCGCTGCCATAAAGGGAGTTTGTTATCAGTTTCTACATCCTGTCGCAGTCTCTATGTGCTAATGAGTTAGCAGGCGGTGATGTTTACTCTCATTAAGTTAGTGAGCGTGTGTATGAATCTCTGCAGGAGACAGGTGAAGCAGATGGCGGTGGCTGTTGGTGATGGTGATTGGTGGACGAGGGAATCAGAACCCTCCTCCCTGAGCCTGCCTCTGAAACCAGTTGGAGCATCAAATAACAGGAGACGACCAGGGAGAGGACAACTCTATACCATCTCAATTACAGGTCATTACAAACTTCAGACTGCACTTATTATGCACAACTCAGTCACACTTTAACTATGTAGCTATTTACAACTGTAACTGTACTTTATGTTTAGGTAGATCTTTATAAGACTAAATTCTTTATTTATCTGGGACCATGGGAAGGTTGTATTTATTTCCCGCAAATTCCATGTGGCGCTGCCATGCTAAGTTACAGGATGGTCCTTCTGCTGCCTGAGGTTAATTGTCTTTTTCAAGGTCACAATGGTGATAGTTTGGGAATCACCCCTTGCAGGGTTTAAACTTGCAGCCTTGAACTTCAGGGACCAGCCTAGATTATTATGAAGCATTCCAAGTGGTCCTCAAATTGATTCTGATCAAAAAAAATAAAAAAAGCCCACCATGGTACCTTTTTAGTGATATATGTTATTGTTGTTCTAAACTTTGCTTTTAACTCAGGGTAAAGGAATGTTTGACACTTTGTTTGTAATGTTTGTAATTTAGAAGCAGGGTTAGCATCGCGTTTTACCCGTTTTACCCGGGGTTATGAAACCCTGCCACAGAGCAGGGTTTGCACCGATTTTGTGGTGTTAACCCCAGATTGTGGTGTCAAACTTGTACAGTTTGAAACTATGCAGTGTTAGATTGTTAAGGCTATGCAATGCTTAGACACCCAATCGTGTGCCTCATGTTCAGGTGCTTTGGACAGTCCTGGAAACACAGTGCTTTAACAGTCATTTCAGCATTTGAGAGGATGTCTAATGGTGATGGAAGAAGAGCCTGTTTTCTTCTTACCCTTATAGTCCGAAAAGTCAGTCAGCAATATATAGCCTAATATGAGTGTGAACATTGTGAAATGTCAGTTTATGAATACCCAGGATTAATTGTTAACCCCGGGTAAAATATGATGTTTTATTAACAAAGTTTGGGAGGAGTATGTTCAGATAATCAACCAAACTCTGTTCCATGACAGTTTTTCCAGCACCCCTCTTCCACCCCAACTCCTCACTCTCGATTATTTCTATCCCAGCCTTGGAGTCCTCTCCTCGAACAGCATGCCAAATTGGCATATTTAATACTATGGCCACGTTCACACAGCAGCAGAATACGGTTGTCAGTCCTTAATACCATTACATTCACACACAGTACGGCTATTTCACGGGAGTGACAACTGCATTCTATAACCAAACTCAGGCCGTAAATTTTCAGGACTCACAACCGCATTCTCGGAAAACACGTGCTGTGTGAACGGAACCACACTGGACAGCTAGTTGACTGTCACGTCATACAGTGCGAGAGAGCCGCTCTACTAAGGGGTTTTAGTGTGTGGTTTTGCTTTTGGTAACTTACAGCGAGGGAGATATGAGCTGTGTGTCAACTAAAGGTTCTAGATCCAGTCACTGTTCTCCACCGGAGCCGCGCACGCCAGTTTTGTGTTCTATGCAGGTGCACGACTCATGCGCGAGAAGCTGCATAGGACGTGAGATGCAACAGTTAACACTAGAACCGCCAGGGGTCGCTGTATACCTAAAACCGCCAGCGGGTAAAATTTCTCCATGCAGATGATTACTATTTTGATACGGCTAAAAAACGTAATATGTCACTGTATTATGCCACTGTCTTCATAAAGTAATGTATAGAGTCATTAAATTATTATTTTTAGTCATCAACTATGTTTTTGTCCTGTTGTTTTATGCTATTTTAAGCAGGCTACACTACACTATCACTTTTTGGTGAATATAGGCTAAATCAGCCTGCAATGACAACAAGAGTTAGAAGGAAAAAAATACATATTTGGGTGGTGTAATATTATAATAAAATGTCATTAATCACATACTAAGATAACCCATGTTATTTAAATTACTAAAATACCGTAAATAGACAATAAAGAGCAATAATAATCCACCGCACTGCATAGGATGTATGACAAAGGATGACATACGATGTATGACATATGCAACGACAAATTCAAGCGCACAGTTTCACCTAATTAATTATTAATTTGTTTAGTTATATCATTTATAATTTGAATAAGAGAACAACACCAATAAACTTGGGGTAATCATGAAAATTATTTTATTCATTACATCATAGTTCGGAAATATTCTTTTTCAGGAAACGGACAGACTTGAATAATAGCAACAAAGTAGCAAACAATACACGATAAAAATTGCAAAACAAAAATGTATAATTAATCCGAAGTTTGAACATTTATAAATAGGCTAAAACATCTTCATTTCATCGTGCGTTGTGTGACTGTCTACAGTAAGCCTACACGTTGCTCAAACACAGCGTGAAAATAAAGGAATTATATAGGGGTAAATTTGACCCGCTGGCGCTTATAGGTATAAATGCCCCGTTTTTTTTATCTGGTTTTATCTAAACAATTTTTAACAACAGGGGATTGTAAATAACACAATTTTAGTAAAAGTCAATGACTGGGAGCCTTAGATATTTTATTGAAAATCTGTCATGTACATTTGAAAAACAGCCATGGGTAAATTTTAGCCCGTGGCGGTTCTAGTGTTAAAGCTGCCCTGATATGATAGCGCGTTTACATTGAAGCTTCTGTCAGTTACTGAAGATTTGACGGATGAACTTGCGCTCAATTGGACTCTTGTCGTGTCAAAAGTGATAAGACTTATACAGTTTTATGGACATTGCCATCTTTGATATTACTTTGGTCACTGTCACTATGGTTACTGGTAAGAGAATACAGGCTTGACTCTTGTTTCACGTTCATACAGACAGTATTCGAAACGCTGCTGAAAGTTGCTGTGTGAACAGGACATTTTGAGACTCACACACCTGTAAGTAAATGCGGTTGTCAATCCCAAAAAATGACAGTGTGAATGTTGCCTATATCTCATTATATGTGTGAACTCGTGAAAATGAGCAGTGTGAGATGTGAAACAAGATTGAACTCTTGAACTTTACAGTGGATGGAGGCACATTAAATTCCATATTAAATTAGCGTCAATGTGAAACGAGATAACCCAGGATTCTGTTTACCCGGAATGACCAAGGGTTAACTTTTGCAAGTGTAAAAACCCATATAGAGTCTTTTTTTAATCACATCTTGTGCTCATTATTTCTGAATGTTCTCTGAATGTTCAAAACTTTCCAACAATCCATTTTTATTGTTTTGCAAACATTATGGGAATGTTACTTTTGAATGTTCTCTGAACATTCTGAAACAAGTAGTAACATTTAAAAAATACCAGACGAACGTCCAACTAAAACATTTCAGAAAAAAAGTTCCATGAACAATGTATAAATACAATTTTTGTGCTAATGTTTTGAGAACATTATTAAAGACCAGATAACTTTGAACAAATGTTCTAATAACATTACTGTAAGAAAGTTTGTACATAACTTTGAGAGAACGTTGCCAAAATGTTAGCCAAAGTTCTGAGAACGTTTCCCGTTAGCTGGGAAGATACTTAACATTCAACAATCAAATAAAAAATAGAGCAGATGAACACAAGAAAACGTCTGGCATGCATAAAAGAGGTTCAACTTTTTTTAAATCGCTTCTCAAGACAACTGCATTTCGCTCCAACTGTTGGTAAACACAAGAACGCATCCTGTGTGAATGGCCCCTTTGGTTCTAGTGCAAGTACAGTGCTGTTGTACAGTGTTTAGCCCATAATAAATTTTCCCTGGGAGCCTGCACTTCATTAGATCCAGATCGGTCTCCTACAAAAGAGCTTGCCACTCTCTTGAGAAAACTAATCTAATTTTCAGATCAAAATATATTTAATCTATGAGTGAGTCTGGTATGAAGGAAGTCATTAGTCTTCTGTTCCTCATTATTCAAACGCATATGCGATGTACAAAATCTAATGCATTTCAAATAGATATTCCTAATTGATGCTGGACGCTTTAGACATAATCAGGATCAGCTTTCTACAGTCATTTACTGTCACTCAAGCCTTTCATCATTTAGATGTGTCTTCATCTCATAAGAATGTCATCCTCACAGACGATCCTGGCAACTGACAGCACCTGAAACCTCCCTTTCATGGCTCTTTTTAGCACAAGATTTATTTGAACAAATTAAGGCAATCACCATTTGATTCCCAGCTCGCATGCCATATTTTCCTCCATGTCCTCAAATGTCACCCCTCCCACTTTGAAACCTCAGAAATACTGTAAAGTTAATTCACTTTGTATAATCAGGGTGATAAAAATGTATAAGGAATAGGCTGAACTCTTGAACTCGTTCTCTTTGTGGTGAAAGGAGGCACAATAAATTCCACAGAAACTTTGCCACCTCAGCAAAACACTTCACGGTAACTCAGTGTCTATCTGCTCATCATGTTGGAGAAGAACAGGCAGGAAAGAAGAGTTACCTTAGATAAACTGAATGTAATGTGTCACTAAAAGCTAAAAGAATTGACGCTACTAACTTAAAGTGACTATTCTTTTTTTTATGGAATATTGCAGTATATATTATAAACGATTTATCTGTGCATATAATTTTTTTTTTTTTTTAATTCATGTGCCCATAATCTTTAATCAAAATAACTTCCCCCCTCTCTTGCAATGACATCTCTTCTCTGATGACGTGTTTACTGGCGCAAGGGCGAGATAACCTGTTACTCACATGAGATCACAGCAATACGTGTGTGCTGGTGTATTTGACTTGAAGCGGCGCTGCGCAGACCGATCGGTGTATGGAGCATACGGAGCCATCTGCTCTCTAATTGCTCTCGCCGAGTCTCGAGGTATTTCATACACCGATTTGCTTCAAGTCGAAAACACAATCAAATCCAATCAGTTCCCGATGGACAAAATCAAATCGCATGCAACATTTTTCTTGTTCAAGAAGCTGTTCCACTAAAATATACATCACAAGGAAGAAAAGACTATCATTTCATGCCAACTTTAACACATTTTTTCAGGAATGTGACAGTAGCTCAGCTGTTTTAATTATAAGTCCAGTAATGATGTAGCCTACGCTTGTTTAACGCTTTTTGGCACATTGTATTATGCACGCTGCTTTACAGCCTAACAAGCAGGTAATGTAATGCACTTGTCTAATAAAAGTCTTATCACTCTTTCATACAGATTTCTGTTTAAAAAAAATGTCTGTTTCTTTTTCAGTTTATTTAGATGATTCACTGATCAATTTCATTGGGGTTTTATTATTTTATTTTATTATTTTATTTTAATTTATTTTAATTTAGAGTGACCTCGCTGCAGGTTATTGTTAGGCCAATAGGTGGCGCCAAGTGACTGTGCTATGAGTGAGTCGTTAAATCGTTACATTCGTTCAAACGGCAAACGCCAGGGACAAATTCAGGATTGGAAAAACACACTCAGAACTGCTTTGGCTACGTGGAAATATTGTCTTTGACAGAGCGAATCAAAAGATGAAATATTGTGTCTAAAATGTAAGTTACTCAATAATATAATTGTGTTGTTTACACTTGAAATGTTGTTGTTAATGTCTGGGGTAAAACCTTATGAAGGTGTGCGGGGTGGCCCACCCAGCCGCCTCACAGATCTCCTGAAGCAGGACTCCAGAAAGGAGGGCCTTAGAGGACGCCATGCCTCTGGTAGAATGAGCCCTCACGGCCACAGGTGAAGGCAAATTGCGCATCTGATAGGCCGTGGCTATAGCCTGGACAATCCAGTTACTGATTGTCTGAGTAAAAGCAGGCAGCCCTTTCTTGGGTGAGCCAAAGCACACCAACAACTGGTCTGACTTTCTCCACTGCAAAGACTTTTCCAAATAGATTTTCAATGCTCTGACCGGGCAGAGCAGATGAAGTCTCCCTTCTTCCGCCGACACATGTGGTGGAGGATGGAAGGCCTAAAGAACCACTGACCGTGCCACACTGGATGGCACCTTAGGCACATAGCCAGGTCTAAGATGAAGGATGGCCTTAACTCCGCCAGGAGCAAACTCCAGGCAAGTCGGCAAGATAGCCAAGGCCTGAAGGTCCCACACTCTCTTGAGAGAGGTGATAGCAAGGAGAAAGGCCATCTTCAGGGTCAGGTTCTTTGCCTCAGCCGACTCGAGTGGTTCGAAGGGAGCCATAGACAGCCCTTCGAGAACCACTGCCAGATCCCAGGTTGGGACTCTGGAATGAGTCGCAGGCCTCATCCTCCGAGTACCACGGAGGAAACGTACAACCAATTAGTGCTTCCCCAGAGGCCCATCACTTACAGGAGCATGGAAAGCCGTAATGGCAGCCACGTATACCTTAAGTGTGGACGGGGTAAGACCAGCAGAGAAGCGATCTTGGAGGAACTCCAGCACTGAAGCCACCGGGCAGTTAACTGGGTCCAACTCACGCTCTCTACACCAAGTGGAAAACACATTCCACTTTAGGCTGTACAACCTCCTTGTGAAAGGAGCCCTGGAGCTAAGTATGGTCTCGACTACACCTGCCGATAGGCCAGCCTCTAGGTACTGGGCCCCCTCAGGGGCCAGACCCAAAGCTTCCACAACTCTGGCCGGGGGTGATGTATTGTGCCCCCCACCTGAGACAGCAGGTCCCTCCTCAGAGGGATCTTCCATGGAAGGCCTGTTAGCAGTGCCATGATGTCTGAGAACCATACTCGGGCTGGCCAATAGGGGGCTACTAGAAGTAGACTGATCCCTTCTCAACGGAGCCTCTCCAAGACTCCCGGGAGCAAAGCGATCGGAGGAAATGCATACAGACGTAGCCTCGGCCACGTCTGCACCATGGCATCCAACCCCAGTGGGACGTCTCTCGAGAGACGAATAGTTCCATCTCCACTGGGCCGCACCTCTCGCATATGGCCTTCACCACCTCTGGGTGAAGTCTCCATTCCCCGGGCCTCAGCCCCTGCCTCGACAGGACGTCTGCTCCCAGATTCTGGTCCCCGGGGACGTACATCGCTCTGAGAGATGACAGTTTCCCCTGGGACCACAGGAGGATCTGATGCGCCAGTCTGCATAGAGGGCGCGACCTCAGACCCCCCTGATGATTAAAATACAAGACTACTGACATATTGTCTGCCCGTATTAGGACATGGTGGCCGCGGATGTCCGGCAAAAAGCTCCTCAGAGCTTTGTAGACCGCCAGCATTTCCAAGCAATTTATATGCCAGGAGGAATGCTGGGTCTCCCACAGACCTCTCGCAAAGCGGCCGTCCATGACCGTGCCCCAGCCAGTGAGAGAGGCGTCTGTTGAAACGGTTTTCCGGCAACATGACGCTCCGAGCACTGGGCCTTGGGACAGAAACCAAGGTTTCTTCCATATGGAAAGGGAACAAAGGCATCTGCGCGTTACCCTGATCATACGGAACGGATTTCCCCTGAAGGAAAACCCCTTGGTTTTCTGCCACCACTGTAGGGGTCTCATGTGCAGCAGGCCAAAAGGTATTATGTTGGACGCAGCTGCCATGAGCCCCAGCAGTCTTTGAAACTGCTTCACAGTGATGCTGTGGCCTAGCTTCATTCTGGAGACCATAGCCCGTATGGGCTCGATACGCACGGGAGACAGTGGGATCATGGTCGAATCCCATACGACTCCCAGGAACGTGGTTCTCTAAGAAGGCGTCAACACACTTTTCTTTGTGTTGAGTCTCAACCCCAAGCACTGAATATGGCCAAGGACGTCATCTCGATGCCGAACTGCCATTTCTCGCGACTGGGCCAATATGAGCCAGTCGTCAATGTAATTCAGTACACGGATGCCCTGGAGTCTGAGCGGAGCCAGAGCAGCATCCATGCACTTGGTGAACGTGCGAGGGGAAAGAGCTAGGCCGAACAGAAGAACCCAATATTGGAACGCTTCGACCCCGAAAGTGAACCTCAGGAGCTTCCTGTGACATGGAAGGATGATATATGGAAGTATGCGTCCTTTAGATCTATTGTGACAAACCAGTCCTCGGACCTGATCTGACTCACGATGGTAGTAATTGTGAGCATCCTGAATCTGAATCTCCTCAGAGAACGATTCAAGTGCCTCAGATCTAAAATTGGACGCAACCCGCCATCCTTCTTGGGAACTATGAAGTACCGGCTGCAGAACCCGGACTCTGTCTGGTGGAGGAACACGCTCTATGGCCTCCTTTACCAACAGGGAGTGAACTTCCTGTTCCATTACCCGAGCCTGCTCTGGGACCACTGTAGTCCAGACCACCCCGTTGAACTTCAGGGGAGGGTAACCGAACTGCAGTTTGTATCACTTCTCTACAGTGCGCAGGGCCCATGCAGATATATTCAGAAGGCATAACCATGCGCTGAGATAATCTGCTAAGGGAACCAGCCTCTCGAGGCTGGCCTCGGGTGTTTTCCGAGCCTCGTTCCTGACCCCCTGAAGCGGCTGAAGTCGAGGACAATTTTTGGTGTGTGGACGTGTTGGCTGCACAGCCGAAAGTTTGTGAGGCGGATGGAGCAGCGTGCGTTCGCTGGAAATCGATGTGGCCCGAAGCATACTGGACGGTGGGAGCACAGCATCGATTTCCAGAGAGCTCCACGGAGGAAGCGACCTCGATCGCTCCTCCTTCGGGGGGGACAGCTCTCAGAGGTCCAGCTGAAGCTAGGACCTCTTCCTAGAGGCCTTCCTAGCCTGAAAGACGGCCCTCAGATCGGCTGGCTTCTGGCAAAAGCGTCGCCTCTGTTGCCAAGCTCCCTGAGGAGGGGCTCTAGAGGCGACACTCTCTTTCTGTACCTGCCGGTACGAGGAGCTGGTAGACGGCTGAGGCTGCCTGCTCGAGACAGCCTTCCTCGATTTAGAGCGGCGAGGGAGAAACTGCTTGAAAGCTGCAGACTGTTTCTTCGCCTCCTGGAATCTGTCGACGACAGTATTGACTGCGTTGCCTAACAGTCCGATATCGGGGCGTCCAGGAGAAAACTTTTCTCTTTCTCCTTCATCCCCGATAAATTTAACCAGAGATGTCTCTCCGCAGTTACCATTGCTGCCATGGAGCGGCCGATGGCACGTGCCGTCTCCTTGGTAATGCGGAGAGACAAGTCAGCAGCTTTCCGCAGGTCCGTGATATCATCCAGAGTGGGTCCCTCGCCCTCATCTAATCTTTGAGGAGGTCAGCCTGGTATGCCTGCATGATGGACATTGTGTGCAGGCAAGCACCAGCCCGACCAGCCGCCATATAAGCCCTGCCCACCAATGCTGATGTATCGTGGCAGGGTTTGGTGGGCAGCACCGGGGCTTTGAGGGACGATGCAGCGTCAGGAGAGAGGTAACTAGCCAAAGCTTCCTCCACCCGAGGCATCGCCCCATAACCATACTCGCGCGCACCCATAACGTTGCTGTAATCTAACACTGGGGGATTAGATAAGCGCGCTGAGTATGGTTTTTTCCACAACTTCAGGAAAAAATGGTAAGGAAAAAATGGTAATGGTTGAGACCTTTGCTTTAGAAAGCGTTCGTCCAGCTTGCTTCTCGGCTGGACTTCCTGCCTTTCTTGTGGCCAACTGATGTTAAGCTTGGTCACAGCGCAGGTCAAAACCTCAACCAGCTCCTCTTGAGCGGGTGAATGAAGCGGCGAGTCTCTAACTTCAGCTTCACCCGCCTCACACGGGGAGGGAGAACATCAGAACTGTCAGACGAGGACTGAGAAGATGCCTCGGCAGTCTCAAGTCCTGCTGACAGATCCATCTGCGAGCCCCATGATCTGCATCGCCCCCGAACCACGAGGCTCGCGAGCCTGGCCAGCCTCGTCAAACACAACCAGGCGGGAGCGCAGCACTCTGAGCGGCAGTTTCTCACACTCGCCGCAGGCAGCCCCCTCGAGAGCTGCCCGGGCATGCAGCACTCTAAACAATGAACGCACAGTTGATGTGTGCCCGCACCCAAAATGTAACGTGGGCACGGATGCACACACCTCCTGAACTGTTCACTCGCCATTGTATATATATAACTTGTGATTGTGAGACAAACAACACCAAATAAGACAGACAAAGTACACAGAGCGCTTGCTGAAGAGCGAAAGCTATCTGTTATGTGCCGGCGTCCCTTTGTAGCTTCCGTGTATGCCGTCACGTTACATCATGACGAAACACCAATCAGGACTGGAATAGTTTTCATTCATACTTCAGACGCGCTACACTTAGGGAGCGTCCCCAAAGTGTCGTTAGACGCAGTGCGAGTTCCCTCGAAAGGGAACTTAAAATATGTCAGCACTGACATTGTTTTGTCTCATATTTTTTTTCTAAGGCATGTTTATAAATGCTACTTAAATGTCCTAATTGAACTAAGGCCTAATCCTGACTTAAAGGGCACCTATTATGCAAAATTCACTTTTACATGGTGTTTGAACATAAATGTATGTTGGCAGTGTGTGTACACAACCACCCTATAATGGTAAAAATCCACCCACTCCATTTTTTTTAATCCCCATAAACATAGGCATCACTAGGCCCTTTTTAGGGGGGCAACCCCCCTAAAAAATATGCGATTAACCTTTAAAACATATGAAACTGGCGGCTTCGGCTTCCTCCCGTCTTTTAGTCTGCGTTAATCAGCGTGTTCTTCAATCTGCTGCGGCGCCAAGCAGAGCGCACGTCAGAAGCAGAGGTGTGTGTGTTCATCTGAGCCTCATTGGTCTGTCACCGCTCATCAATGTCAAAATATTTGAGAAAACCAATCAAATCAGAGTAGGCGGGCTTTATGTTCACACAGAAGCTGCTGAGGCTGAGCGCGAATTTTAGCAGCGCGACTCGACGTCAAGTGAGAGATATGTAAGTAGCTAAACTAAACATTTCATATTTGACAGCTGCTTCAAGTCAGAAATTTTAAACAAATGACAAAAATATTCAAAATATTTGTCTAATTTCACCATTTTGAATTCAAAATAGGCCTATGTGATTCATAATGTAATTAACGAACAAGAAATATTAACAAAGCCGTTTTCATCAGATTAGGCATAAAATAATAATGAATGTGTACATATTGTAAATTAATATAATTCCATTTGTAGCCTTCAGTAAATTAAAAAAGCTCAGCTTTTTTCAGCCTGTATTGGCATAAGATTAGTAATGAATGTGTGCATATTGTGAATTAATTTAATAAACTTAGTTGCCTAGCTTTCCTAGTAGCCTTCAGTAAATTAACGTGTCTAAGAAAATGATTCATAAAACATATAAATATCAGTTAACCATATGTTTACTTTCTTCACTGACAAAAATGGAAAAACTATATCAGTCATATCTGCCCACTGACATGGTTTTCAAGCTATTGTTATCTAATTTTTTGGCCTTCAGAACATCTTAAAATGCACATATGTAGAGCATGCCCCTGAACCCCCCTAACTACCTCACATTTGGGATCTCAGTGATTATAATTCTGCCTACATTCCTGGGTATGATTAAGGGATGTACAATATGGTCATGCAGAATAAGGCATTAATATTTTCTTTATAAGTACAAGTAATAATAAATCCTAATATCCTAATATGCATGCTAATAAGCTACTAGTTAATAGTAAGAATTGGACCCTAAACTAAATTGTTACCATTTTTTTCATACCCTCACTGGGGGCTCCCCCTAAGGTGAAAATCCTAGAATCGCCCCTGCACATAAATCATAAGCAGTGTCTCAGAACAAGCTGTTTGCAGATTCCTGGCAAAGTGACATCACGAGTGTTGATGGACACTGCCCTATTAGCATAGACCCCGCCCTCAGAGAGCTGTACAAAGTCCGATCGCCTCGCCAGAGCATTTAACAGCAGCATTCAAGTAAGAAATGTGTTCTAGTAAAGCTACTAAAGTTCATTCAGTCAAGAGCAGTGAGTGATTTTCTGTTTATCTTTTGTTGTTTGATTTATATTAACAGCAGATATAGCAGTAGGTACTGTATATTACACTGCTTTCACTTTAGTACACAGATCTAATATACACACGGGATTTCTGTACTTGCACAGACATAACAAACTGTTTTCATGTGAACTTTGTTTGTTTCTGACATAACCTTGTGTGCATTTGACAGTTTAATCGCAATAACACATGAAAGAGAACTAGTCTAGTTTAATAGCCTTTAAAACGCATGCAGATGATAATATTTCATGATGATGAAGAACTGCGATGTCACGTGAGCGTGTCCGCGATAGAGATGATAATCAAAGCCAAACAGATGTATCATGTTTCATTTTTCATAGGCGTGTCCAAGAGTGAAGGCTTCACCCTCTGCGGTGGGGAGCAGCAGCTCATTTGCATTTAAAGGAGACACACACAAAACAGCTCATTTTTCTCAAACCCAAAAATTGGCATTTTCAAAATGGTATATTAAATGATCTGTTAGGAATTTTGATCTGAAACTTCACAGACACTCTCTGGGGACACCTGAGACTTATATTACATCTTGTAAAAAGGGGCATAATAGGTGCCCTTTAATCAAAGCCCTGTCTGTGAAATCAGGCCAAAATGTCAGTTCATCATGAATTACTAGTACAAGAATGCACCAATACACATTGCACATAGCCTACTGGACAAGGCACACAGAAATAAACGCACATCTGTTTGTGTTGAGGGTAACAGGCAGGTTGACTGAGTGTATCCTAGTGGTTTATTGAGCCAAACCTCCCACCCAGCTTGAGAGCGATGGAAAGCAATTTCACCTCTCTCTCATTCTCATTCTCAGGTGATGCATTTGTTGTGGAGTGATTATGTTCACTCTGAGGTGGCGTCCATTTTCCCAGCAAACTGTAATCAATAGAGATGACTGGTTTCTCGCAGTCAGGGATGCTTCAGTCTTCTGGCTCTCATCTGGCTTTTACTGGAGCCCTGTGATCCTCATGATCAATGGGAATAGAGGCGTCGTCATACCTGTTATAAGTGAGGAGCAGGCCCTGTTGAAATATGTGGACTTTGATTTCTGTCCAGATATTGAAGGGAAATTTGTGGTAATATGTGTTAAATGGAGCTGAAAAGGTAGCTGAAAGAATAATCAGATTAGCCAACATATATATTATATGAACATGCAAGAGTTTTATGAATGACGGTAATTCCGATTGTGGGGAAATCTGCAGAGAGGGGTTTCTCTGGAATTTTCTAGGTGTTAATTCCATGTGGGCCTGGTGATGAGCAGAGGAAATGAGAATGCATGTGAAATACAATTAGGTGTGTGTTTGGTAAATTCTAAGCATCACAAAAGAAAATAATCATGTTCGCAGAATTTTTAATAAACAGAATGAATTAAAAAGAGGTAGAACAGAAAAGCAGAGCTGTTGGAGAATCATGGTGCTTAAAAATGTTTATTTTGTCACAATTCAGAGAGCAGCAAGTTTCCTCAAGCCTTTGATCTGATCAAATAAAAATTGCATTTAAAGTCAGCATGAAACAGAAATTGTGATCATCTTCTATATTATATCCCAGTGAAATGGCTTCACGAACGAGAAAAAAATTTAGGGCGGTTTTATCCATTGGGAATTGATTGGATCATTGTATATGTGTTGTTTGCTAATTGCTTCAGTCTCATGCATGTGAGAGGTTACGAGGGCACATTAATATATATATATTTTTTTAAATGATAAATCATTTACAACCCCATTTCCAGAAAAGTTGACATTTTGTAAAATGCAATAAAATCAAGAAAATGTGATTTGTTAAAGGTGCACTGTGTAAATTTTAGCGACATCTAGCGGTGAGGTTGTGAACTTTCTACCGCTCACCCCTCCCTTTCAAAGCACATAGAGAAACTACGGAGGCTGACACATGACAAAAATGTCGTCGTCTGAGACAGCAGGCAGTAGCTAGCGCTGTGTAGAGCAGTTTGTCCGTTTAGGGCTACTGTAGAAACATGACGGTGCAAAATGGCGATTTCACTGTAAGGGGACCCGTGGTGTATGCAGATAGAAATGGCTCATTCTATGGCTATTCTATTTAATAAAAACATAACAGTTCATTGTGTAAGGTCTTTATACACCACTGAAAACATAGTTATGTATATTATATTGCATTTCTGTCAAAAGATCCTCATAAATACTACACACTGCACCTTTAATTCTCTTTCGACTTTATTTAACTGACAAAAGTACAAAGAAAAGATTTTCAATGTTTTCACTGACCAACTTAATTGTATTTTGTAAATACAATCAAATTTGGGTTTTGTTGGATGCAACACACTTCAAAAAAGTGGACACAGAGGCATGTTTACCACTGTGTCACATCCTTTTAATTACACTTTTTAATCATTTGGGGATTTATTGAGGATACTAATTGTTGCAGTTTTGCAAGTGGAATTTTTTACCAATCCTGCCTGATACAAGACAGCTGCTCAACAGCCTGTGGTCATCATTGCCTGATTCTCTTTTTCATGATGGGCCATACATTTTCAATAAGAGACAGATCTGGACTGCAGGCAAGCCAGTCAGGCACATCCCTTCTACGGTGTAGAGCGTCTTAGAAACTCAAACTGCCTCAGAGCTCAAAGGCTCTGTTGTAGCACGTGCAGAATGAGGCCTGGCTTTGTCTTGCTTCCCAGGAAAGATGTCATCTTGATGGCAGTCTCTGTACAATCCCGATATACACCTCCACATCAGTGGTACCTTCACACATATGCAAGTCACCCAGACTGTTTGCACTGATGTACCCCCATAGCATGACAAATGTTTGCTTTTGTACCTGTCGCTGATGAAAGGATGGTGCCTTTCACTTTGGGACTGAGAACTCAGTGTCAGTTTTTCCCAAAAGCAAGCTGCAATGTGGACTCATCTGACCACAGCACACATTTCCACTGTCTTTGGGACCTTCTGGGGTGAGTTCGGGCCCAGAGAACTCGCTGGCATCTCTGCATAGAATTGATGTATAGATTTCTCCTTGTGTAACAGAGATTCAAGTGGCATTTCTTGATGTAGCAGCAGACTGTGTTAAGTGACAACGGTTTCCAATGTACTCCTGAGCCCATGTGGTTATTTTTAACACAGCATGATGGTTTCTCATGCAATGCCATCTGAGGGCTTGAAGTTCATGTAGGGCCCTATGATTTCCGCGATGCGGAAAACACGGACGGAATGGTGGAAGCCAGTCATAAAATTTACTGTATAACACGGAATTTCACGGAAATTGTAAAATCTTGGATGAATAATCAAAAGCAGGTCAGTACACTTCAATCAAATCGTGATATAGACTAGTGTCTGTGTAAATATTAAACCGCAAAAAGACGGCAATCTGTCAAAATAAAAGTTCTGTTTAACCTGAAGAAATTATGATTTCATGATTTCAATTAATTAGACTTTAGAGTTTTGATTACTAAAATTTAATTTAACCATTAAAATGGGAGTCCAAAAAAATTTAAACGAAAAAAAAAAAACAATCCAGAAAAAATGATGGAAAAAAATAAAATGGAATTTGGGAAAAAATAAAATGGATTTCATAGGGCCCTAGTCATGCACATTCAACAGTGGTTTCCTGCCTTACCCTAAACAGATTGAGATTTCTCTGGATTTCCTTCATCGTTTCACATATGGTAGATGGTGAAAGACCTATATACTTTGCAATCTTGCATTGAGAAATGTGATTGATTTTTTTTTTTAATTGTGTGACAATTTTCTCATGAAATTTTCTCATGAGTCTTTGATGGATGCCCCTTTTATACCCAAACACGATACCATCACCACCTATTACAATTTACCTGCTAATTGTGGACTGTTTCAAAACAATTTAACTTGGATATTATTTTCATTTTTATTTTTTTGTTATATTTTGTCTCTGTCCCTACTTTTTTGGAGTGTGTTGCAGCCATCAAAATCAAAATGTGTTTATATTTACAAAATACAATTAATTTGGCCAGTGAAAACATTGATTTTTTTTTCTTTGTAGGCTACTTTTGTCCGTTAAAAAGGTTCAAGATAATTAACAAATCATAGATTCTTGATTTTATTGCATTTTACAAAATGTCACAACTTTTCTGGAATTGGGGTTGTATAATAAACACTGCAATATTCCATTACAAAAAATATCCTTTATCCTCAGGACTAGATTCCTTACTATCCCTTATAATACATGCTAATAATGTAGACGTGTCACGATCACCAGCTGGAGTGCCCTGGTTGTCAAATAGAGGGCACTGAACCCCAGACTATTGCCATTCAGTATTGGACTTCATTTCCCATCATCCTCTGCTCCGTGTCATTATCACTGATTGTCCACAGCTGTTTCTCATTCGTTAGTTAGCTCTGTCTATAAGAGCCTGGTTCACTCACTCACTCCTCGCAATGTTTTGTATATCCTGCAATGCTGAGCGTGTGTATCTTATTTCTCCTGTGTCTTGGTTTTTGGTTTGTTTGCATGTTATCTGGATTTTCCCTGTCTTTTTCCTGTTCCCAGGGCTTCGTTCTTCGTACCTCGCTTAATAAATCTGAGATGATTTGACAGATCCCAGATCTTCTAATCGTGATAACTGATCTCTGGCTAATTTGGTTCTTCAAACAAATTTGCGGATTGGATTAAAATATCTGGATTAAGTTGTCTGAGAATACTGTTCCCTGAAGAGGGCTGATGCATCGATACTCGAAACCACGATCAGCAATGCAGCGATTGGCTGGCGGTAAGACAGCAACGTAATGACATCATATAATTAATAAAGCCACCTGGCGAAAAACATGACAAATAAAAAAAAAAAAAAAAAAAAACTACAAATTTCTGGACCTTTATAAGGAAAGTACGCAGCCACGCGACCAAAACAACATAAAAGTTATAATAGATTAATGAAATGTGCACTATTTATTTTAAACATGATTCCCAATTATTTATATTCACGATTTTATAGTATTTGTACACCCTTTACATTTATTTCAATGTTGTAATTAGCAATTCATTTAATTTTTAATTCAATTTGGAGCAGATTTGTTACGTGACAGCATTAATTAATGTTTCTTAAGGGTCAAGATCAAGCCACTCCCATAATATCCATCATCACTCAAATTAATGCACGGCTCAGATTAACGTTACAGCATGTGTGTAAGACTCCAATAAAATGATAAAGTAATTATTCTATCAAAAATAAACCTCAATCGAGTGGCTGTGTCTATAGTATTATACACAACATTATTATATTATTTTCAAATCCAATTTTATATTATTATTATTATTATTGTTATTATTTAAAATTATTATTGCCCCTGGTTCAGTAAGGAACTCTTGTAATAAAGTAGCAGTGATTGGGACAAATTTTAAGTATCAACGCCGCTTAAAAAGATGCAATCTAATCCTGTTTACATGAAATAAGCCTGCTCCCGAGCAGGTTTAAGCTTACGGACCTGTTGCTATGACAGCAAGTCCAGGATGAGCGTCGAAGAACCAAACAATCCAAGATCATGCCAAATCGTCAACAATCAAATCCAGCTAACTGAGTTAGCGACGTACGAAGAACGGACCCCTGGACTTGACCGTTGTTTGGACTGTTTACCCGTGTATTGACCTTTGCCTGGTTTTATGGTTTACGTCTTTGGATTACACGTTTTTGAATCCACTGCGTGTGGATTCTCAACCTTCGCATCCCTGTGCAGTTTGTAACATGTTTCCAACATGTTTCCATCTGGCTATAGGCCTATTTGTTTCTTAAGTGTATTTTTCTTTAAAAGAAAGTTGGAGAGAGCAGCAGATTGCGAATGAGGTGCGATAGAGTTGCGAGGCGATACAGGTTGTTGTTGTTGGAAGACAGGAAGGATGTGAGTGAAGATGGCATGAAGAGAGAGATGGAATGAGTTCATTAGTAACGGAGCAGAGATTCTGCAGTTTGAGCGGAAATTCAGTGAGGAGGAATTAAGAAGGGAAAAATAAAACACAGAATGACTGTCTTTGTCCAATTACAGACTGAAACAACATGCACACATTTGCATTTAAATTTATCAGTGTGTTCTGATTCCGATTAATTTGTCTAATGACTTTTGAAAATTATACATGCATCTAATTAAGTCTTGATAATGTTAATATGAAGTTGGAATTAATTTAATATCTCTCACTGCTTTCAGTGGCTAAACTCTTAATCTCTTCAGCTCCGAATGAACATGTATGTTTGTTTGTGTGTGTTTAGAGTATCAAGTATCATGGTTAGAGGTCGATATTATGGATTTGTTTCGGCTGAAGAAAGCTGACACATAAATAGCAGTAAGCTAATAGTGTTTTTTTTCTCTCAAGAGAAATGATATATGCGTATGCATGTGCCCTCAGGGCTGACATTCTTTGCCCCTTGGCCATTATTCGGTTAATGAGTACGTGAGCAAAGCTCTCAAACCTTGAACTCTACCATTAACACGCACACACAAACACACGTGTACGTACACACACATACTCATCCTGATCAATGATCTTGGACGAGAGTGAGCTTAAGAAAGACAGAAGGATCAAGAGCGAGATACGGAGAAAATGACTTTATTCCCTTTGAATGATGATTTTAATCTCTGGCTCTAAGGGTACTATTAAGACTATTACAACTCGTCACATACCTTTACAGAGACGCCTGTTAGTCTGGATACTGATTGATATAGATTCTATACCGTCTGTCTGTATCAGGCACATCATTTTCCATTCACAGCACTTAAATTCTGGTCAAGCTTTTATTAGGGCCCGAGCAGCAATGGTGTGAGGACCCTATTGGAATTGCTCGGTCATTATTCTTCTTCTCTGAAATGAATCGCATTTTTGAGGGCCTAAACATGCTCGAAAACTCATGAAACTTTGCACACGTCAGAAGTGGTGAAAATTTACGTCTGATATGGGTTTCAGAATTAGGTGTGGCAAAATGGCTCAATAGCGCCACCTATAAAATTTCAATTAAGCGCCGTTCGCGCTACGTTTCGCGTACAAGAATGAAATTCAGTACACACATGTAACAGCCCAATACCTACAAGTACCTGGAGCAAAATCTGAAAACCCAATAGAAAGTGAGATATTTTGAATTTTCTCTGCAAAATGTTTGCCATTTCCAGATAGACTGGGTAAACCCAGCCTGATCTGCCGGCGATTTGATTTCGCCCTGCAACTCTGCAACAAGCTATGGGTCGTTGCTTGTTGATCACGCCTCTTGTGGTCTGATTGGTTAAAGGACCATCCAATTGCATACAGAGTCATTTGAATTATGCTCGTTTATCACACCTCTTGTGGTCTGATTGGTTGAAGGACTATCCAATTGCGTACAGAGTCATTTGAATTATGCTCGTTGATCATGCCTCTTGTGCAGTAGAAAATACATAGCAGACTCCCCAGACCAATGTTCAATCTTAAATTGAGCTTGGTCTGGTGATAGCCAGACAAATTTCCAGACGTTGTACTTTAACAAACTCCTCCTAGAGATTTAATCAGATCAACATCATATTTGGTCAGCCTAATCTAAAGGCCTTGACGAAGTTAAATTGTAAAGATCTTGAGTTTTCGCTAAAGGGTCCGTGGGGGCCTGACAAAGTTTGATGTTTCGCCATGAAACAGGAAGTTGTTGTAACTATGGGCACTATATACTCGAGTCTATACAGATCTATACTCGAGTACTCGAACGTGACGGCGACGATCGTTCATGAAAACCATGATCGCCCTGATTTTAAAAAATATATTTGTCTATTTTTTTGATTTCACGGCATTTTGGGCAGTACCTGAGGTCTGATTGGTTAGCGTTAGACAGCACGCCTTCCAGACCGGCGAAATAAAGTGAAACTGGATTTGAAAGCATGCACTGTAGTGATGCCTGGCCCTGGAATCACTTTGATCATGAAATACAGTTAAGAACAAGATGTGCAGCGCCAATACATAGCATTATAATGAGAACAAGATTGTAATAGAATGTTGTGAATTCTCTGTGCTTTAGTTCCCCGTGTATCAGCGCGCTGTTAAAGGAAATCTACAGCGAGAGTTGCATGTTCACGTGCGCACTCACGTCCTTTTCTGCAGATGCAAATTGTAAGATTACTTTTATGTTGTCTATAGCTGATTAATCTCATATAGGACGCGTTTGGTTGAGTTTATTAACCAGCTAGCAAAGTGCTGCCGTTATACCGGCTGGTGTTCATTCTCTTCAGTTTCAGCTCAAATGCAATGCTTAAGCATTCACCGTGATGACTATGGGTTATTTGAGATGGTTATATTATTTTTAGATAGGCTATTTCTTTTTCAAAATCATTGATGATATTAATAATGCGGCAGTGTTATTTTGTTCTCATATTTTTTAACAGTGTTTTATTTAAAGTTGTTTCTCATTATGAATTCGAAAACGCGCAGTGATGTCTGTAATCACTTTGATCATGAAAAATAAAATTAAGTGCAAGATGTGCAGCGCCAATCTGTCATGTACATAGCATTATAATAAGAACAAGATTGTAATAGAATGTTGTAAATTCTCTGTGCTTTAGTTGCCCGTGTATCAGCGTTGTTGTTAAGGGAAGAGCGCATTCAAAATGGGAGTTTCCCTTTCAAACCATAGACTGTAAAAACTAGCATTCACGTCATTTTAGGCAGATGTAAATTGTAATAGGTATATATCAGATTAATCTAATATAGGATGCGTTTGGTTGAGTTTATTAACCCGCTAGCAAAGCACTGCAGGGTTATGTTTATTCACAGTTTCAGCTCAAATGCAATGCCCGATATTATTGACCGGGTTATTTGATACGGTCATTTTGTTTTTAGATGTTTCTTTTGCAAAAACATTGATGCATCTAGCAGTTATTTTTGTTTTTGTTTTACATGTTCATGTCTTCATAGACATGTTTTCATGTCACGTTTGTATTTGTCAAAATTAATTTTCGTAACAGTATTTTACGAAAATACTACTCGAGTACTCGTTTTTTGCGACCTATGGATGATTGAAATGAGAAATTGACAAAAATGCCCATCCCTACTTAACACAGGAATACAATGTCCGATCTGCCCCAAACTTCACATGTTTTATTAGAGTCCTGGCCTGAAGACATCTACATGGCAATATTCAGTTACAGTCATAGCGCCACCTGCAGGCAAGAGGAAATGGCATGTTTTACACTGTGATTAACTCCTCATAGAGATTTAACCAGATCAACATCATATTTGGTCAGTCTAATCTTAAGGCCTTGGTGATGTTAAATTACGAAGATCTTGAGTTTTCGCTGAAGGGTGTGTCCGTGGCGGCCTGACAAAGTTTGATGTTTCGCTATGAAACAGGAAGTTGTTTTATCTCAGGCAGACAATGTCCGATCTGCCCCAAACTTCATATGTTTGATAATAGTCCTGCCCTGAACACATCTACGTGACAATATTCAGTCATAGTAATAGCACCACCCACTGGCAACAGTAAGTGACGTGTTTAACACTGTGATACACTACTAGTAACATACTAAAATATGCAATTGAGTACCAAACATGCTAGAAACATTCTAAAACATGCTAACAACACTTAGCTGAGTGCTAAAGCATGCTATTATCGTCATGAAGCAGGAAGTTGTTGTAACTCAAGCATGCAATGTCCAATCTGCCTCAAACTTCACATGTTTGATAAGTGCCCTGGCCTGAAGACATCTACATGCCAAAATTTAGTTATAGTCATAGCGCCACCAGCACCACCATGCCCACCGTGCTCTGTTTTCCTAAAGCCACCGGGTTGCGGTGGCACGGGTGCGAGGGCCCTTTCATCGTTGCTTGCAGCTTTAATTCTGGATTATATTTTGAATTATGATTTTACGAAGCTATTGAGATACACTATACCGTTCAAAAGTTTGGGGTCAGTAAGATTTTTTACTGTTTTTGAAAGAAGTCTCTTATGCTCAACAAGGCTGCATTTCTTTAATCAAAAATACAGTAAAAAAAAAAAAAAAAAACTAATATCGTGTGAAATTAATATATAATAAAATATATTAAAAAAGGAATAAATAGTTAAATTATTCCTGTAATGGAAAAGCTGAATTTTCAGCAGCAATCATTGTAATATGCTGATTTGGTGCTCAAGAAACTTTTTTTTAAAAATCTGTGTAGATATTTTTTAGGATTCTTTGATGAACAGAAAGTTCGAAGGAACAGCATTTCTTTGAATTATAAATCTTTTGTAACATTATAAATGTATTTACTCTCATTTTTGATCATATTAATCCGTCCTTGCTGAATAAAATCATTTTTTATTTATTTTTTTATTCCAAACTTTTGAAAGTTTATGCACCTTCTGTTCCTGTTCTATTTTGGAAACGCTGGATATGCTAATTTTACTGCACAGTAATTTAACAAACTTTTAGTTTGTGTTTGTAAAAATGTTGTCTCCTCCTCGCTCCAAAAATGTTTCTGCCATATTTTGACTTGGCAGTTATATATTTAATATCACCTAGAATGCACTGAAAGTCCAATTACAGTGGTGGATATGGCGAATATGTTATTTAATGACCTGAAATTTGAATTAATACCAGTGTATGCTAGCTGTGCTGTCAGATAGAAACTGGAATATGATCTAAATCTGATAAATGTCAGTTTATCATGTAATCAGGGTAGTGTGTTTACAGGAAACTTATAATGTGAAAATGGCCATGCTGTGGTTAATATCAGAACATTCTTGTTACTAAAAACAGCCAGTGTGTTATAGGCTGTGGAACAAGATCCAAAACATATGTGACCCGTGCTGACAAAATGAGTCGCAATGAGCAAATTTTCAAAAATGAGTTATTGTTATTTTTATTATTCATGTTATGAAATTAATATTCATGTTATGCATTTCATCTCTATTAAAAAAACTTCAAAATAATGTATAATTTGTTTGAATCGGACAAATGAATGAGCTAATAGTCAATAGAGTCAGCAGAATAAATTTAGCGAAAAATCGTTTTCTGAAGGTTCCAAAACAAAATCACCTAGCAACCATACCTTAAAATCCCTGGTAATAACACCAAATCTGACACACCTATAGGAAAAATATATTTTCAACTTTTTTTCCCCATGATACCACAATTGTTTGATTAACATTAATGAAACAGACGGCCTATATATTAAGACCTACTCTACCGCACGGATCTAGATGTTTTTCCCCAACAGTTAACCAAACGTTCACATAAGACATAACAGATAATGTTAGCGTGAATACTCGGCTAGTAGATATTTTGTAATTCTGTGTATATCGGGATCGCGCTCTGTCTGAGGCGTCTTTGTGCGCACGCGTCGGATCTGTCAGTCAGCACAAGTAAGATCGTTTTCATGGACAAAGGAAAGGTACTCCTCTCCGAAAATGTACAAATAAAAATACTTTTAGATGTTTAATTGCTATTTGGAGCATTGGGATCGCTAGACAAGGGCTTAATGAACTCATTTTTGTGAAAACCTCAAAATCGACATTTTTCACTTGTTTTGCCTGTAGCTCGAAATTATCCCGTGCGCATTCCTACTACTTTTGCCAGCACGGGTCACATACTGTATGTTAGTGACCAGGTATGCTGTCTGTTTAGCAGGGAAGTGTACTGTAAGTTGTTTTGGTACAAAAAAGTTATGATAAAATTGCTACTTGTTTACTATATATCAGCCACAAAGAACTGCCACTCTTCTCCTCTAAGTGTGTTATCTCAGCATTTGTGTGTGGAGTATCTGTCATTTCACCTTCTCTCGCCTTTGATTGTGTCCATTCCTTGTGTTTATAACCTGCAGCGCTTATAATCCACCACAGCAAAATTACCCAAACATCTTGCCTCTCCATGCCCTGGAGGCAGTTTGTTCTTGCCCAGCACCGACTGCTTTGATGGGTGTTTCAAAGGCCAGTGGAAATGAGCCAGATGTCCGCAATGCTGGAATCTCTCAGTGGTCTCCTTGCCAATCCACTTTCCTGTGGTTCTGCTCACTGCACGAACACCTACCACTCTCCGCCTGTCAGCTGTGGTGTGGTCACACTCGGCCTTCTCTCCTCATTAGATTTCATGCCAGCTCACTGCTCTCGTGTTATAACGTTAGCAAATTTATGTTGACCTGGGGGTTGTTGACTTTCAGACTCCCTATTTTGCCACCGGGTCATTTGATTACATGCTACTTTCTGTTTCCAGGTCATTAGATTAAGGTATGTCAACACATCAGAGCCGCACTGTAATATCTTGCCCGGTTAATACAATCTTACACAACTCCATCAGCTACCGCTCAGCGCAGTTCTCTATACTCCTGGAATTCTGCCACATCCCATCATCATTTCCTGTTTGTTCACAGAGATTAGGATTAGATTAAGGCGATTCAATTTGGGTAAGAGACATATTCCCACTTGATATCTATGACTTTTGACCATGTAGTGCTTTCTTGTCAGATGCTCGGAAGATGAGTTAAAGAAACAAAATGACAAATAATGCTAGAATTTGTTTTTCAGATTTACAATTGTCAACAGTTTTATATGCATTACAGTTCTTGTGTTTTTAAACATTTGTGAAACAAGTTTTAATATAGCTGTTCTATATTATTTCTATTCATGATTAAGATATAGACTGAGGCTGGTTTGGTTTCTGATTTCTGTACTCAAGCACTCCACTTGTACTTACTTACTTTGCGCCACTAAAAGACAAATAATCAAGTGCTTTAACTATAAGCAAACCGGGGAATGACTTTAGCACCAAGCTGGATTCGTGGATAAGACCAGTGGATTTCAGTATTGCTTATTTGGATTCTTGGAAGTAAAGGGCTCTTGTATGCGACGTTCCAATCAAAGTCAGATGTGGCATATCCCCAACGTTCAACCTTATTTCATTACATCTGCACAGGAGATGAAATGAAACAAAATGGTTAGCTTTACAGGAGTGTTAATTAAAAGTGATACTACTGGGCTGTTGAATGCTTGAATCTGACTGGCTGACGAACGTTCTAAGGTGTGCAATTATTTTCAGGGAAACGCATGGCAAAAGTAGTTCCAGGCAGGTCTTGACCGCATTGCAGTTCCATTTCACTTCGCCAAATGATTTCAGTTATTTCAAATGTCTTTACAGTATTCAACAGCAAAATAGCCAAAACCCACAGCAACACTGACCAAGCAAAGAAATATAGTAAACAATAGGATAAAAACGACAAATTATTTCCATGTTTTTTTTCCACAAAATTACATTTAATTATGTATGAAACACGTCTCTTTCTCCCACTCTCTCTGCTCTCCCACTTAAACACACACACATACACACACTCGCACAGAAACGTGTGGTCAGTGCTGCTCTGACGATTTTATCAGTAAAATAGTTTAGCAACTTAAAAACTACATGACATTTCACACTAGCGAGGTAATAAAGGCGCTGTTCTTACAGCTTCGTATTAGTAGATGCTGCTGCCGAATACTGTTCAAAGAGACGCACAGACTGAGGTAATTAACAAACACTCTCTCGCTCTCTCTATCTCTAATAACTCACTGCATTAATAACTGCATTAGTTTGCTATCAGCGGCTGAAGCCTCCGTTACTAGCTCTAAAATGACATTTTGGAATTAGCAACGGAGGCTTGGGTTTAGATGCGTAAGAAATTAGTCCTGCACACGAGCGTTTTAAGGACAAAACCTGACAAATGTCTTGAAATGCATCATCTGAACAATGTCTTGAGGTGTTGTAACCGTAGTATAAGTGGAATAATGGACTCTGGGCCGTTGAATTATTGAAAAATAATGCACGACATAAGGCTTCGCGTCGTGACCACATTACCCCCTTGGGTGTGCATTATTTTTCTAATAATTCAACGGCCCGTCATCAATTATTACAATGTAAATAGTTGTAATGTCCGTGTGACCTTTTACACTCATATTTCTGCAAAACCATAATTAAGTCTGATTTGAAGTGGTGTTCTATTGCACCTTTTTCAAAATTGTTGGAAATTGTAGGTGTGTCCCAATTCACTATTCTATGCCATTTTGTAGTGCACTAAGTAGTGTGAGAAGTATGTACTGTAAAATATGTGTATTTTATGTGCATAAAAATATTTTTCAAGATTATTGGAGCACAAGAAAATACTATTTCACTTTCAGTCTTTCTACTGAAATTAAAAAGTTCACATTTAATTCAGTGTGCTACTTTTTTCTTTGAGAAATTGCTAGTGAATTTCACAAATTATTACAAAGAAAATAGTTTTAAAGTAAATCCTACACAAATTTGAAAAATGAACACTGAAAATTCCAATAACAAAATGATATACTTTTTTAACCAAACAAGTGTGGAATGTTGCACTCAACTGTTTCAGCACTGCTTGCGTAGCAGAAGGGGAGGGGCTATCAGGCCCCAATGCTGGATGAAAAATAACCTTCTAAAATTCAAACACAATGTGGTAGAGTACATAGTGCATATTAAGGATACGTTCAGACTGTAGCAGTTTTTGTTTTTTTTCCCCCTCATGTGAGACTCGAATCGGTTTTGCTTTTTTTCATAACAGTGTGAACAGCACAAACCACATTGAATCTGATCTTTTTGATTCTGATTTGGGCCACTACCATATGTGTTTTTTTTTTTATCAGATACAGGTCTGATGTTTTGCAATGCAATCTCAGTCTGAACAGTCATATCGGAATTCATGTGACTTTTACGTCACTCTAGAGATCAACATTCTCCACAGTTCTGCGCTGATGGGAGTCACTCCAAAGATTTTACATAACGGGTAGTTTGGCCACTCAGTGAATATGGAAGACGACAGTGAAGTTAGTCAGTGGAGGGACGGTGAGCTGTTAAGGCCCGTTCACACCAAGAACGATAACTATAACGCTAACTAATATTAGGGTCCACACAAATGCACACATTTCTCCAGGCTGCAGTTTTGTCATCTGCCGCTTTAAATACTCGAGCTCTTTAAAGCAGGATGGATTCTGATTGGCTGTCAATGTTTAAATTGTTTTTCAGACTGAAAAAAAAACATTCTGAAAGTGATTGTTCATTACTGTTCGTAATCGACTGCTATTCTTTTATATTGAGAATGATTTTTAAAATATCTTTATAGTTATCGTCCTAGGTGTGAATGGGCCTTTATACTCATAAGTAGTATGGTGACAGCTCTATAACAAGCAAAACTTGGAAAAACTATACAAGAAAAAATGTGCTCTCCCCCCATTAATTGGCTTTAATTAGCCAATGGCAAATTGTACTAGAGGCAAAAAATAAGTTTAGCACAGATTTCATTGCCTGCTGAGCTTTACGCAACATTGCTTGGCTGAGAGCGCCCTCTGGCGCTTTCTCTCTCACACACACGGACTCCACGTGAGAGAAAGAGAGAAGCTTAAGCCACGTAAGGAGAATTGATGTGCTTAATCTAAATGCAGGGCTCGAAAATAAGCACCTGATGGTCAACAGTTGATGGAACTGCCTCTGTCACGATCGGGCCAGAGCTGCACCATCATGAATTTTTATTATTTGCACGTGTTTTTAAGCCTTGCCAATTTAAACATTTAAGCGCAGCACACATTCGAGGTTGTCAGCGTTATGGTTAGTTTAGTTCATGGACTTTCAGTTTGTTTTCATTTGTCACGTGTTTCTTTGTTCGGATTCCCACCACTCATCTGCTTCCTTGGTTACCGTCATATATGAACTGGAAAGAAGCCATCACCCGGTGTCTGGAGAGCGTCCGGCCCCAATCCAGGACACTGCCAGACCCAGAGCCCGTTTCACCACCAGCGACCGCGGAAAAGTCACGTGAGCCCCCCGCAGACCGAGCGGCACCACCCGCCACGACGAGCGAGCCAGAGCCCGAGGGTAAGAGGACAGAGCTTGCCATCGTCCCGGCAGAAGTGCCCAAGCGTGGATCTGACCAGGGGTGTGAGCCTGTAACACCAGCGGCCGAGGGAACTGAAACGGAGGACTGGCCTATAGACTTCAATGGGGACTCGATAGCTCCCACCCTATCCCACCCACTATCTAAATCATGTGTATTGCTCAAACAGGACATTTCATCGTCACCACCACAGAGTTCAGCCAGTCCTCCAGTCCCATCGCTGCCGGATGCTTGCAGCCCTGCGCCGTCTCTGGGGAGTCCCTGCATTGATGTCGAGCTGCAGGTCGAGCAGGTCGATTTTAGTCTCGTCCGAATGTGCCATCTCAGTAATCATTGCGGACAATGTCAGTAAAGATTCGGCAACTTTTACCTTCTGTAAAAAGGTCCGGAAAAATTACATCAGGTAATACTATTCCCGTGCAAATAGACCCGCTGTAAATATGTACGTAAATATTCTGTCATTTAAAAGTAGTTTTCCGCGGTTTTTCAAGTATGGAGGCTCTTAAAAAAGCATTCAGTTGTGCTCTCGGTGGTGGGACAAGTCTGTGGCAAACCTCAAGTGTTTTCTGCTTACCATTCAGATCAAAAAGAGGGTCGAAAGCACTTGTCAGAGGCACGAAACTTCTTTTAGCTTTAGGTAAGTGACTATCACCAACAGAATCCATTCAGAATTTAATTAATAAATTGTTCGACCGGACCTAACTGTTATATATAGGTTATATATAGATTATATGTGTTTGCGCACATGATATCAGGAAGCAATATAATACGCACATGACGACAAGGAGGTGACGGCGGTGCGTAAATCGAGTTACCCCTCCCACTTCTGCTAGTTTTACTGAGATTTCTTATCCCGTGTGAATTGGCCATTAATATTACAGACATCCTGTGGTAAAATTACATTACTCCATCTACCCTTGTAAAACAAATCCGTCCGAATAGGGCTTTTGTTCTATTGTGTTTATTTGTGCTATTACTTGTAGTTTGATTTTTTTTTTTTTTTAGTCTGTTCACTTGTCTTTAATAATGTTTGAAATTTTGAAATTTATATATTATATTTATATAGAATTTGTTCATTTGCATTCCATATAAAAAGTCTGGCGAGTAAAATATAAGCATTTCTAGCCAATGGCGACTTTAGCTTTAGTGTGACTGTAGAGGGTTGCTCTGTGTTTACTTCCAAATGACAGAGTGCTGCATTCTGTCTTTTTTATTGTTCTTTTGCTCATGCGGTTCAGTTCAGGATTGTGATGTGGCCAGTGTGAACACATCACAATCCTGAACTGAACCGCATGAGCAAAAGAACAATAAAAAAAAAGACAGAATTTAAAAAAATAATGTGAACAGCCAAACAAACAAAAAATCGGATCTGAGCAATAAATCAGAATTGAGCACTAAGGCTTGCAGTGTTAACTTAGTGCATGGTGTTAAGTACATTAATTGACACAACTGCTGTCTTACTAATAGGCCGTTTACATGACACCAGTTTGCGTTTTGGCCATTCATTTACACGACAACATCGTTTTGGGGGCCTGATAATGCAAACTTTTGAAAACGGTTTTGAAAGGGCAAGTTTTTAAAAAAGATAGTGCTATAGTGTACACTACAAAAACGTTAATTTGTGAAAACGGTGATGCCATGCACATTTGCATTACACGTTCAGTCGATAGGCACACAGTGTTTCTTTGCAAAGCAACATCGCCAACTACTGGCCTGGCATTCATAATACAGCATTTTTAGTCGTTTCGAACATCAGTGTGAACTGTGAACGGGCATCGTTTTGACAACATTGTCATCTGTACGTGAAAAACACAAAACGTTGTATGTACATCATTGTTGTGTAAATGTACCCTAGTTTGGATGGAACTCATTTAACGGGCTTCAGTATTCACATATTCAGGATAAACAGGAAACCGGAAACAATATCTCTATAACTCATAGTCAAAAGAAGCATATACCATGTGTTTGGTAAACTTAACTCACATTTGGTTTTAAATTTTAAGTCTATTAATACACACTTTTTCTCTCTCTATTCTGTGATATGGTGGTGAAAAAACAGCTTTTGTGTGGCACTGCACCATCACCCGGTGTCTGGAGAGCGTCCGGCCCCAATCCAGGACACTGCCAGACCCAGAGCCCGTTTCACCACCAGCGACCGCGGAAAAGTCACGTGAGCCCCCCGCAGACCGAGCGGCACCACCCGCCACGACGAGCGAGCCAGAGCCCGAGGGTAAGAGGACAGAGCTTGCCATCGTCCCGGCAGAAGTGCCTAAGCGTGGATCTGACCAGGGGTGTGAGCCTGTAACACCAGCGGCCGAGGGAACTGAAACGGAGGACTGGCCTATAGACTTCAATGGGGACTCGATAGCTCCCACCCTATCCCACCCACTATCTAAATCATGTGTATTGCTCAAACAGGACTTTTCATCGTCACCACCACAGAGTTCAGCCAGTCCTCCAGTCCCATCGCTGCCGGATGCTTGCAGCCCTGCGCCGTCTCTGGGGAGTCCCTGCATTGATGTCGAGCTGCAGGTCGAGCAGGTCGATTTTAGTCTCGTCCGAATGTGCCATCTCAGTAATCATTGCGGACAATGTCAGTAAAGATTCGGCAACTTTTACCTTCTGTAAAAAGGTCCGGAAAAATTACATCAGGTAATACTATTCCCGTGCAAATAGACCCGCTGTAAATATGTACGTAAATATTCTGTCATTTAAAAGTAGTTTTCCGCGGTTTTTCAAGTATGGAGGCTCTTAAAAAAGCATTCAGTTGTGCTCTCGGTGGTGGGACAAGTCTGTGGCAAACCTCAAGTGTTTTCTGCTTACCATTCAGATCAAAAAGAGGGTCGAAAGCACTTGTCAGAGGCACGAAACTTCTTTTAGCTTTAGGTAAGTGACTATCACCAACAGAATCCATTCAGAATTTAATTAATAAATTGTTCGACCGGACCTAACTGTTATATATAGGTTATATATAGATTATATGTGTTTGCGCACATGATATCAGGAAGCAATATAATACGCACATGACGACAAGGAGGTGACGGCGGTGCGTAAATCGAGTTACCCCTCCCACTTCTGCTAGTTTTACTGAGATTTCTTATCCCGTGTGAATTGGCCATTAATATTACAGACATCCTGTGGTAAAATTACATTACTCCATCTACCCTTGTAAAACAAATCCGTCCGAATAGGGCTTTTGTTCTATTGTGTTTATTTGTGCTATTACTTGTAGTTTGATTTTTTTTTTTTTTTAGTCTGTTCACTTGTCTTTAATAATGTTTGAAATTTTGAAATTTATATATTATATTTATATAGAATTTGTTCATTTGCATTCCATATAAAAAGTCTGGCGAGTAAAATATAAGCATTTCTAGCCAATGGCGACTTTAGCTTTAGTGTGACTGTAGAGGGTTGCTCTGTGTTTACTTCCAAATGACAGAGTGCTGCATTCTGTCTTTTTTATTGTTCTTTTGCTCATGCGGTTCAGTTCAGGATTGTGATGTGGCCAGTGTGAACACATCACAATCCTGAACTGAACCGCATGAGCAAAAGAACAATAAAAAAAAAGACAGAATTTAAAAAAATAATGTGAACAGCCAAACAAACAAAAAATCGGATCTGAGCAATAAATCAGAATTGAGCACTAAGGCTTGCAGTGTTAACTTAGTGCATGGTGTTAAGTACATTAATTGACACAACTGCTGTCTTACTAATAGGCCGTTTACATGACACCAGTTTGCGTTTTGGCCATTCATTTACACGACAACATCGTTTTGGGGGCCTGATAATGCAAACTTTTGAAAACGGTTTTGAAAGGGCAAGTTTTTAAAAAAGATAGTGCTATAGTGTACACTACAAAAACGTTAATTTGTGAAAACGGTGATGCCATGCACATTTGCATTACACGTTCAGTCGATAGGCACACAGTGTTTCTTTGCAAAGCAACATCGCCAACTACTGGCCTGGCATTCATAATACAGCATTTTTAGTCGTTTCGAACATCAGTGTGAACTGTGAACGGGCATCGTTTTGACAACATTGTCATCTGTACGTGAAAAACACAAAACGTTGTATGTACATCATTGTTGTGTAAATGTACCCTAGTTTGGATGGAACTCATTTAACGGGCTTCAGTATTCACATATTCAGGATAAACAGGAAACCGGAAACAATATCTCTATAACTCATAGTCGAAAGAAGCATATACCACGTGTTTGGTAAACTTAACTCACATTTGGTTTTAAATTTTAAGTCTATTAATACACACTTTTTCTCTCTCTATTCTGTGATATGGTGGTGAAAAAACAGCTTTTGTGTGGCACTGCACCAGTCAGTCTTATTGACAGAAATAGCCTTGGCATCTCTTTGAGTCAGACTCATTTAAATTGTAAAAAGAACAACTAATGCAATGATAAAATATGTGCATTTTCTCAGACTTTTTTTTTCTCAAGGCCATCCAGCAAACTGTTGTACCATAGAAGCAAAAAAGAAATGTTATAAATACTTAAAATGCAATTCATCTAGTATGAATAGTAGAGCTGTCAACAACATCATGAGCTGCCAGTTAAGAACTGTGAATATATTATATAACTAAATAACCAACTTTTTTACTATATCCTGAGTTTCTTAGTCTTGAGTGAAGTCATTTGCATCGCATTGCACGACACTAGTTTCCACAGACCTCTGTATAAATAAGCGGAAGAAAGAGTTGTGCCCTTGGAGCGATCAGGAACAGTCACCCCACATTATGCCACAAATTACACTGATTGTGTGTAAAATCTGTCATCTGTAATGAAGCTGGTTTAAAACGCTCAACTTTTTGTGTTGTAGCTGCATACAGAGACGCTGTGTTGACACGGTATGGCTGACTGACCACTTCCTTAAATGAGATTTTTCCCATACATTTTTTCCATCTTTCCCATTAAGGTGGCTGGGATGAGGGATTTCATTAGCTGTTTACACAATGAAAAAGATAACTTTGAATTGCCATGTTTTTATTTAGTTTTTTTTACAAATTGTTCTGTGAATTGAACTGAGCAACAGGGTAATATAGTTCACAAATCAATATCAACCTATTTTCAATTTTTCTCTATTTTTTATACAAAGTAGAAACCTTTCAGTGTGCAAAGATGTCTCCTGCTCAGTAACTTTTAATTCAACTACTTTCCAAAACTTAATAGAAACATGTATACTTTCCTCCCCGTAGCCATAAAACTGTCAAAAGTACTTTCCAAATCAAGAACAACCACCATGTTGCGTGAAATATTGTTCCTCGGAGCCTTGCCTAATGTGCTTGTGCAATTTCAAACTTCGAGAAACTTTTGTGATCGAATTTTACTTCCAAATCATAATCCCACGCTGAAGAACCACGTTAGGGTTGTTTTGAGTCTCGGAGCATCGCAGTGTGACCGCCGCAACTATATCACATATACAGCTTTCATGTTGTAACATGAAAATCTCTTGGCTCCCGCAGATGCATATGCAAAAGCAATGCCACAACCTCCTACCCAACCCCATAAGAGCAGGGCATAAAGGCATTATTTCAGAAGGGGGAGGATATTTTCTCCAAAAAAAAAGCTATTTTTGTTTGAAGAAGCCAGCCCAGGAGATATAAAGAGGTAAAGCTTTCTGGCTTCTCCATTATAATGTCTAGGGATTGAGAGGGTATTATTTTTCTGTTTCAAGCTCGAATGGGAGTGAAGTGCATCCTGGTCTGTTTCATATGCATGATTCTTCACAGTCACCTGTATTTAAGACACATATGTGAGAGGAGACTGCCCCATACTGGGACTGTTGTCATTCTTTTTTCTAATTATTTTTCATATTATTTGGTTCACTGGGCCTTTAGATAAATACATCTATGTAGAAGTAACTCTTGCAGACACGCCAGTGATTTTCACTCACGCAAAACAATATCTTTCAAAAAGACTGTGGCAAGTTCGGTCCATGATTCATGATTCAGTGCCTCCTTTTGTGCTCATGGTACGTTGGCAGGGTTTTCACCCACTTGACTTCTGCCCTGTGTATTAAACACAAACGTTTCATTTTCAGTATAATGGTGCCACCTACCTCCAAATAAGGAAACTTTTCATGAGTAGGTTACAAAAATTGTTGAAACAAATGGTTTTTAACCTTCAAAAAATGTTGATCGTCAACCTCAAAAGCTGTTTTAAATTAAGTTTAATTTATTATATTTATTTAATTATGAAAAATATTTTCTATCAATAAAAATTAAACAGCAACATTTATAAAATTAAATAAAAAGTACATTAGAATGAGTTGAGCTAAATTAAGTCACTAAGCAGGATATTGATTAGTTTGGGATAGTTTGTTGAATAGTACTGATAAACTGTAAAAATGGAGGAAATTTGAATTTTATTTTATTTTTTTTGGTAATGTGGACAGTCATGTGGTGGCAGCATTGCATGGATCTTCGTCTCCTCAGCTTCACCTGGTACATCACCTCCCATGGCTCCACTTCTGTCGGTCAGATCTCTAGCTCCATCCTGGTTCCGCCCTCTATCGGTTCGGTCGTGGGTCCTCGTCCTGGCTCTAGTCTGGCTCGCTCTGTGGTGTTTGCCTTCACCAACTCCTCCAATGTCCTTTCACTTACTACTCCCCATCAATGCCCAAGATCGACACCAACCAACAACCCTCAAGGACTTTTACATCTTTGTGGCAGGGCCGGCGCCACAAGGGGCCAAAAGGGGCCATTGTCCCCTCAGATCTGATTTGTGCCCCCTCAGTTTAAATTTGTCCCTCCTCCACCCCCAAAACAGGATTGATTTTAACCCTTGATTTGACGCATACGATCACACCTGTGTAATTAGAACTTTCATTGCGTCACTGATAAATTCAAGCGTGCTTTCACGCTTTGGCTGGCGCTGAGCCAGAGACGGACACACTGAGTGCTTTTCATATATCACTACTATTCAACTATTCAGTGTTTTCAACCACATAATTTTTATTTTAGGTTTCAGACATCTAAATAGACATTTAAATGAAGTACTATATAAAATAAATACATTTATAGTTTGTTAAATTCAAATTCCATACACTGATGATGTATGATGTCTATGGAAGCTGCAATAATAATCCTTTCAGTTATAATCTGATCAAGTGTTTTATTCATATCAGTTGTGCATTATAAATTGAACAATAGTTTACTCTATTCTTCTTCCAGTTCACTGGCCACTTACTTTTATATATTTCTGTAAATCCGACAGATCCTCTGAATTGCGGTGGAAGCTCATCAAGTGTTATATCAACTAACATGATCATTATAAAGCTGTTTACAAATACAACACATTCACTTCCACATATTTGACAAGCGGAATATATCATATACAGTGGGGAGAAAAAGTATTTGATACACTGCCGATTTTGCAGGTTTGCCCGCTTACAAAGCATGTAGAAGTCTGTAATTTGTATCATAGGTACACTTCAACTGTGAGAGACGGAATCTAAAACAAAAATCCAGAAATTCACATTGTATGATTTTTAAATAATTAATTTGCATTTTATTGCATGACATAAGTATTTGATCACCTACCAACCAGTAAGAATTCCGGCTCTCACAGACCTGTTAGTTTTTCTTTTAAGAAGCCCTCCTGTTCTCCACTCATTACCTGTATTAACTGCACCTGTTTGAACTCATTACCTGTATAAAAGACACCTGTCCACACACTCAATCAAACATACTCCAACCTCTCCACAATGGCCAAGACCAGAGAGCTGTGTAAGGACATCAGGGATAAAATTGTAGACCTGCACAAGGCTCGGATGGGCTACAGGACAATAGGCAAGCAGCTTGGTGAGAAGGCAACAACTGTTGGCGCAATTATTAGAAAATGGAAGAAGTTCAAGATGACGGTCAATCTCCCTCGGTCTGGGGCACCATGCAAGATCTCACCTCGTGGGGCATCAATGATCATGAGGAAGGTGAGGGATCAGCCCAGAACTACACGGCAGGACCTGGTCAATGACCTGAAGAGAGCTGGGACCACAGTCTCAAAGAAAACCATTAGTAACACACTACGCCCTCATAGATTAAAATCCTGCAGCGCACGCAAGGTCCCCCTGCTCAAGCCAGCGCATATCCAGGCCCATCTGAAGTTTGCCAATGACCATCTGGATGATCCAGAGGAGGAATAGGAGAAGGTCATGTGGTCTGATGAGACAAAAATAGAGCTTTTTGGTCTAAACGCCACTCGCCGTGTTTGGAGGAAGAAGAAGGATGAGTACAACCCCAAGAACACCATCCCAACCGTGAAGCATGGAGGTGGAAACATCATTCTTTGGGGATGTTTTTCTGCAAAGAGGACAGGACGACTGCACCGTATTGAGGGGAGGATGGATGGGGCCATGTATCGCGAGATCTTGGCCAACAACCTCCTTCCCTCAGTAAGAGCATTGAAGATGGGTCGTGGCTGAGTCTTCCAGCATGACAACGACCCGAAACACACAGCCAGGGCAACTAAGGAGTGGCTCTGTAAGAAGCATCTCAAGGTCCTGGAGTGGCCTAGCCAGTCTCCAGACCTGAACCCAATAGAAAATCTTTGGCGGGAGCTGAAAGTCCGTATTGCCCAGCGACAGCCCCGAAACCTGAAGGATCTGGAGAAGGTCTGTATGGAGGAGTGGGCCAAAATCCCTGCTGCAGTGTGTGCAAACCTGGTCAAGAACTACAGGAAACGTATGATCTCTGTAATTGCAAACAAAGGTTTCTGTACCAAATATTAAGTTCTGCTTTTCTGATGTATCAAATACTTATGTCATGCAATAAAATGCAAATCAATTACTTAAAAATCATACAATGTGATTTTCTGGATTTTTGTTTTAGATTCCGTCACTCACAGTTGAAGAGTACCTATGATAAAAATTACAGACCTCTACATGCTTTGTAAGTGGGCAAACCTGCAAAATCGGCAGTGTATCAAATACTTGTTCTCCCCAATGTAATTCATGATATAGTTAACAAGTTTGTAAATATTTTGAATAAAAAAGGAAAAACGAAATAAATGCGTACATATCTGTCATAGTGTGGCTGCATAATGCGTCACCAAGGAAATAATACGTTCTAAAATAGCAGTCACCTTAAAAAACACACACTGGGGGCTCAGTTAAAATATAGAGCCCCTAGAATATAGATACCCCCCATCCCCCACGATGGCCCCCTCAAGAATTATGAATGCCCCCCCAGTTTGTGTGTCCTAGCGACGGCTCTGTTTTGTGGGCGTCAGGAGCCTCCCTCCGTCTGCCTTAGTCAGAGACTACATTTCCCAGCATCCCTCCTGTCCCGCACCTGCAGCTGTTCCCCATCATCAACTCAGTGTAAGCACATCTCACCCTCACTCTTTGTCTGGCCTTGTCTTTCACTACAAACACAGACCTTTGAGTTGAGCCATCCTCAGTTGAGAATCTCCAGCGATTCCCTATTGTGTCTCCAACATTTCCTGCACCAGAGAATATCACAGAGGTCGATTATACCTGCAAGTACCCAATATCCACTTACCTGCTTCCCACTGAGGTGTTGTGCTTCCCGGAATCTACCATGTACTCCATGTCACACTGCTAAAGACAAGATGTCAAGTCATACACCTGCCATCTACTCCAGTCAAGTATCAGTTATCTTCTCTCTACTCACCTTTATCGCCTTTTCTCATATTTGGTTCAGTAATCTTCAGTAATATTTTTTTTTTTTCTCTCTCTAACCTTTACTTAAAGTTCTTATGTCAAAAAAGACATGGTATTTGTGCCTCTAATGCTTGTAAAAAAATATGTGTACTGTATTTGTAGGAAGTGCGAAATGCGCTCCTGCAAGCCTCGAAAGGATCTTCTAACAAATATAGAAAAATGTATGTGCATGAGTGTTTTTTCATAAATTATATTTGGGAGTTGACTGCACAGTGCAGATAACTTAATACAGCTGGCTGAAAGGCTGAAAATGATTTTCAGTTTAAAATGTTGATAGTTTGTGTATCTAAGCAACATAAATATAATATTTAGTGTTCTGTTCACAATAAGATTGTATTATCACTCTGAAGAATGTGCCGTCCAAAAATGTTCATCCAACCACCGCAGACCTCAGAAACGCCAACTACTTTTTTAAAATGATTTTTCTTTTAATCCATTGCTAATGGGGTTGGTACATTTTTAAAAATGTTTTTGAATCGTATGTATCTTATGCTCAGGCTGCATTTATTTGATCAAAAATACAGTAAAAACTGTAATGTGAAATATATCATTTAAAATGTACTTTGGAGTAAATTCAGCTTTGCCTTCACAGGAACCATTAGCATCCATTACTCCAGTCTTCAGTATCACATGATCTGGTAACACTTTACAATTTATTACTTAATCTATTAATCTGATAGATTAATCTCTTTATTAGTTGCTGATGCAGTAATCTTTAATGAATGGTTTGTTTCTTCATGAGTCAAACATTAACTCATAATTATCTGTGCATTAGTTAAGCATGAATTGATGCATATTAGTGCACCCGTATTGTAAAGTGTTACCCATGATCCTTCTAAAATCATTCTAAAATGCTGATTTGGTACACAAGAAACAATTATTATAATTATTATCATCAGTGCTGACAGTTATGCTACTTGAAGACTGTGCTATCAAGTTTTGTGACACTATTGTTTATTTTAATGCATGTTTAATTCGTTCCAATTAGGTTATTTGGTCAAATTTCATCAGTGTGGGAATTCTCCTTGTAGAACATTTGTGAGTCATATTTCACCATCTCTGTCTTATGTACTCCGGAAGTTTCATTTTTTTTATCCCGGATGTGTACAGCAAGCTATGAACCTGCCTTCCTGCACACTTGGATTTGACTACAGTATACTGTTCTAGAGATGAGGTGAAGACGACCATTGAGGCAATAGAGAGGAAGAGAGTGAGAGTAGCGGGCTATTTTCACAGCACCATCTGTCTCTTGTCAGAAACCCTTCGTCTACTGTGCTCACATACAACCTTCACTACAGGCAGAGAGAGAGAGAGAGAGAGAGACTGACTCTGCTGCCATGCAAGATAAATGTCTTTTTCTTGAGCTACTGTGACCCACTTGAAAGTAATCACTTCCCCCGCCATCTCTGCCTGTTTCTTGTTTGGAATGAAACATTTAATCATCACAGTTGTAGTAAACAGAGGTGTTGCTGGTCAGCGATCTAATACAGTCAACCAGCACTGAACTGTAGAGAGAATGACACAAAAGCATTTTATGTGCTATATGTGAACAAAACATGTTTTTTTTTCCTGTGCAAAGGAAAGCAGGGTTGCAAGAAAAGTTCAGAAAGCTCAAGGAAAGTGTTGATATTATACAATGAAAGAGACACACGTGTGAACCTGTTGCTCAGAGAGGAGATGCCAAGCTGTCACTGTGACACAGGAGCTTTTTCTTTCTTTTTTTTTTTTTTTAGCCTTGGTATTAATATTAATTATTATATAACAGCCAATGATGCAAATTTAAAAAGAGAAAATATTAGTATTCGACATGAAAGGGTTGAGACTGTGAGGGTGCAAATGGATAATACTGGATGTGCTACAAAAATGAATATCAGTGCTACAATCTGTTTATTTTTTTATTATTATTATTTACTTGTACACCTTATGCTTACAACTATTAGCCAATGGTATTATTAAAATACATAAAATTAAAATTGTAAAACTTCATTTTGATTCATACAAATAATTATCAATAATAAATTTAAAAGTTTAGTAAATGGGGTCTTTTTGTGCTGTTTGCCGTTTGTCACCTCTTGTCATACCTAAATCACTGTAAAGCAGTCTTTTAGCTTATTGCTAGTAGTCTTTTCTATAGTCTCATTTTACATCAGTTTTGGCTTTCAAGTGCTTTATATAATTTTATATATATATACACACACACACTGCCGTTCAAAAGTTTTTGATCTGTAAGATTTTTAAGAAGTTTTTAGAAGTCTCTTATGCTCACCAAAGCTGCATTTATTTTATTAAAAATACAAAAAAAAAAAAAGTTATTTTTTAAAATGTAAAATAACTGTTTTCTATTTGAATATATTTTAAAATGTAATTTATTTCTGTGATGCAAAGCTGAATTTTCAGCATCACTACTCCAGTTGTCACAGTGATCTGTTTAGTTTCATTATCATGGACTTTCAATTTGTTTTCATATGTCACATTTCTTTGTTCAGTTTCCCGCCACTCGTCTGTCTCCCTGGTGAGCGTCATTGAGTTCATTTAGTTCAGCTGTGTCCTGTTAATTATCTTGTTTCTGTTTGCTATTTAAGTTCTTCCGCATTCACTCAGTCTTTGTCCGGTCACCGTTACGATAGATGTGTTGTGCTTTTGCCTGTCTTTAGTTTATTTGAGCTTAAGCTACTAATTGAACTGTATCTGCCTGTCTTCGTCTTCCTGCCTACACAAACCTGTGACAGATGACCGGACCGCCTGAAATGGACGATAGGGTCAGAATAATCGTCCTGGCTCAGGAGAGCCATAACCTTTTTTTATTTAGTTAAGAACTTTATTTGTTTGGCCGTCACCAGCTCCTTGGATGACGAGACCTTAAGGACCCTGTTCCAGATTGGGGCAACATTCCATCACCCTCTCCACCTCCCAGACACCACTGGACTAAACTGGAGAGAAGCTGTCATCCGGTGTCTGGAGAGCGTCACATCCCGATCTGGAACACAGCCAGACCCAGAGCCCATATACCCTCTCGACCGCGGAATACTCGCGTGTGCCCCCCACAGACGGAGCGCTACCACCCGCCACCACGTGTCAGCCAGAGCCCGAGGAGAAGAGGACAGGGCTGACCCTCGCCCCGGATCACTATGTCACTATGCCTCCACTATGTCTCACTCACCAGCATTACGTCAAGTTCCTCACCGCCTTCATCACCCCAGAGCTCAGCCAGTCCTCCAGCCACGCCGCTGCCGGATGTTCACAGCCCTGCGCCGTCTCCATGGGAGCCCCGCTCTGACGTTGAGCTGCAGGTCGGGTTACCGTCAGAACGAGAGGATCCTGCGGCTCCACCTTCAGCCTCGGAACTCTTCGCTTCATCTCGGCCTGTCGGCTCTGTCTTGGCTCCTCCCACCGCCGGCTTCACCGGAGACCCTCGGACTTGTGGTTCTCCCGGGTTCCCTCATCCCGCCGGCTCCACCTGGGTCAGTCGTCACACCACTTCCGTCATGGACTTGCGAGCCATCCGCTGCACTCCGGCCCTCCACCCCTACGGCTGCAGCGAGTTCCTCCTTCCTCACGGAGTCACCTGTCCGCGAACACCGGCTTCACCTCAACCCTCGAGTACTCTGGCTTCGCCTTCACCGGTCGTTGCCGCGGCAGTGCCTGGGTCTCCAGTACCAGTGATGCCGCTTGTTCCTATCGGCTCTCCGTCAGTCGCCCCCCGGCTGTCGTCAGCCACGTCAACATCTAGACTCCTCCCTCCGTTGTCTCCGCCGCGGGCTGTCAGCACTGGGGAGCTCTGGGTCTGTGCCAGCGGACCGTATCTTCCATCACCGCCAGGAAATCGTCGTCCTAGCACCACCCTCACATCACCTCAGCCTCTCACCTGTTCCTCACCTGCACATTGTCCTCATCCAAAGCCTCCTCCGGTCCTCCTTCAGCTGCCCTATCTCTGTCCTGTTACGGCGTGAGGTCGCACCTTGCCGGAGGGGGCGTTATGTCACAGTCATCTGTTTAGTTTCATTATGGACTTTCAGTTTGTTTTCATATGTCACATTTCTTTGTTCAGTTTCCCCCTACTCGTGACACCAGTGTCACATGTTCCTTCAGAAATCATCCTAATATGCTGATTTGATACTCAAGAAACATGATTATCAATGTTGAAAACAGTTGTGTAAAATTTTTTTTTTTTTGGGGGGGGAAAGAACTTAAAGAAATGAATACATTTATTCAGCAAGGATGCATTAAATTGATCAAAAGTGACAGTAAAGACATTTATAATGTTACAAAAGATTATATTTAAAATGTTGTTCTTTTGAACTTTCTATTCATCAAAGAATCCTGAAACAGATGTTTTACACAACTGTTTTAGACATTGATAATAATCAGAAATGTTTCTTGAGCAGCAAATCAGCATATTAGAATGATTTCTGAAGCCTCATGTGACACTGAAAACTGGAGTAATGATGCTGAAAATTTAGCTTTGCTTCACAGAAATAAATTACATTTTAAAATAGTTATTTTACACTTTAATATTTCTCAATATTACTTTTTTTTTTTTTTTTTTTTTTTTTAATAAAATAAATGCAGCCTTGGTGAGCATAAGATACTTCTAAAAACATTCAAAATCTTACCGATCAAAAACTTTTGAACGGCAGTGTATATGTATTTATTTTGACCAAAATGTGCACAGAAAAAAAAGTCTTATGTATGGAGAAAGGCAAAAGGTGGAGGGGCAAAATTGCTGTTAGCCTTTCCTCCCTGTTTTCCAGCCTCAGACTTTTCGGTGTTTGCATTATCAATCCTGAGAGTTTCAGGGCAGGTTAAATATTTAGTAATCTCTCTCGCTCTCTGTGTCTCTATATCTTTTTCTGTGGTGTATGTATTCTGTAACTCCAGTCACTAACAGATAGCCCCTTTGTGTGACTCATTTGGGAGATAAGACTTCCCAACGTGATGATTCTTGACAGCAAGACAGAGAGAGAGAGAGAGAGAGACTGGATCAATAACTGTGAAACTGTAGTATTGGTTTTCACCCCCACATGGCTCCACTAGTCTAGCTACAGCTTCCCTGTAGAATTTGTTACAAGTCCCAAGCTGTGTGTCCTATCCTGTCCCAGATAGACATTGATTGACAGACATTGTTACTGTGTTAGCACTCTATGTCTGATCTTGGTGGCAGTATTCTTACAGACTCCTGTACGTCTTTAATATTTTATACTTTTACCCTCCCTTTCTCGGCTGCCATGGACACATTTCGTATTCGCTCACATTTATCTTTTATACCTGCTGAGCGTGTGTGTGTGTGTGTGTCCATGGTTTGATGTAAGGTGCCTTCTTCAATTTCCATAGTTGCAACCCATGCACTAATGCATACCATGTGTTAAATCTGGCATGAACAACATGTCAAGTTGCAATTCCAACTCCACAAAAGAAGTATAAGGCCAAGACAGTTTGTAAGTGTGTGTGTGTGTGTGTGTGTGTGCGTGTGTGAGAGAGAGCGAGAGAATGTGAGAGATGCACAATACAACTATATAAAACTTTACAATAAGGTAGCATTATAAACATTAAGTAATATATTTTACAGCATTTATCAACCTTTGTTAATGTTAATAAAAATATGGTCCCACTTTATATTAAGTGGCCTTAACCACTATGTACTTACATCAAAAAATAAGTACAATGTACTTATTGTGTTCATATTGTATTGCAAAACACTTTTGCTGATATTGAGGTGGGATATGGGTAAAGTTAGGGACAGGTGTGGTGGTATGGGTAAGTTTAAGGGTAGGGTTAGGTGTAAGGGAAGTGTCAACAGTGTAACAGTATAAATGTAATTACAGAAATTAATTACAGATGTAATTACATGCAGGTAATTTTTAAAATATAAGTACAATGTAAAAACATGTATGTACACAATATACATGCATTGTATCAAATGATTAATTTAAATGTTAGTACATAGTAGTTAAGGCCACCTAATATAAAGTGGGACCAAAAATATTTATATCCATGTTAGTTTACAGTCTGTATCTGTAACAAGTGTTAACATGCAACTTTGATCTTAAATATGTAGTAGTAAATGCTGAGATTAACGTTAACTACACTGAACAAAATTATAAACGCAACGCTTTTGTTTTTGCCCCCATTTTTCATGAGCTGAACTCAAAGATCTAAGACTTTTTCTATGTACACAAAAGGCCTATTTCTCTCAAATATTGTTCACAAATCTGTCTAAATCTGTGTTATTGAGCACTTCTCCTTTGCCGGGATAACTCATCCACCTCACAGGTGTGGCATATCAAGATGCTGATTAGACAGCATGATTATTGCACAGGTGTGCCTTAGGCTGGCCACAATAAAAGGCCACTCTAAAATGTGCAGTTTTACTTTATTGGGGGGGGGTCAAAAAAAAAAGTCAATATCTGGTGCGACCACCATTTGCCTCACACAGTGCAACACATCTCCTTCGCATAGAGTTGATCAGGTTGTTGATTGTGGCCTGTGGAATGTTGGTCCACACCTCTTCAATGGCTGTGCGAAGTTGCTGGATATTGGCAGGAACTGGAATACACTGTCCTATACGATCCAGAGCATCCAAACATGCTCAATGGGTGACATGTCCAGTGAGTATACTGGCCATGCAAGAACTGGGATGTTTTCAGCTTCCAGGAATTGTGTACAGATCCTTGCAACATGGGGCCGTGCATTATCATGCTGCAACATGAGGTGATGGTCATGGATGAATGGCATAACAATGGGCCTCAGGATCTCGTCACGGTATCTCTGCAATCAAAATGCCATCAATAAAATGCACCTGTGTTCGTTGTCCATAACATACGCCTGCCCATACCATAACCCCACCGCCACCATGGGCCACTCGATCCACAATGCTGACATCAGCAAACCGCTCACTCACACGACGCCATACACGCTGTCTGCCATCTGCCCTGTACAGTGAAAACCGGGATTCATCCGTGAAGAGAACACCTCTCCAAAGTGCCAGACGCCATCGAATGTGAGCATTTGCCTACTCAAGTCGGTTACGATGACAAACTGCAGTCAGGTCAAGACCCCGATGAGGACAACGAGCATGCAGATGAGCTTCCCTGAGACGGTTTCTGACAGTGTGCAGAAATTCTTTGGTTATGCAAACTGATAGTTGCAGCACGATAATGCACGGCCCCATGTTGCAAGGATCTGTACACAATTCCTGGAAGCTGAAAACATCCCAGTTCTTGCATGGCCAGCATACTCACCGGACATGTCACCCATTGAGCATGTTTGGGATGCTTTGGATTAGCGTATACGACAGTGTGTTCCAGTTCCTGCCAATATCCAGCAACTTCGCACAGCCATTGAAGAGGAGCGGACCAACATTCCACAGGCCACAGTCAACAACCTGATCAACTCTATGCGAAGGAGATGGTTTGCACTGCATGAGGCAAATGGTGGTCGCACCAGATATTGACTTTTTTTTTTTGACTCCCCGGGACCCCCCCGGACCCCCCCAATACAGTAAAACTGCACATTTTAGAGTGGCCTTCTATTGTGACCAGCCTAAGGCACACCTGTGCAGTAATCATGCTGCCTAATCAGCATCTTGATATGCCACACCTGTGAGGTGGATGGATTATCTCGGCAAAGGAGAAGTGCTCACTAACACAGATTTAGACAGATTTGTGAACAATATTTGAGAGAAATAGGCCTTTTGTGTACATAGAAAAAGTCTTCGATCTTTGAGTTCAGCTCGTGAAAAATGGGGGCAAAAACAAAAGTGTTGCGTTTATAATTTTGTTCAGTGTAAGATTCATAAATGCAGTGGAAGTATTGTTCATTCTTCGTTCTGTCACGTATTATCTGTGTTTTGGTACTTTGAATTGAGTTCCTTGTGTGTTGTCCCAGTTCCCTCAGTTGCTTGCATTAGTTACTGATTGGTTAATTGATTAGCCCCACCTGTCCCTTGTTTTCGTCCTCATTGTTCTGTGTATTTATACCCTCTGTTTAGTTCAGGGTAGTGATGCAAAGTCCGATTCATTTCCGCGAACTGGTTCTTTTCGGACAGTTCGGCTCAATGAACCAGTTCAAAAAGCTGATTCATAGGTTCCTGACGTCATCATGCAGTGATGTCACTATGCATTTCTTTTATGCTTTTTTATGCATTTCTCAGTGTCATGTTATATTAAGGAAACATTTCAAATAAAGTAATCTGTGTCAATGCATATTGAAACAATCAAATAAAGTTATTTGCGTGAGTGCAGTTTGCTGATTATTACCTTTCATTCACTTAAGTTAATGGTGTTTGTGGTTACAGTTTCATTCGCGGATCCTTTATGTCGGATACGACGGACCAATATTGAGTAGTCTACATCTTGGATAAGATTCCTAAAAGTTTCGCACATACAGCACACATTACAGACATGCATAAATGCGGATATGTTACATGTCTAAAGTAGCCTATATAGAAAGAATAAACCTTCTTATAAACATAAATTTCGCTTAACAACTTAAAATATAATCTGCATGCACAAAGACAGTAAAATGTATTTAGATCTCTCGACAGAAAGGTTTTTGCAGCTTTTAATAAAATGGTATTTAATAACAGTAGTCATAATAAGCATATTTCCAGTACGTGCCTCAGACTTGCATCGCCAACTCAATCATCAGAATCCTCGGCAAACTTCGACAGATGTTTGAGCCGGCTCATTCGGTTATTTTTTAGTCGGACATGCTACTTTGGCTTTTGCGTCATCAACCTGGAACTAAAGTTCGATTCAGTTCGATTAATGAACCGGCTCAACCGGTTACTTGCTGAGAACCGGCTCAAAAGAACGATTCGTTCAGGGGGGGTATTCCAGAAAGCAAGGTTAACTTACCGTCACATATACCTTGAACTCTTGGTTGATTAACCCAAACCTTGCTTACTCGAGGTATGCTGGTTCCAAAAACGAGTAAGTTCAGACAACTCACAGTATGTTCTCGGTTAACACAGAAGACATTCTCAACAGAGCGACGAATCAATGATTCACCATGGAAACAGACGCTAAGAAAAAGCGCGCCATTCTACTTCCTTCTTTTGTTTAATGGCGACTTACTTAACCTACTTAGTGCACATATTTGGTGGTCGTGCAATCATTTTTTCAACCTTTTTGTTTAATAAGTAATCTTTATTCACTGAGAATAAGGATTATATTGTTTGTTTGATGCTAATTAATTGAATGCAGATCCATGTGTGAGATGACAATAAAATAAATAATAAATATATTTGAATTGAATTAACATTTAAACATTACCTTGTTATAATAGTGCTTTAGAATTAATATTGTATATTATATAACTGTAACTCACAGATTCTTCAGATAAGAGACAAAACATGTTTTAGATGTTAAAAAATAAAAACTAACACTACATTATTAAAAATTGGTATTTTTGTAGACAAAGGTCTCAGATTATGAACCATGTAAGGGAACAGGCTTATTTCTAAATATTTTTTTCTAAAAATGTATATTTATTCACTCTATAACTTAATTTGTGTCAACTCCCTCAGACACACTAAAAAGCATGCTAATTTAATTTAAACTATCCAAAAACAATGTAAAGTCTTGAGTTATGTAATATTGGTGTTCAGTAAAGGAGCTAAGTCATAAAATACATTTTCTGTTTATTTTTTGTTTGTTTTCACACTATTATGAACAACCCAGTTTCTAAATTCCTTAATTCTGCTCCCTCCTTTTAATATTAAACATACAGTGGTGGTCAGAATTATTGGCACCCCTGGTAAATATGATCAAATATGGCTGTAAAAAATAAATCTGCATTGTTTATCCTTTTGATCTTTTATTCAAAAAATTCACAAAAATCTAACCTTTCATTGAAATAAAACAATTGAAAGTGGGGGGTAAATCACATTATGAAATAAATGCTTTTCTCCAAAACACGCTGGCCACAATTATTGGCACCCTTTTATTAAATACTTTTTGCAATCTCCTTTTGCCAAGATAACAGCTCTAAGTCTTCTTCTATAAAGCCTGATGAGTTTGGAGAACACCTGACAAGAGATTAGAGATCATTCCTTCATACAGAATCTCTCCAGATCCTTCAGATTCCCAGATCCATGTTGGTGCTTCTTCTCTTCAGTTCACCCCACTCATTTTCTATAGGGTTCAGGTCAGGGGACTGGGATGGTCATGGCAGAAGCTTCATTTTGTGCTCAGTGACACATTTGTGTGTTGATTTTGATGTTTGTTTTGGATCGTTGTCCTGATGGAAGATCCAACCACGGCCCATTATAAGATTTCTAGCAGAGGCCGTCAGGTTTTGATTTTTATCTGTTGGTATTTGCTCGAATCCATTATACCATGTATCTGAACAAGATGTCCAGGACCTCCAGCAAAAAAATAGGCCCACAACATTAAAGATCCAGCGGTATTTTTAACCGTGGGCATGGGGTACTTTTTATCCCTGTTTGCACCAAACCCATCTGGTGAATTTTCTGCCAAAAAGCTCTTTTTATAGTTTCATCTGACCACAGAACCAGGTCCCTTTTGAATTTCCAGTCGTGTCTGACAACTGAATATGCTGGAGTTTGTTTCTGGATGAGCAAGAAGGATTTTTCTTGAATCCCTCCCAAACAACATGAGGTGATGTAGGGGTTGTTTTATTTTTTTTATTTTTTTATTTTTTTTTAGGCTTTCTGACCCCAAGACTCAAGTAATCTCTGCGATTCTCCATCTGTGATCCTTGGAGAGTCTTTGGCCACTCAAACTTTCCTCCTCGCCGTGCATTAAGACAATATAGACACACGTCCTCTTCCAGGCAGATTCGTAACATCTTTAGTTGATTGGAACTTCTTAATTATTGCCCTGATGGTGGAAATGGGAATTTTCAATGCTTTAGCTATTTTCCTACAGCCACTTTCTATTTTGTGAAGCTCAACAATCTTTTGCTGCACATCAGAACTATATTCTTTGGCTTTACTCATTGTGATGGATTATTAAGGGAATTTGGCCTTTGTGTTTCCTCATATTTATACTCCTGTGGAACAAGACATCATAGCTGGACAATTTCATGTTCCTAGTCACCCTGGTGTACTAAAAAATGTAAATATTAATGGGAATATACTTCAGAGATATTTTACTCATAAAAAATTCTAGGGGTGCCAATAATTGTGGCCAACGTGTTTTGGAGAAAAACATTTATTTCATGTGATTTACCCCCCACTTTCAATTCTTTTACTTCAATGAAAGGTTCGATTTTTGTGAATTTTTTTAATAAAAGATCAAAAGGATAAACAATGCAGATTTATTTTTTACAGCCATATTTGATCATATTTACCAAGGGTGCCAATAATTCTGACCACCACTGTATATCACCAATGTTCTTAAGTAATTAAGACATAATGTCATGTAGTTCCAAAAATGTTTTAACATTTTTACACAATAAATTGAAAAAAGAATAAGACATTTCTTTCAAAATTAACAAAAACCTTCACCTGATGGTGTAAAATACTGATGGAGTTGACAAATACTGACGGTGTTGACAAAGGTCGAGCTGAGGCCAAATATACAGTATATGTAAATAGAATCATGAAACAGCATTAGAAGAATTCCCCATATGCAAAAAAACATATTAAATCACATTATAAAGACTTTTTGAGAGCACTTGTCAACCATCAGACATAAAACCTGACGGAGTTGACGTCTGATGGAGTTGACAAAATTGAATTTTTTTCCACCTTAACCATGTGTTCTACAGTGGAGCGATTTAGTTTTTTTCCTCAGTTGTAGCTGCCTTAATAAACATATCAAGATTTATCCCAAAACTATTTATAGAAACTATTATACTGCGATGACGGAGTTGACATGTTAAGGCTGTGACCGCAAAGACTTCAATATTGTTTGTTTAAAATATTTAAAAAAATATATAACTTCCAGGACTTCTTTGTGTCCTACTGTGAGATCCACAATGAGCAGGAAATAGTAAGTGCTCTTCAGAGTTAAAGCTGCCCATGACACTGCCTGATTTATTCAGAATTATAAAAAATCCTGACGGAGTTGACGCAAAGTGAGGACACAACTTTTATAGCTATTTTTTAATGGAAAATATAATTCAATATTTACTTTTGTATTGTTTGATATCTTAAAGATCTCTGCCTTTTAATGTAACTGTGTATTTTTTAATTTGTTGCATTTTTAAACACTTTGTTTGGCAGTTTTACATTGTGACCTAATGCTGAGGACAGGTTAGATTACATGCGTTTCCAAGTATAGAGTGTGCTTTTAAAATAATACTAAAGAAATTATTTAAAAGTATAAGCAATAAATGTCCGAAAGTTGAGGTTATCCGCTTACTTACTCTTAAACATACCCGGGTAGGCCTATGTCACATAACCTGCTTTCTGGAATACCCCCCAGTCCTTTGTCTGTTCTTGTCATTGTTTAAGTTGATTAGCCTTGTTCTTGTGTTTGTCTAGTGTTGACTTATGTTGAAATTTCGTAATTCCCACTTCTGAAGTCGCGATTACGAGCTCGTTGCATTGAAGTGTGTGACTTCAAAGGGCGTTCATGTGCAATTTTTAACTAGTAAACTCGTATTTACGATAATTCCGATAGCACGTGAAGGCAGCATTAGATCATTCTCTCTTCTTGATTTAACCAACCCTGACACGTTCATGCTAACTAATAGAGATGCACCGGTCGACCGGCCATCAATCGGTTTACTTTGGCCAATATTTGTTTTTTCCGGACTTGCACAAAAACTGCATAGCAATCGTTTCCCAAAATGTCTTTTGTGTGGACATATTATGAAGTCTGTAAACAGGACATTAACACAGGTCAGAGACGGGGCACGCTGAAGACGGGCGTGAAGAGGAGAGCAGAGCACAGAAAATACTGTATCAGGTACACCAAGCTCACTGTTCCAAAATGCTCTAAATATCGTAAGAAAAATATAAATATTGAATTTGGGGGTGAGGGTTCATATAAATTTATCTCTGAAGCGAACTGTTTTCAGAAAAGTTTCAATGGCATTTTCTTTTCCTCTTACCTCCGTATAAATGCCTATTAAAGCAGTGTTTATAAGCAGCGCAGTAACCAAGAAAATGCTATAGCCTACTGCTGCTGTTCCATAAGTGCCACCTACTGTCAGAGAGTGAATTTGCAGTTTCATTCAGGCCGTTTGCTCTTTTTGTTTTGTGCAGGAATGTTTTATGTAGTATACACAAAGCTAAAGTCAGACCATTCTGTCTTTGCTTTAAATCTTGAAATTATACAATATAATTTAAATAAAATACAACTGCTCATGTTACATATATGTTGCATCTTTGTTTGGATCGTGATTAAAATGCAGTGCTTGCCTCTAATTCCAAATGGCTACAGATATTTTTTAGTTTAAGGCCGGTTTGACCTGTAGGCCTAATAGAGCAAATAACTAAACAAATAAACTTGCTTAATCAAAGAAAAATATTGGAATTGGCCAATTTGCTTGCAAAAAATCGGCAATCGGAATCGGCCATGGAAAATCATGATCGGTGCATCCCTACTAACTAATGTAGTTAACAAATAACTATTTTTGAACTTTATGACTATTATTATTATCATTATTCATAATAGTTTTATTTAAATATCGAATATTTAATCATGTTGTCTTCACAGTATCCCCTTATTTAATGCATTCGTTTTTTGCCTTTAGATGTGTTTCGTTATTTTTCATTAGAAAAATTTCCCATCGCAGCTATAATTTGTCAAATCCTATTTATATCCAAGAAAGTTCAAATTTTTTTTTAATATCACAAAGGCTTCAGTTCAGTTTTATCCACATGCGGGATCTCACTCAAAGTAAAATTGTCTAGCCTGACAGCAACACCTTTCATTACAGGAAAGCCAGGTGCACGTAGTGAGGTATTAAAAAAGCCCTGTGACCCTGGCAGACGATGTGACCCCTTAAGGGTGCAAGACAACCTTCATCACATCAGATGATGAGGTTGCCGCATAAAAGTGCTGAGTCGGGTAACGCTGAGTTACACTGATGCATTATGGGGGTGTTGGCAGGCGGCACACATATAGAACGGCCATTAATATTGTATTGGGGTTGAAAGTGCCCCCTACCCCAAACTTCAGATGGAAATGTGAATGCCCATGCAGTATAGAAGTCATTGACATGAGGTGAAGAAGCATTGAATTGCTGTATTGTCTTCTGAGATCTGCTTCACTGAGGTGAAACTGCTGAAAATGTATGCAAATGCAGTTTTACAGATTAATTCTTTTTTTTTACTATTCACAGAATTTGGGAGATTGTGAGGATTGCATCTGTTGTTTATTGTGGAACTTGGTGTTCAACGTTTGTGTTTTAAATTGTAATTTTTTAGCAATTTGTTAATTACAGTATTTTTAGAACAAAACATGGTTTAACAGTTTTCTGTTTTTTTTTTTTTTTCTGTTTTAAACTTTATGAAAATTATTTTATCTTTAGCCAATAATAATCTATTTAATTACATTTAATTCCTGTTAAGACAACTTACCTCATATGCACTGTAGTGTGAAATGGCCCCATCAGCAGCTCATCAAGGGTCAAATGTAAAAGGCCTGTGTTCCGTGAGTGTGTGTGTTCGTGTTTTTCTATCCCGGTGGGGACTTCAACCTGAATGCCACTGACTCATAGGGACCTGTGTCACCGTGGGGACCTAAATTGAGGTCCCCATGAGGAAACAAGGTTATAAATCATACAGAATGAGTTTTTTTGAAAATGTAAAAATGCTTTTGTGTTATGGGTAGGTTTAAGGGGTAGGGTTAGTGTAAGGGGATAGAATATACATTTTGTATACTATAAAAACCATTACGTCTATGGAGAGTCCCCACAAAGATAGTGAACTGTGTGTGTGTGTGTGTGTGTGTGTGTGTGTGTGTGTGTGTGTGTGTGTGTGTGTGTGTGTGTGGTCCTAGTATTCCTTACATTATGGGGACCAATTGTTTTTAGTCCCCATAAGGAAACAAGCTTCTAAATCATACAGAATTATCTTTTTAAAAATCTAAAATAGCAGAACGTTTTGTGTGATGGGTAGGATTAGGGATAGGGTTAGTGTAGGGGGATAGAATATACATTTTGTATACTATAAAAACCATTACGTTTATGGAATGTCCCCATAAAAAATGGAAACCCAACGTGTATGTAGTTTTTGTTTTTTAAGGTACAATGCTGCCCTCTGTTGATGCAATGACATAATTACGGTTTACTGTTGTTTCAGGCTTCAGGCCTGAAATCTGCACAGCCCACATCCTCCTGAAAAGGCAGATGTGCCTAAAATTGAATGTTTCTTGCTTTACAAGCCACTCATAGGCAGCAGATTTATTTTCTTTCACTCCGCGCCTCATTCATAACTAGTACTGCCATTTTTTTATTAAACCACCACCAGATGGCAACAAAGTCCTTCTAAATAATTTTTTTACATCTGTACCTAATTTTTGTATTTGCTATTTCGTCAGTATTGTTTTGAAAATGATTTTACCTATAGCCTATAATAATCTATTTAATTAAATGTAATTCCCGTTAAGATAATTTACCTTATATACACTGTAGTGTGACAATGGTCACCCATCAGTAGCTTGTCAAGTGTCAAAATTAAAAGACCTGTGTTCCTGAAATATTCAGTAGCTTGTTTGTATCCAAGACTTTAAGGAATGGCCCTATGCAGAAATTATCTATCCAAAAATAAACTCATTATTCTCTGTGTGTGTGTGTGTGTGTGTGTGTGTGTGTGTGTGTGTGTGTGTGTGTGTGTGTGTGTGTGACCAAATGTTCCCAGTAAAACCTGAGGGGAACACCCAGTGGTCCCCACGAGGGAAATGGATTAATAAACATACTAAATGATGCTTATTTGAAAATGTAAAAATGCAAAAAGGTATCTGTGATGAGTAGGTTTAGAGGTAGGGGACAGAAAATGAAGTAGTTATATTACACTAAACTTGCAACTTAAACTTACTATAGTAGGCCTATGCTGCCACCTGCTGGTTTGGATGATTACAAATTATTCAATGTGACGCTTAAATTTAGCGTCACTATTGGGAATCCTTCTTATATACTTTTCCAAACACTGCTGACACAATTATTATAAATAATAATTTGTAATAACTTATTTACTGTGTCTTGCGAAACAAATATGCTAACAGTGCAACTATGTCTCCTCCAACAGGAACAAATCAGTTCACCATCTCTCATTATCTCCAAACTTGTCACAGAGTGGATGGCTATGGCAACATATCAAATTGCTGGCCAGGAAACCGTATTACTGAGATGTAATGAGACAGCAGGGTCACAGAAAGGAGTGGTTGGAGTGTGAAATGGGAGGAATGAGAGAGGAGGAGGAGGACATGGGTAGTTAGGTAGGTCTTTCCCCCCTCACTTACTGTTCAGTAATTGACAGGAAGAGCAGAACAATCGCCTGTTTTAGAAAGGTGGCTGACCTGTTCTCAACTTACTTACAATATACAAACACTCTCTAACACCGAACACACACAAACACCCAAAGAAAGGTGTAATTTTTTTTCTCAGTATGAAAGACCAAACTGTTCAGAGCTGGAAAAGGTAAAGGCATTAATCTTCATAATGGAGTAAGACAGGCAAGGGCAATACAGACAGAAAGATTCATCTCTGACAGACAGTGTGGTCATCGTTATCTTACTTTTCAGGGTGTTGTACCTCTATATTTTTGTCTGAGCTTTGTCTGTTTTTCCCCTTTTTTGTAACTTTTTTTCTTTAAAACTTTTTTGTACATGAACCATATGGACAAATTGAAAGTTTGTCAAATTTTAGTACAATTAATTGATAATGGTAAGATAGTATTGAAAAAATATATGTTTGATGAGTACACTGATGATAAGACATGTACCTACCTGTATTAATCATTTTTAGTAGTGCTGATCTGTTTAAATTGATCATTTAAAGAGGATATGGACTAATGATGACTGATGCAAGGGAACAAAGAAGAGAAAGAAAGGGGGATTTTTTGGTTAATTTATTGGCAGGTATTGAATATTTAATTATGTATGCTCATTTTCAATATTTTTACATTTAGATTACCTTTGCTGTTATCTAATGCTCACTTAGTCAATCACTAACAACATAAAAAAACACTGATAATTTAATAACATGTTACAAAGTTTGTTGTAATCTGTAGCAAATATCATAATAAGTATCCATTTTTCATACTGTACACTATATTATAATGTTGTGATTTATTTGTGGCATTTAACATGATTAATTTTAGTTTATCTTTTATTTTTAATTTATTTAGACAAAATAGTATTATATTTTCATCTCTTTAGTGTCCTGTCAGAATTTGAATATGTGCCAATTTAGCGGCCAATTGTGAATTCTAATGAAGAAATATCTTTATGGCATATTAGTCAGTATAAGAAATTAAACCAGCATTTCAGAATGATCTTTCAAATGTAACAATTTAAAATGAATTGTGATTGAGCAGGCATTTTGTGAATTTTTTTTTTTTGTCCATCCGAAGTCAAAGGACTCAATTTTTCGATTTTTGACTTCAGATTTTTCTTCAGCATTCATCAAAATATATTTTTGTCCCACAGAAGAAAGAATGGAATACAGGTTTGTAATGACATTGTGGTGAGTAAATAATTTTTTTTCAAATGTTCATCTTTTGTTGCTTTAAGAAGAAGAATTTGTTTAAATCTTGTATGGTCTTTTTTTTCTCTTATTCTTCCTCTCTCTCCCTCAGTCCTTTATCCAATGTCCCTAATCATCATAACTGTTATCTAATGATGTCATGCTCCTCATTCTGTCATTCTCTCACCCAGTCCATCCCTGCCTGATTGATTTCTATCGCTTGACCTCAAGACAATAAAACAAATCCAATATACGGGCACCTCCTCTGACAGCCACATGCCACCCATTGGAGGTCAGAGCTGTTCGTGTGAGCTAACACACATTCTGTCAGTGTTCTCAGGCTCAATGAGGGGCCTCACTGCAGCCCAGTGCTCAGGCTAGGACAATAACTGCTCCTGAGGGACATATCAAGGGCGGGAGTCTCCTGGCCCACCCAGTAAATCAGACCTTACTGTACAATATGGTGGGGAGGAACAGGAAATGTCTGCGAGGGTTTGCAGAGGTACGTGTTCACAGGAGGCGAGTGAGGAGTCAAGGTCTGTAGAAGAGGAAAGGAATGGCTGGGTTATGGCTCGTTTCCACCGAGTGGTACGGTTCAGTACGGTACGCAATCTTTGCCGTTTCCATTGTCAGAAGTTGTGAATGGTACCCTAATTCCGAACCGAACCGTACCACTTTTTTGGCATCCTTCCGTTGGGTTACCTAGCACAGTAGTCCGGTACTAAAGGGTGGAGCTAGACTCACTGCAGAACGTTGATTGGTTGACAGAGAAACTTCACTTGCGCGTGCTTTTTCGGCTGTGTTTTTCCTTGCAGCCTGCAGCCTTGGCTCAAACAACGCTTGTCTTCTTCTTGTGACAACAGCCACATGCCAAGAAGCAAGAACAAGATCTGCTGTATGTCTTCAATTGTTGTTTACTGTGTCGCTTTCTTCGCGCAAGAATGACGTCGATCGCTACACCATGCCTATCATAAGTGTACTGTTGGCGGTGGAAACGCAAGCCGGATCAGGGTTTACGTCTCGAATCGTACTGTACTGTACTGTACTGAACCGCACCACACCGCTCGGTGGAAACGAGCCATTAAAGTCACCATCATATTGGCAGTTCTTATTTTTTTTATGGAATATTGCAGTATTTATTAAATTATTTATTTACCTTTTTTTTTTTATTCATTTGCCTTTGTAATTTTTAATCAGAACACCTTCCCCTCCCTCTTGCAATAACATCTCTTCTCTGATGACGTGTTTAACTGGCGTGAGGGCGGGACAATCTGTCACTCACATGACATCACAGCAATTGCAAACCTCAATGATCCAGTCGATTCCCGATGGACCAATCAAGTCCCACCCTACATTTTTTCTTGTTCAAGAAGCCGTTTCAGTCGGATATACATCACAATAGGGAAGACAATACTATTGCGACTTCCATTTCATTAGTGAATTAGTTCAACTAAACCTTAAAATTATGTGACTTGTTTTCTTCTGTAGAACATAAAAGTAGTAGTTTTGAAATGTTCATTTGAAAAATGTCATGAGAGTGAAAGAATTTTCTTTTTCGGGTCAACTGTTTCCTTAAGATGCAGGGTGAACACAAGAGCGGGCATGACTTCCAGTGTTATTCACTTCCAGTTATTCAACCTGTACAGAAACGGTCCATTATGTTTTGCAAACTGTCATCATATTATTTTAATTTATTATCATAAATACATTGGTTCGTAGTGCAAATAGATTTACTGTTTACTGCACGTTGATATTCTTAGTTATTTACCTAAGCAGTTAATGAATCAGAAGTCTCACACATTTAAAGAAAATACTTTTTTACTTCCCTATTTCAAAATAAAGTGGATCTGAGACAACTGGATTGGTTTGAACTAAGAGGTAAAGGTTTGGCTGGTTAGCATGGTCCAGTAACTATGTAACTTCACCATTCTGGAGGCAAAACACATCTTTCTCAATTGATCATTGCTGTTATATAAAACTTAAATAGTTTTATATATAATAAAAATTAAAACTTTAAAAAAAATGTGTTAATTGAAATAAGTTAAAATATAAATATTACATGAAAAAACTTTGCCCTTGGAACTAACTAATATAAGTTTAAGTTGAAGTACTAAAATTACTAAAATAGACACAAATTAAAACTAAAAAGAAATGTTTAAAAAAGAATGACAAAGCATAAAACACTAAAAATTAAACCAAATTTAAAATGAAAACTAAAAATTATAAACAAGTTATATTAAAAATATTTAAAATACTATGGTATATAAATGATACTAAAATAGCACTGCCATTGATGACCATTCAAAAGTAGCCAATTCTTTAACTATTATATTATATTATATTATATTATATTATATTATATTATATTATATTATATTATTAATCGTTTGACCTGTGTTTTGTTTTTTTAAATATAAATACATTTATTTTTATACAAAATATTTTTTTTCCCTCTACCTTGCAGGTACATGTTCTTGTGGTGTCATCAGCCAATCAGCACTGCCATCTGCAGCTGAACTGAGAACTCGAATTGAGCATCTGTGAGGAAAGATAGCAAAATTCAGTGGAATGGAGTTATAAAACACCTTACAGAGCAGAAAATGTATGTGACATCAGGAGCAAGAGTTGCAGCAGCTGGAGTAACAGAAATAATGTGTATGTGAATGCAAGTAAGTGCAAGTGTATTAGGCTGGTTTCACACTGTGAAATACTGCAGTGGATCAGCAGATGTCTTTCTTCAGATTTGTCCCTGAGTCTCACATGTACACACACTCACGCACACACTTACAAACGCTCACATTACGCCTCATTGGAAATCACTGGCATTGATCCAGCCTGATCAATAGTGACACAGAGCTACTGCCACTCAAAAGGTTTCACTAATACACTCCATGCCAGCCATGACCTGCACACACACACACACACACACACTGTTAGTGCACTCACCCAGTGTGTTTATACCAGGGGCGTTCTTGTCCCAGGAGGCTTGAAGTGACTTGGTTTTAATAAATAGTATGTTAATATAAATTAAGTATTGTTTGCTAGTTGATAGCGTAACCTTTATCAGGCCAACGACCAATTGCTTGATAGAGAGACGGAGCTGACAACCCCATTAATTATTGTATAAAACTGAGTTGCAGTTCATTCATATTTTACAGTACCATTCAAAAGTTTGCGGTCAGTAAGACTTTTAATACTTTTATTCAGCAAGGATGCATTAGATTGATCAAAAGTAACAGAAAGGACCATTCATAATGTTACAAAAGATTTCTATTTCAAATAAATGCTGTTCCTTTGAACTTTATATTCATCAAAGAATCCTGAGAAGAAAAAACGGGCACTTCCACAAAAATGTAATGCTGCACAACACTGATAATAATTTTAAAAAAATGGTTCTTAATCACCAAATCAGCATATTAGTGAATGATTTCTGAAGGATCATGTGACACTGAAGACTGGAGAAATGATGCTGAAAATGTAGCTTTGCATCACAGGAATAATTTACATTTTATAAAACAGAAAACAATTATTTTAAATTGTAATAATATTTCACAATCCAAAATTCTCACCACAAATTCCTCTGTTAAACACAATTATTAAAAAAAAAATAAGCTGAAATAATGCAGGCTGACAGCTAACAAGCAAATACCCTCAGTTAACAACCTTGTTGTTCACAAAAGGGCTGTCTTTAAAGGTTCGTATGTTATCGTTAAAAATCAGTTTCTCTATTTGGACAAAAAGAATGGAGTTTTTACAGCTCAGTAAAAACTCCATTTATTCTACAGCTCCATTGATTGGCTACAAAAATCACATACTTCCAGCAGGTTCTGGACCAGCTGAGATGGGAACGCTAATGGACAGCTTTCTCCAGGTATTGTAGAGTTCCTTGGTTTATAGCCACAATCTACTATTCCCACTTGAACCCACAGCGTGGCAGCACTGATTGTATAAGATCAGCTCCAGTTCTGTGTGTGTGTGTGTGTGTGTGTGTGTGATCCTCTGACAGAGATTTACATCTCTAGTTCATCTGTTTGTATCTCCCATCAAAGAGCCTCATCATGTTGGCCTGCGGGAGAGGGAGATTACCAGCATGCAAGTGTGTAAGAGCGAGTGAGAGAAAATCACTAGCCTGTGGCTAAAAGCAAACCTCTTCGGTAATGACAATCCACAACTTCCATTTCTATTCTGAGTCAGAATGTGTGTAAGTGAGCGTCTGTGTCCCTGTACATCTGTATGTCTGTGATATGGGTGTGCGTGTGCGATGACGGCTATAGCCAGGTGGGTGGGCAGTCGAGGCTCTCTGAGAACACACTCAGCCCAGCTGTTGATGTGATCCTGGCTCTCTTTGAAGTGCGGCTATCACCCGCCCCTGTGCACACCCTCATCCACACACACATCCACACACTCACCGGAGAAACTTCCAGACCTCTCCAAAGCACTAATAGCTGTTTTGACGTTATGTGCAGGTTTGCGTGTGTATGCATGTGTTTCGGTGTGTTTCTGTGAATTTGTGAGTCACGTTTCAGTGTAAAGGATTAATTAGCACAGGGGTTTTTTTTTAAACTGGGGTTTCAGGACTAAATTAATATTGGCTAAAATACCAAAGTTTGCAGTCAGGTGAGATATTTTGGTAACTTCGAGATAATCCCAAACTATTTTACTTAATTGCAAACTTCATTTTCCCCAGATTCTCTACATTCATTTTATAGCAATTACAGTATAAAATGGTCTTTATACATGAAAATATATATTTGCCTTTATATTTTAAGAAAGGGATTTTTCACAAGAGGACCATAGTTTTTGGGGGGTCTTTGGCATGGATTTGGTATTAAACTTTGGCACATAACTCGTCCTGCATTGTTTGTGCTCTGGACAAAAATGATATCTTAAATTGTTGAAGGAGGAACTTGAGCCATACAGTATCTACTCGAATATTAGAGAAAACTTGAGGGTGGGCTCTTTTGAATTTTTGTTTCTGACGAATTTTTCACACATATATACACACACACACACACACACACACACATATACATATATATATATATATATATATATATACATACAGTGGGGAGAACAAGTATTTGATACACTGCCGATTTTGCAGGTTTGCCCACTTACAAAGCATGTAGAAGTCTGTAATTTTTATCATAGGTATCTCTTCAACTGTGAGTGACAGAATCTAAAACAAAAATCCAGAAAATCACATTGTATGATTTTTAAGTAATTCATTTGCATTTTATTGCATGTAAATTGTTTGCAATTACAGAGATCATACGTTTCCTGTAGTTCTTGACCAGGTTTGCACACACTGCAGCAGGGATTTTGGCCCACTCCTCCATACAGACCTTCTCCAGATCCTTCAGGTTTCGGGGCTGTCGCTGGGCAATACGGACTTTCAGCTCCCTCCAAAGATTTTCTATTGGGTTCAGGTCTGGAGACTGGCTAGGCCACTCCAGGACCTTGAGATGCTTCTTACGGAGCCACTCCTTAGTTGCCCTGGCTGTGTGTTTCAGGTCGTTGTCATGCTGGAAGACCCAGCCACGACCCATCTTCAATGCTCTTACTGAGGGAAGGAGGTTGTTGGCCAAGATCTCGCGATACATGGCCCCATCCATCCTCCCCTCAATACGGTGCAGTCTTTCTGTCCCCTTTGCAGAAAAGCATCCCCAAAGAATGATGTTTCCACCTCCATGCTTCATAGTTGGGATGGTGTTCTTGGGGTTGTACTCATCCTTCTTCTTCCTCCAAACACGGCGAGTGGAGTTTAGACCAAAAAGCTCTATTTTTGTCTCATCAGACCACATGACCTTCTCCCATTCCTCCTCTGGATCATCCAGATGGTCATTGGCAAACTTCAGACGGGCCTGGACATGCGCTGGCTTGAGCAGGGGGACCTTGCGTGCGGTGCAGGATTTTAATCCATGACGGCGTAGTGTGTTACTAATGGTTTTCTTTGAGACTGTGGTCCCAGCTCTCTTCAGGTCATTGACCAGATTCTGCCGTGTAGTTCTGGGCTGATCCCTCACCTTCCTCATGATCATTGATGCCCCACGAGGTGAGATCTTGCATGGTGCCCCAGACCGAGGGAGATTGACCGTCATCTTGAACTTCTTCCATTTTCTAATAATTGCACCAACAGTTGTTGCCTTCTCACCAAGCTGCTTGCCTGTTGTCCTGTAGCCCATTCCAGCCTTGTGCAGGTCTACAATTTTATCCCTGATGTCCTTACACAGCTCTCTGGTCTTGGCCATTGTGGAGAGGTTGGAGTCTGTTTGATTGAGTGTGTGGACAGGTGTCTTTTATACAGGTAACAAGTTCAAACAGGTGCAGTTAATACAGGTAATGAGTGGAGAACAGGAGGGCTTCTTAAAGAAAAACGAACAGGTCTGTGAGAGCCGGAATTCTTACTGGTTGGTAGGTGATCAAATACTTATGTCATGCAATAAAATGCAAATTCATTATTTAAAAATCATACAATGTGATTTCTGGATTTTTGTTTTAGATTCCGTCTCTCACAGTTGAAGTGTACCTATGATAAAAATTATAAAAAGTCATTGCACTCAAGTCAAAATAAATAACTGAAGTATTATTTGTTAAAATATATTTATTTTAAGGTTAACTGATTTTAGAATACAAGATAAACATTTTGTTTTTAATTCAAGTCTAATTTTATATGACTGTACATAGTAAATTTCAATGTTAAAATTCAATCCAAATCAATTATAACATTAAGTGTCATTGGTGAGAAAAACTTCTTTAAAAGATTGAAGACTGGAGTAACGGCTGCTGAAAAATCTTACTGACTCCAAACTTTTAAACAGTAGTAAATGTACAATGAACATTTATAAATGTATTTTTTAGAACAATATGCATGTCTTTTGTTTTTTTGTTTTTGTCCCGCAAATCCCCTGACACAAGTTTGAAAACCCTTGGTCTAATTTAATAAACAAGCTGTTTGGAGATACATTGTGACTCTCATCCATGAGTGGGATATGTTCAGGTCAGTGTGTGTGTGTGTAGTCTGTGTGTCCATTCATGTTGCTGTATATATGCACGCATGTTTTTGTGCACATAATTGCGCTCTTAGTGTCTTATTCCCATTTCCATCAACTGTATCTGCTGCTGAAATCTCTCCATACCTTCCAAGCATTAGGGTCTTATCATGTTACCATGCACTTCCCAAAACTCTCTTATCTTCCCCTCTAATTTGGCACTAGCAATGCATGCTAATGTAGCTTTAAAAAGCTCTTCTCTGAGCCGACATGATACCTGGCCTTACCTGGGCCCCCCGGCTCCCATCTGCCAGTGGTTCCCAGCCTTCGTAACCCCGGTGAAGAGGCCTTTTGTTGGGTCGATAAACCCGTCATTGTCTCCCGTCCCTCTGATTTGTGAACCACCGGAGCTATCAGCATTCAGCCGCCCCTCATCATCCACAACAACGAGGGTTCCCTTGTTGCCTCTACTTCTTTTTCACCTATTCCCTCAAGAGCTCTAAGTCTAACAGAAAGTGATGATGGGATGGAAGGGAAAAGAGGGAAATAAGTACTAATGGTATACCATGGTAGTCCAAGGTAATTCATTACCATGGTTACTTCCTTCAAATATAAATCGAATGTGTTTTTTCACAGTTTTATCATAAACCAGGTAGAACTTGCAGATCTGATTACTCAGAAAAGTAATAGCACATCTCTTCTCAACAAACTGTGCAATTTGAGGTATCATTCATTGCTATAGCTCAAATATGCGAGTTATGCATCAAAGCTGATTACATTTACCATATATATTCAGCTTAAAAATGGCTGTCAATTTAAAAATAAAACGCTGGTGGTGAAAGAGTTAATAGTGATGCATTATAGCCAAAATAGTTCGTTGTGGAATGGTTGGTGTAAAAGGTAGGCCAATGTTTATTCTTAGGATTGCGTTAGAGCCAAAGATCTTGCTTTTATAGTAGTTTGCCATTAACTAGCTTTTACAATGCTGAGGAATTGTGAGAAGTTACTATTACTATTACTATGTTAGTTTTTTATAGCATGCGGGTGGCACCAGGAACACTTCAAAAAGAATACATTCTTCTTTCTTGACTTTGAATTTCACATCGCAACAACTTGGGAAATGAGTTTTGTAAGGATGTGCAACCTTTGCTTTCTTAGATCTCACTTTTGCTCGCTATTGACTTGCAATTGAAATTCCTCACTTGAACAAATAACAGAATCTTTACTAAATTCCCTCTCATGACCTTTATTGGCTTTCATTCGCTGGTTCTCAAAATTGGGTCACAGGTCTGTTCTTGTTTTGGGTTGTGTTAGTAAAAAAAAAAAATGCAACACTGTATGAACACACATAGTAGGAAAAAATATTACTTAGGCTTATCATCTTTTAAAAGGGAGGAGAAAACACTTCCAATATCTGTTGATGTATTTCAGTCAAAGGCTGTGCATCTAATGACAATTTTTTGCCAAAATCCACCAATATGGAAAATAATTTTCATTGCAGATTGTAATATGCAAAAAAAAAAAAAAAAATCAATAAATTTTCCTATTTAGCCTGTGTAATGTTAGAAAATGTATAAATCCCATTCCATTGTATAAATCCCATCCCATTGTATGATCAACTTTTTAGTTACATTTTATTTCCATATAATAGTTTGGTAACACTTTATTTTAGGGTTCATTCCTGGCTATTAACTAGTTGCTTATTAGCATGCATATTACTAGAATATTGGCTGTTTATTAGTACTTATAAAGCCTTATTCTGCATGACCTTATTCTAAATCCCTTAATCCTACCCAATACCTAAACTTAAATGCTACAAAAACTACCTTCCTAACTATTAATAAGCAGTAAATTAGGAGTTAGTAAGGCAAAAGTCGTAGTTAATAGTGAATATGTGTTTGCCATACTAAAGTGTTACCAATTGTTTAATAATATGCACAATTATTAACATGACAGGCTGTTATTTTCCTATTTAGCATTATGTCATGTTAAACATTTTATATTGAACAAACTTCAGGGTATTGAGATGAAAATGCAGTTCATAGTAAATTTAAATTTTATTAAAAATGTCCATGTTTTTTGGTGTCCAATGTAAAATTAACCACAGCTTTAATTTTACAGCTGTGTCTTTTTCAGTCTTTTAAGAATTTGGTCATTCATTCTTAAAATCAATCTAACTCACTTTTATTTTACACCTTCTTTTGACCTCAAAATCTGCTGATGTCATTGCAAGGTCAAAATTCACAACGCATCACAGCCCCATCGAACTTTGCGATCCCAATACTTCAAAGCGAATAAATCCATATGGGTAACCAAGACTGATCGCTTTCGGCATATCACCCATATGCCTACTCCTGGAGGAGCCCCATTGGGCATAGACTGTCAGTAAGACAGATGTGTTTAACAATCTTTCCCTTTTGTGAGTGACTAGTACACTAATGTTTGGAGGACATTTGACTTTGTCCGAGTCTTGCTCACTCAGCATTATAGTTATTGGGCTGAACAGGTTCTGCTCATAGGGATGTAGCACACGGGACGTCTCTCAAGAGTGCGTCAGATTGGCGTGTATGCCCTTGGGTGACTGTTATTGATAGATGCCTTGTCCAAAGAAATTAAATATTAATGATTTCAAATTGGAACTGCATGCGTGTGTTTTCAGCCGATGAATTTCTTGTTACCTACACAAAGCCGTCCCCACCCTCCAGAAGCATCTACAAATTTCCATCAAGCGTGCCATGTGCTTTTGTATCTTTCCATTAGAGCGGCTCTGTATGTAGTACAAGATATACATATTCCCTTGTTCTGCTCATCCTCTGGCTTTGATTTATGTGTGTGTTTAAATTGAGATCTTTAAAAGCACTGTGTGTGTGTCATTACGGTTTGTTTTAAGATCTGCAGCTCTCCAGGGCACCAGGAATTTCCCTTAGACACTAATGTACCTCCTTCTCCCTCCCTACAATTCCTCTCTCTCTTTCTCTCTTCCTCTGAATGTGTGCACTGGCATGGTGGTTTGGCAGGCTGCTGTCTTCTTGTATCTGTTTACGGTATGATTTCTTTGTGTCTGTGTGCCCAAGTGCGCGTACATGTGTATGAGATTCTCGCAACATGCCGAGACCACGCTGAGGAATGTTATGCGTTCGACTCAATAACACACAGTCACACACACAGAAAGATGACATCATTGCTCCTGTGAGACGAAAATGTGTGATTTGCTCCGTTGATTGAATGCTTGATCTTCTTGAGTAGTTCACTTAGTTTGACCTGCGGCAAAAAGTCTGGTCCCCATTGCAGCTCTTTCTAGCCAAGAACCGCCCACTTAGACAGGAAAAGACCACTTGATTGACATGGAAAGTGGCCAACCACAGTTTTTGTTTTTATGTGCTTTTTAGGGGCAGGGTTGTCTGAAATAGGTGGTAACACAATTAGACTGGCACAAAAAAGGCATGCACAGATGTTAAAATTTCAACCGATACAGACAATTATTTTCAAGTTATGGCCTATAAACAATAAATAGCTAATATTTATTAGTATTAGGACTGGACGATATGACCTAAAATCAAAATCTCGATTACTTGAACATTTTACTTCGATTACGATTAATGAACGATTATTTTGCTTTCTTTTTCTTTTTTTTGCCCTCATAGTTCACTGATAAGGTTTGTACTGTAAATATGCTCAACTATTAAAGGTGGGATTTTTTTTTTTTTTTTTATGAAAAACTGCATTTCTTTGTGATTTTAAATAATTGATGGAAACAGCTCACTTTCAGCAGTTATTGTCTATGGGTAACATTTCTTACAGATTTCTGTCTGTTGTAGGCTACATCATATACAGATAAATGAGCAGAGTACCATTACATTTATTTGAATGCATTAATGAGAGCAATTGTGTGTGTGTGTGTCACGCCGTCTCTCTATTAGGCTAATTGTGAAGCTGTAGGTTGTAGTTACTTCAAATGTAGAAAAATCTATGCTATAATGGTTGAGTTTCTAAGCTACTGTCTGTAGGAGTGTTCGTGTATCACAATGCATCAGCGCTTTAGTTCAATATAATGACATACATCTGATGGTCTAAAATCACTTCAATGTTCAAACTGGCAAGCCTTAAAACACATACAATTGACAAAGTTTAGTGAAGACATGAGTGAAAGTGATCTGGCTTCATGGCTTGTGCGTTGTCAGACGTGGCTCGGCTTGTGAGCACTGAAGAGCAATGTTTTCCATGTTGTTCTTGAATGGTGTAAATCACTTGAATGTTCAAAGTGGCAAGCCTTTAAATTCATTCAATTGACAGACTTTGTGAAGACGCAAGCGAAAGTGATCTTGCTTCGGGGCTTGAGAGCGCTGTCTCTGTGTGCGTGTAGCAGCGCATAAGAACGGCGATTAACTTACCTGTAAAATAAACTGTGTAAAACATGCAATTACCATAGTAATACTGAGCATCCAGATTGTATAAACAAAGATAACTGCTCCTGAATCTTTCCTTGTGCCTGCAAAGGCCCTTGATGTGACTGGATGGGGCGGAGTCATGTGACTAAAACTGAAATAATGGGAAAATGACGTCGGTTAGAGGTTCTGAATTTCGGTTTCGATTACTTTTCGATTAATCGTCCAGCCCTAATTAGTATTCTACACTGTTTTGTCTATACAAGTTAAAAATGCACTAAAATATGTTATTGTAAATGCTACAAGTGAATTTTGGCATCATAACATTATGAATGGATAAAAAAATGGATATCCACTTTGAGATTTGCAGATTACATTTAACGGTGTTAATAAATTATTGTTTTTTTTTTAAAGATTAACTTTAAATGGGCTATATGTAAGAATTTTCATGCAATCTGCCTTTTTATTGCTAATGTGTGAACAGCTTATAATGGAACTTACAAAACAAGACCTTCCCCGACTTCTTAGATTGTCCATGAAAGCCTGTAGAATGATTTTTATGTGAATAGCTCAGGACATTTTTCTGGGAAAATCTAAAGTATGTGGCGTTTACGCGCACTCATGAGAGCCTCTCTTCCATTCTTTGACACATGAAACTAATTGCTTTTTCAATGTTCAGGATAATGCCAAAAGAACCATTCTGTACTAGAATATCAATGTGTTATGCAAAGAAAAGGGATTAATTCAAATTATAGCCTCACATAGCCAGATCTATCAAACTATCATAACGGTGTAATTTGAATTACCTCATCTGTTGACATGATGCCGGTGAATTGCAGAGCTTGTGCAAACATATATTGCTATGATCAGATGCTTTCTTAACTGCTGTTTTCTCACCTGTTATGTTTATTTTGTTAATGAGTGAAAAACGCACAGCACATATTACATATTCATCTAAACGTCGCTCTCAGCAGCATCAATGGTATCTGGATGTTATATAACAATATATCGCTGCAAAGGTATTTCTAACTTATTTTTACTTCTAAGCAAAGAATGAAAAAAAAATATTTGTCGAGTATATTGGGGCCTTGAATCACGTTCAGTGTCTGGTACGTTACATGTGCATGAGTGCAAGCACAAGTAATAAGTTGCTGCCTGCAGTTCACTTAATGGCCACTGGTGTCGCTAATAACAAGAGGGCTTTTCACACTGCGCTTAACCCTGGGTTATCGTCGTTCTAAACACCGCTTTTAACCCTGGGTAAAGGAACGTTTCACACTTGTGATTTAGAAGCAGGGTTAGCACTGCATTACGGTGCCAAACTTGTACAGTGTGAAACAATTATAATGTTATGATTCGATGCTTTGCAACCAATAGCATGCCTCGTATTCACGAGCTGTCACGGAAACACGCCTGCTGTATGAACAGTAGCTTCAGCGTTTGAGGAGAAAAATGTCAAACAGCGACAGAAAACACGACAATTGGAGTGAAGAAGAGACATTCAAAAGTTTCATCTTTATAGTCCGAAAAGTCCATTCAGGATAAACTTAATAGTACAGTCAGCAAATTCGCCAATAATATGAGGATGCACAATACTAGAGCCCTTATGTAAGCATATCACGTATGTCCAATCAGTGACAGTGACACCGCAAGAGGACGTTAACCCAAGGTTTAGGAATGTACAGTGTGAAACAGCAGCGTACAAATACCCAGGATTAATTGTTAACCGTGGGTAAATTATGATAACCCAGGATTCAGTTTACCTGGGGTTTCTGGTTAATGACCCAGGGTTAACTATTTCAAGTGGGAAAAGTGTATCTTTATTTTTGTTCCGAAGATAAACTAAAGTCTTAAGTGTTTGGAACGTCATGATGGTGAGTAAATGACGAAAAAAAAAATTTTTTTTTTGGTAAACTATACCTTAAACATTATAGGAGACCGATACAAAATATGCGCACTTACTCTTCAAAGTTGTGTAAATCCAGCCAATCAGATTAGAACTGGTGATTTCAGCCAGTGTTCGCCATTTTTGTGTGCATTATGCATCAGATGGTCAGTGAACTGACTGTGGGTGTGCCTTCTAAAGCTGAGACCTCTGCGTACTTCACTTCAAAAACTGTCTATCTCTGCGGTCTCTCAATATCGCTGTCCTTTTTTCTCATCTATTTTGATCTTTCTTTTCTTAACCCCATCTTTTGGTCTTTGTCTCCCTAGAGTTCTGTATCTCTCTCACCCGCATCCTGTCACCTCTTCACTGCTTGTCTGTCTCGGCGGCCGCATCTCTCTTTGATATCTGAGACCAGCGAGTCTCCTGCACAAACAAAGGCCTTCTTTGTGTGTTTGTATGTGTGTATTCGCAGCTCTGTCCTTCTGTCTGTTTGTCTGCTAGTGCGGTCCAAACCCATGCTGTGACGTAGTGGTCCAGAATCGCTTTGTAATCTCTAAGCTGCATGGGAGAGCTGCTACCGAATGCGATTGGGATCTGGAAGCACACAGTCTGAGCATAGAGGAGTGTGAAGGAGGTCATACCACACCACTATGTGTGTGGGGTTTGTGTGCGTGGTATGATATAAAAAAGCTATATTGTTTTGTAAGTCTCTCACTGACTGGCATTGGCATATTGAGATTCATAACATTTGATACAGATAATGACATCAAACTCATTAAAAAGGATGTAATTTAGCACTAACAGGATGTTTTGGGTTGCAGCTCTACAGCAAAACCAACATACACGTGTGTATGTGTGTGTGTGTGTGTGTGTGTGTGTGTGTGTGTGTGTGTGTGCGCGCGCATTTGTGTGGTTTACCCTACGTTAGATGGCAATATCCAAAATCTTTGTCCTTGTGGGGACATTTTTTGGTCCAAATGAGGAAAACAGCTTAAGATTTTTGTGATAGAATTACTACCAAATGTCTGTGCTATTTAACAATACAGTATGTGTTGTTATTCAGGTGGCTAGCTATAAACATTGACAGTTAACTAGATTCTCTTCAAACCATGACATGACAATAGTTGACTTGACCATAGAAGACCTCTAATGTCCACTATAACATACCTTGCCGCAACAAGTACTTGGATTGTGGCATCCCAGGTGAAAAAGACGTACTATAAAATTTATTAAAAATGCATAATAGTATATTTGTATTGTACTAAAAACATACTCAAGTACATTTTTAATGCATTTAATAGTACATATTTTTCATCTGGGATTAAGTGTTTTCTGACACATTTTAGAACAAAATCCTGATAAATTGAGCTTATTTAAAAGTAGTAATTAGGCCCTGTTTACACCTGGTATTAAGATGTGTTTTGGTCGATCGAATCACAAGTAGACGAAGGAGACACATTCCCGTTTACGCCTGATGTTTTAATCCGTCTCTTTTGTCCAATTTTAATCACTTCTGTCCTGATTTCTTCGAGGGGAGGTTCTTTGGGTGGTTAAAAGTGTGGGCTTTTTCAGATCTTTAGATCTAATGGATGAAATAAGCTTGTGCAATTTTCATATTAACATGTCCGGAGATGACTGAAAAAACACATGGAGAGCAGCAGCTTTCATTTCTGGTCTGACAGCAAAACCACACCTAACGCGGTGAGTGCATGTTAGAAATCAGGAATGGTGAGAGAACATTGTGCTTGGTATGTTTTTCATCTTGCGGCTGTTCGAACGCATTTGACCACATGAGTGTTTACTCTACGAAAGCAATCTGGTCTAATGTGTTTTCGACTACCTCTGGAAGTGGTTGAAAATGGACAAGCTTAAAACGTTTTAGACCACTTTTACACCTGTATTTAGCGTCGTCCACTTGTGATACAATCGACCAAAAAGCATCTTAATGCCAGGTGTAAACAGGGCCTTAGACGGCTTCCTAAAGTCTCCTGCTTCTAGTTTTAAGGCCTTGATATACTCACTGCAACCTAATTTTTGTCCTTCACTTAGTGGTGAAAAGAAGTTCGAAATACGTGACCAGCGGTATACTGTTAGCGAATATCCCGACGCTGCCTACACTGCTGAGAGCAAAGTTTAGATGAATATGTAAATATGTGCTGCGCACTTTCCTCTCAATAAAAGAAAAAATAAACACGACAAAAATGACAGTGAGAAAACAGCAGTTAAGAAAGTATCTGATCATAGCGATGTGAATATGATTGCACGAGCTCTGCAATTTGGCACTCCAGTCAAGTGAAGTCAAGTCACGTCATGTCACATCTGTTTATATAGCACTTTATACAATAGATTGTTTAAAAGCAAGCAACTTTATAGTATTAAACATGAAAGAGACACTGAGGGGTTTTTTTCGATTAAAATTACAACTTCAATTTCTACTATAAATCGACTCTCCAGTGTATTCATATTTTTACTTGCATACATCTGACCTCGACGGACTAAACAGAAGAAAGTTCAACATCAAAGAAGGCGGAGCCTCAGAGCCACATCTACCTATTACGTAATCACTGTGAACCAATGGAAATGGCTCATTGGAAAGCGTTTACCAGCCAGAGCGAACTTTTCCGGAAAGTTGACTGGTTCTAACTCCCAAAATGAACAATAAAACAAACTTCATTTTGGCCTGATTTTGTTTGAAATGACGTCACAACAATTCGTTCTTCGATTTCGATTGAAGTATAAAAAAATTGACTTACTGACTTACTCATTTCATGTATATATATTATTCAGCAAGGACATATTAAGTTGGTCGAAAGAAACTCTCATGTAAATCTAATTAAGATTGCTAAAGTTGATACCTCAATGAAATATTCTGTCTGAGAATGTCATTAAGTATGAGAGACCTACATTTGAGCAATTTAAATGTCCTTTAGGCTCATGCTACTCAAAACGACAGAGCAATCGATAGGTGTTCAGCCTCCCCTGTGTGTGAACAATCCAGAGTGAGAGGAGGAAAAACACATTGCTTTGATTGTCTTGTTTGATCTTATGCAGTTTCACAGGGTTCACACAAGCACTCTCTCTCCCTCTCTCTCTCTCTCTCTCTCTCTCTCTCTCTCTCTCACTCACTCACTCACTCACTCACTCACTCACTCACTCACTCACTCACTCACACACACACACACACACACACACACACACACACACACACACACACAGACAGACAGACAAACTCGCTCTTCTCTGAGGCTAAATATTGTGTAGGGTGGAGGTGGAGTAGTCGTGCTCAGCTGTTTGCTTCCTCTCAGATAGACATGTTTTTTTCTCACAGCAGGGCTCAGTATGAAAAGACCTGTACTTGTCAGAGCAAATATAATGTTTATCCAGTCTGCCCTTGCTCGCACACACACACACACACACACAGGTACTCACACATGCCAGCACACATTCACACTTTTTCTCGCTGTAGTTTGACTCTAGGGATGTACAGCGGGGTCCAAAAGTCTGAGTGTGCATTGAAAATCTTGGATTCTAAATAAACAGAACATTTCAAACTATATATAGGTCACAAATCTGAGTGAATTTCCATGCACGTAGAATCCTTTGTATAGACGGTCAAATGTTCTTGCTTCTGTTGAAACACAAGATGATCAAACCAAAAACTAATTCTGGAATTCTTGTTAATATTTCAGTGAAACTTGTCACACATTTTTTATGCTTTATGCTGGGTAGTAACTGATTAAATGTAATCTGGATTACATGATCAGATTCCAAAATTCTAAGATTAGATTGTTTTAAAATACTTATAATCAGCCTATACAGTTACATTAATTATTATCTTTTCAACAACTTTCGAACCCCATTTTGGGAAACCCTGACTTAATTTATTTTCCTTTCATTTCAATTAATTTCATTTGTTGATGATATCACTATAGAATTATCCTATTTAAGGCTAAAAATAAGGTCAAAAAGTAATCAAAAAGTCAAATTATATTAACTAAAATATGTAATGTAGTGAATTGTTTCTAACTACAATTTTCAACATGCAAGTTGTATTCAGTAATGGACTACAATTTGTAAGTAATGCAGCACTGTGTACTATTTTAGTATTATTAATATTATTTATATATTATGTATTTAAATATGTATATGTACTTTACATTTGCTAATATTAATTGCATATATCTTACAAAAACATAAAACTGGATCATTTTCAGTAGTCTCAGACTGTTGGACCCCACTATATTTACCTGAAACTGTGTTCATCTATACCAAGTAATCACAAAAGTTACTTCTGTTCTGCAGTGTGTAATCTTTTGTGTGCATGCTTGGTATAACTATGGAGTGTGGAAGAATCCTGTATGTTTAAAAAAACAAAGTGCCACGTGCATCGAGAGAGACAGAGCCTGCGAGAGACATTTTCTCCACCTGGCTCTTTGCAATGCCTTTGGAATGAGATGACAACATCAAATAGGGATGGCCACTGCATAGCTGTCAGGGCAAGAGAATGGAAAGTGTGGAGCTCACTCAGGTCTGTGTGTGTTTGTGCAGGAAACACACTGATGAGCTAATGTGGGTGTATATCAGAACAAACGCATACAAAGAATTTGTAATTCAGGATTCGTTTGCACCCTTTTTATATCATACTCATCATTGCTTATGGGTTCGAGATATGTGACATGCAGAAACACAAGTGTGCACTCGCACACACACACATGCGCACAATCCGTGATATCTTTGTTGCTTATCACAAGATCTAATTGTGAGTGATCCTTGGTTTTCCCAACCAGGGAATTTCCTCTCCTCGCTGCGGCTTCTTTGAGTGTGTGTGAGTGTGTGTTTGACTGTGTAGAAGTGGCTGCACGCCGCACCAGCAGGCGCTTTTGAAGTGCACACACAAAACGCATAAAACTCTGAACCAGATAATGTTTGCTCTCCGACAGGTTACAGCAGCCCCTTACGGTACATGTTGTTTCCCTTTGCACTCGCTGACACACACACCTTTTTAAAGAAGTGATGACACACCATGGCAGGAGAAGAGGAAAAGAAGAGATAGAGCTGTTCTTTTTCATTTATTCCTTCTCAGAATGAGTTTTTTTTTTTTCATGTCAGCCATCACTGTTACAGCATTCATATAGGCTGTCCAGTCAAAAGTATATTTTGTCCAGATTTTGCCCTATAGCCTATTCCCAGTAATGTTGGATATTAAAGGTTCTGTAATTACCAGGACCAGATGTGCACCACAATTATTGTTGTGTCTTATAAAGTGAGAAATAAAGCCATGGACAGACAGAGTTACCTGTGTCAGTTCTCTTTCTACAGGCTTGCTGAGACTCGCCGTCCACCTCTTCCCCTCCTCTCGCTCGCTCACGCACTCTCTGATTGTCTGATTGATCTCGACACTGTCTGCTTGAGCTTTCAGTGCTGACTTTAGGGCTGTCCACACAGGACGTGTTCTTCAAAAACAGATAGACGCAGCGCAGCAGTATAGAACAGAATGCAGGTGTCTCCATATGTTTTTTAATGTTATTTTTAAGCTGTATGAACGTTTAACAACACTGGACAAAACTGTATCAAGGTTTCTGCAAATACATTAAGCAGCACAACAAGTAAGAAATGTTTCTTGAGCACCAAATCAGCATATATTAGAGTGATTTTTGAAGGATCATGTGACACTGAAGTCTGGAGTAATGGCTGCTGAAAATTCAGCTTCATCATCACAGGAATAAATTACTTTTTAAAATATTAAAAATAGAAAACAGCTATTTAAATTTTTAGTAACAATATACAATATTACTGTTTTAACAGTATTTTTGATCAAATAAATGCAGCCTTGGTGAAAACAAGATACTATTTTCTCAAAAATTCAAATTTTTGAACTGTAATGTGTCAAAACATATTATCGAACATTTACATAAGGTTCTGGAGGGGTCTACCAAAGCCTTTTTCAAAAATAAATAACTTTCAATTTGACACGCCATCTTAAAGGGTAACGGTACGGATCCACTTGTCCGTGCGATACTTCTGTCACGCCGCACTTTACTCCACTTTATTCCTATGGGTGACTTTAACGCGCCCGCAAAGCATCCCGGGAAGGCGGCGCTGCATTTGAAAAAATGCTGCGCGTCAAAAAAGCTGGCCTTATGCAAACTAATCCGTTGAACGCGACACGACTATCCAATAGAAGTAGAGCACATGGAGACTGGGGGAAGTCTCTCGCGGGTCCTGTGTTTTTCATTCCACGCTGGCTCAAAACCACACCCATAGCGGTGAACTTGTGGAACGCCCATAAACATACAAATGAGGGGAAGCGTCGCAACACCACGCTTCAGTCGTGTCGCAAAAGTGGATCCGTACCGTAACACCGTGTCTACACCGGACGCGAACGGCGCGATGCGACAAAAGACAATATAGCCCACTTTAATCAGTGATGTTGTCTACACTGGATGCGACGTGGCGCAAGGCAGCACGACAAATCCCCGACAGTAAACTGAAGCCTCGTTCTATTTATGATGGACTGACATGAAGGACAAATGCTTTGCAACGGTCGCTTTGTTGCGTCCAGATTAGACAGCTTCTAGCTGTTGCGGCGCGGCTCGGCTTTTCTGACATGCCATCTTAGGCCCTGATCAGACAGAACACGTTTTTCAGGTTTGAAAACGCGAGGCGCCGCACTGCCTTTATTTTGTTGACGTTTTTTAATTTAGAAAAGTGCAGTGCACTTCGTTTTTTTTATGCTGCTAGGCAACCCCCGAATCAGCTGTGCTGTCAGTCTAATCAATGTAACCATCACCACAACGGAAGGCCCGCCTCTCCATTCATTCGATTGGACAATGGGAAAAAAACGTGAATGATGACGGGCACTTTTCTGCTCAGAATTGATTTTTTTTTTTTTTCAACTTCAGGCGCTCAGAGCGCTCCTACAAAAACGTGAGGCGCAGGAGGCGGTTAAAAACGTGAAGCCCCCTGGCCGCATAAACACCGCGCAAAACGCTCACTGCCAATAGAAAACTATTTAAAAAAGGTGCCTCTCACTGCAAAATACGCATTCTGTCTGATCAGGGCCTTGAAGGGTTAGTTCACCCAAAAACGACATTTCTGTCATTAATTAGACATTGTTAAAATAGATGTCTTCTACACTGTTCACGTAGTAAACACAGTGCAGTGCTTCCAGGCTCTAGTTTAGAATGCCGGCTCATTATTGGCCGACGCTGTTCACATTGAAATGACATTGCTGCCTATGGATGGTACAGAAACCTCTCGGATTTCATCAAAAATATCTTAATTTGTGTTCTGAAGATGAACGAAGGTCTTTGAATGGCATGAGGGTGAGTAATTAATGACAGAAATTTCATTTTTGGGTGAACTAACCCTTTAAAGGTGAATTATGTAACCTTTTTTTGTTCAAAATGAACAATTTCAATACATCATCAATACTTCTTCCTTGTCTTACCCTAATTCACTATTGTAAGCCTATTACAATATTATAATTGTTTATATTTTAGACCAAGTGGGATGCTTTTCACGCGAAATTTTGTGCTTGTATCACTCGTCCGTGAGTCTCTCGTCATATTGGTAAATTACGGTGGCAAGAGAGAGCTCAACGCGCTGCAACTAAAGAAAACAAATGCAAATAGATAAAACACCAGCATATTAATAAAACCTCTTGATCAGTTTGACAACACATGTGCCTCAAATACTCACAATGCAACCAAATACAGAAATATGCTGCAAATACACACAACGCACATACGGTCAGAATGTTAATATAAACAGGAAACTCACCTTTCAGGTTATCGACAACACCACTGACGATGAAACATTGAACAATATGTCCCAGCCAGGTTCGCCACAGATCAAAAATACTGTTAACTCTTTCCCCGCCAACATTTTTAAAAAAAAATTGCCAGCCAACACCAGCATTTTTTATCATTTTCACAAAATTTTCATGGCCTCCTTGAATATTTTGTTGTATGAATATCTGAACATGCAATATATCGAAACAAAGAACAGAGCCTCTGCTTTTAAAGGGATAGTTAACCCAAAAATGAAAATTTGATGTTTATCTGCTTACCCCCGGGGCATCCAAGATGTAGGTGTCTTTGTTTCTTCAGTAGAACACAAATGAAGATTTTTAACTCCAACCGTTGCAGTCTGCCAGTCGTATAATGCATGTGAATGGTAACGTGAGAGTATGAGGACTATGAGTGTAAAAAAAACATACACATACGAATCCATATTAAACCCTGCAGCTCGTGACGACACATTGATGTCTTAAGACACGAAACGATCGGTTTGTGTACATTTGACCTCACTCACCGGAAGTCATCGCGTGCTGACGGCTGTTGGACATAGATCGCATTTGAGGTAAAAAAATGATATTAAATACTGTTCGGTTTCTCTCACAAACCGATTGTTTCGTGTCTTAAGACATCAATGTGTCGTCACGAGCTGCAGGGTTTAATATGGATTCGTATGTGTATGTTTTTTTTTACTCTCATAGTCCTCATACTCTCATCTGTTACCATTCACATGCATTATACGACTGGCAGACTGCAACGGTTGGAGTTAAAAATCTTCATTTGTGTTCTACTGAAGAAACAAAGACACCTACATCTTGGATGCCCTGGGGGTAAGCAGGTAAACATCAAATTTTCATTTTTGGGTGAACTATCCCTTTAACCAAAAAAACCCTCTGTTTTATTGTAGCTTAATGCGCTTTTTATTATCAATACTTGAATGTGGGCAAGTTTCATAAAAAAAGCAACATTTTGAGCAAAAAGATGGGGGAAAAAAACGTGCTCGGATTCAGAACGATGATCAAAACATAGATGGATTAGATCGCGTCCATCAACACCCCCAAAGCTTGCACGGTTCCTGGGTCGACATTTCATTTGGTAACATTAGGCAGTTTTGATTTATATGATGTTTAATGTTGTTGATCGCATTATTTTACATATGCATCTGCTTACATATTGTTTCTGCTTCTTCTTCGCCTGTGTTTTGATCAGGAGATTCAGTACTCTTTCCTGAATGTGTAATAGCGAACAAAAATAACAAAAGTAGTATACCTTTAAAAAAAGCATGACGCTCATTCTGCGAGACACTTAAAAAACAGCAATGTGCAATGCAATGAACAGAGACTTCCATCTGACTGTCCTATGTGAACAGGCCCTTGCAGCATTCGTCACATGCGTGCACATACAGGTTGTTGTCGCTTTTTCAGATTTGCTTTTTGATCTCACTAAAGTGATAAAATGCATGCCAGCAGAGGTGGAATGATGAAGACGAGGTAAATAAAGAGGAGAAAGACAGAAATCAGAAATAATTCCATTTGAATGTTTGAATTCATTGTGAAATCCCTAACTTTTTATTGCAGACTTGCTGGGTATAATTGGCCCATCCATCTATCCATCCATCTGTCTGTCCGTCTCCATTTGCTCTCCATTTAATCTCATTTGGGTCCAGAAGAAACCACTGAGATGTTAAAACAACCCCATTTGTGATTTTTCTTTCCTGTGGGTACATGCATGTTTATGTGTGTGTGCAGGTGCAAAAACTCCTGAGTAGCATTGATCCGATAATTGAAAGGAGCGAGAAGACAAGTTAAAATTGTTAAACAGAATCAAAGCCAGATAGTTACATAGCAGTTTGTCTGCGTGTTTGAGTTTGCCTAGAACTGTGTTGGAATTGGTCCGAATTGGTCATTTGAAGGATGTATAGATGATATGCACAAAACTCAGAAGCACACTGTTTAAACTATACATACATGGTCATATGTTTAGATGCGTATATAATATGCATAGACTTACTTAATTGAACCCCAAGGGGAAACATGCCCAACTCATGCAGTCACACATACATCCACATGTAGAGGAACACTGCAGCAGCTCTGAGATCTGAGTGCAGCAGTGAAAGTGTACTGTCTGCAATCAATATATCCTTACAAGTCATCACTCAGGGAGTGTGTTTGTGTGTGTGTAAGAGTGGGAGAAAGACACACAGAGAGAGAGAGAGATGAGTTCAATATTCTTCAGTCCCCCTCCACTCTAACTAATTACTTTCACACACTGCATGTGTGTGTGTGTGTGTTTCAGAAGCTGAGACAGGTGCCTCAGGACACTTCTTATGAGACTGTTTATTCTGCTTTGGAGAGCTTCAATATTTCAGGTTGTTTACTGTGATTTAGAGGCGAGGAGTGAACAGGGGGACACAACAGAATATAAAAACAGTTGTTGTTTATTTTGGTTAGTGCTCCCAAAATAAAAATTCTGTCCTCATGTACTCGTCCGCAAGTCTTTCCTAAATTAAATGACTTACGTTCCTCCATGAAACACAAAAGAAGAAATTTAGCTTTTAGAAATTTATGCTGCTCTTTTCCAGTGGTGTCTGGTGCTGATGAGATGATGATTAAACTATTATTTATACTATTGCTGTTATAGTATTTATTTATATATTTATTGTATATATTTTTATATTTTACACATTTATTTATTATTTATTTAGTTTTGTTATGTGCTTTTGTCATTTTTATTTGTTAGTATTTTTAAATATTTCTATTTAGATTTTATTTGTTTTGTTTTTTTCAGTTAAAGTAATCTTTTAGTAGGCTACTTAAACTTATTTTGTTTCAGTTAGTTGCCAAGGCAACTTTTTTTTATATTTATGGTTTAAGTTTTTCATCTAATATTGTATTTTATTTTATTTCAGCTTTATTTTTTATGAAAATCATTTAATATAATTTAGCTGATCTATTTTTGCACACACATCTATTTTAGTGATTACACACCTTCTTAATTTGCAGTTTAATTCGATCAGACATAACAGCTAGATTTTATATTAATAATTAGTAGTAGTTTAATGATAAATTTAGATAAATTTAATCTAAAATATTTATTCGTACAGTGATAGACATTTCATGTATCCAAAGAGAATGTAGTTTTAGTTTTCAACAATAACCACACTGCACAAGTAGTTCTAGTTATCAAAGTCTTTTGATACAATAACTTTTTATGAGGAACAAACTCTTCCCCTCTTTTATAACATATTTGCCTTTGATGTGTATGATATTTTTCAAGTTAAAATTGGTGCAATGCGTGTTGCCATGCCATATTTAAATATGTACATTATCTTTCTTTGTGTTCCATGAAAGAAAAAAAAAGTCTGTGGATTTGAAACTGAATGAAGATGAATAAATGATGACTGAATTTTCATTTTTTGGATGAATTATCCCTTTAAACAAACATGTAGACAGCAGTAGAATGGTACACTTTACATTCTTCTTGGCACTTCATTTTTCTCCTCCTCAGCTGAAGCGTTTTATCCTATTAAGAATGTAAGAGTAAACTGTAGGCCAAATCTGCTGCATTGACACATGGCATGTTCTCAATAAGACATGCAAATTAGAGGATCGTCTTTTGGGAGCGTGCTGTCAATCAAACTGAACCCCGAGGCAGCACTCAATCTGTCTCTCTCTCTCCTCCCAAAGCTTAAAGAGAAGTTCAGGATGGGGAGCAAAGACTTTGTCTTCCCCATCTATCATGTTAAAACTGGCACTGTCACAGCCAACTTCCTCTATTTGGATAAATTGGATATTTTATCTTCATGCTTTCTTTAAGTATTTTTTTGTCTAGATAATTACTAATTATTAATATAGCTGAATCAAAGCATATTAAATAAATGTGGACTGTATATTAAGAAGGGGTGTAATCATTAAAATAGCAACAGCAAAAATCATGGTATATTACAAAGGTTTTTTTAGGGGGTAGGCATGTCTAATTTTTTGGGATGTGTGCACTATATTAATACCTTGATTTTGTGGACAATCAGCATGTTAATGGCTTTCTAGATGTGGTACCATGGTAACACCATCTTAAATTCCATGCATTCCATACATTGGCCAATAGGTAAGCCATTAAGTCTACCTGCTTTAGGAAGAAATCTACAAGAAATAATAAAACAATAGATTTAATAAGATAAAGAACGTAATGTTTTAATGTGCATCTCGTTGATCTCTGAAGTCTTTGTCTGGTGTGTGTCTGTGTGTGTGTGGTTCAAGTAAACCCTACGACGTTATGGGGACAAAATGTTTCCACAAAGATGGCAATATATGAAATCCTTGTCCTTGTGGGGACATTTTTGGTCCTCATGAGGAAAACAGCTTATAAATCATACGAAGTGATGTTTTTTAAAAATGTAAAAATGCAGAAAGTTTTCTGTGATGGATTGGTCCCCGTAAACCAATATTCAAGTGTGTGTGTGTGTGGTTCAGGTAAACCCTTCAATATGGGGACAAAATATCCGAAATCCTTGTACTTGTGGGGACATTTTTTGGTCCCCATGAGGAAAACGGCTTGTAAATCATAATGATGTTTTTTGAAAATATAAAAATGCCGAAAGTGTTCTGTGATGGGTAGGTTTAGAGTTAGGGGATAGAATATACAGTTTGTACAGTATAAAAACCATTATGTCTATGGAAAGTCCCCATAAAACATGGAAATCCAGTGTGTGTGTGTGTACTAGGTGAATTAGTGGTGAATTAGTGGTTCAGCTAATACCATCTTATAAAGGTACAAACAGTGATTATGTTAACATTGAACATACTTGCACTTATAATGAGCTTTTCAACCTCAAACATCTACAAACATGGTGGCAGAAAGAGGAACACACTCATTAGTTTAATTTTTTCCACTTTCTCTCTGTAATCTACTGCCTCAGAAGACATTATTATAGCTCAGAAGTTGCTCACAATTTACATACTGGAAGCAAACACTTACAGTATTATCTATTTATCTATCAATCAATCGTGTTATATCATTCTGTCGTTCTATCTATCGTTCATTCGTTCTATCTATCTATCATTGGTTTGTTTGTTTGTTCGTTCGTTCTATTGTTCGATCGTTCTATCTTTTAGTCATCTGAGATGCCTTTATTTTCTTATTTATATTTTTAACACAGTACCAGAAGCAAACACATTTTGAGTTTATCCAAACTATAAGTGTCTTTTCTGCCACTTATTTATATATATTTAACTTTATTTATTTATTTTACTTTTAGTCATTTGAGAAGCCTTCAGTTTTTTTTTTTTTTATATTTAACACAATATTAAACCCGAAGCAAACTTTGCTTATAATTTCTGCTTATAAAATTGAATTCTGCTTATAATGTTGTCTGAATTTCAAACGTCAAATGTTAAATCATTTATACATTGCACGTGTAAGTTAAGCAGACCAAGAAATGTTTGCTATTCAACAAAAAAAAATGTCTCTAGTCTCATTTCTGTGTTTACAAGTGGAAAAATGACCTAGCAGAACAACAATTCCCTCAAGCATCCAAAATCTGGCACTTCTCTCATTCTCATCATCAGTGGCGTGTGTGCATATAGTATGTCTGTTTGAGTGTGTATGTGTGTTTGGACAGTTACAACACATGTGTTGTTCTAAGACAGGTGTTGAAGTGAGTGATCTTTCACCTGCATGTCTTTGTGGCTCAGGTAAAAACTGCACAGGTGTTCATGCGGCAAGTCAAAGGTACAAAGATGTACACACACACATACACACACACAGATGTGTGACTACATAGACTCTCTCTCTCTCTCTCTCCCTCTCTCTCTCTGAGGTGAAAAATAATGAAAAGTAGATCTGTCGATCTGGCCACATCAGCCTCACCACATCCTTAGCTGTAGCAGTGTTTCTGCTTGGGGGAAAACCCCTTTGTCTGTGTGTGTGTGTGTAGGCTGTGGTGTGTGCAGGCCGACTGACTCTCAGTTAGGAGAACCCCTGGCTCATCATCACAGAGATTTGGAGATCACACAACTTACAGAGCTTGCTGATATGCCTGCGCACACAAATAGACGTATCATCCCACCCTCCAACCCCCCCAAAAGGGGAAAAGACGCACAGTTCAGACACTCCTACCCTACATAATGTCAGTTATGTAAGCTGTAAAGTTCTGCTGTGAACTTTTACACAGGGCAGAATCTCTCCTTTTATTTCTTTATCTGTCTGCTGCTACTCAACATTTAAAAAACAATGTTGAGGTACACTGTAAAACATGGTAACCTTTAATTGCTACCTTAAAGGGATAGTTTTAATTCTGTGTGGTTACTGTAAGAAATTTCACATTTGATTTACAATTTGATTTGAGATCATGTCAACGTTAAATAACAGAATGAGTGTTTGATAAGATCCACATACGTTTTCATCCTACATGTTATACAAACATGAAATATCTTGACTGAGCAGAGGGGATCGATTGAAACACTACTTTATATTGTACTTATAATAGACCCAGAAAGATTATAGGCTACATTTGCCACACTTGTGAAAGTTAACACTGTTGCATTTTAGAGTTAGTCTGTTTTTTTGTGTATTTTTTTAATACACTGCTATTCAAGAGTTTAGGGTTAGTAAAATAAGTCTCTTATCCTCACCCAGGCTTCATTTATTTGATCATAAATACAGTAAAAACTATAATATTGTAAAATATTATTACAATTTAAAATAACTGTTTTCTGTTTTAACATTTTACAAAATGTAATTTATTCCTGTGATGGCAACGCCGGATTTTCAGCATCATTACTCTAGTCTTCAGTGTCACATGATCCTTCAGAAATCATTCTAATATGCTGATTTGTTGCTCAACAAACATTTCCTCATATCATTATCAATGTTGAAAACAGTTGTGCTGCTTAATATATTTGTGGAAACCATGATACATTTTTTGATTAATCTTTTGTAACATTTTAAATGCCTTAACAGACATTTTTCATCAATTTAATGTGTCCTTGCTGAGTAAAAGTATTTAAAAAATCATATTTGGCCCATTTTTTATGGTAATATATTTTTTTCTATATGCTGTTTGAATTAAAATTAGTTTTAAATGTCTACTATTTTGCATTAAAATGTAATAAAGGAGGTTATGGACATAATTTTAGTGTTCCGGCTGACCCTGGTAGTGACACTAATGCACTTGTATTTGATACTTATTTACACAATTTAGATATGAAGTAGATTTGTTGCGTTTACAATACTCCCCATCCCCCCATTTCTCTGTAGTTTGACCGAGAACCCTCATATCAGTGTTATTTTGGAAACGCACGTGTGCCCCAGAGCCACCTCTCCCCTTACATTACATTTCCTTTCTTAAACACACATACAGTCAACTCACTCTCACAGACCGCCAGATTGACAGGCAGCCAGCTCATCGAGTGTCATCAAAGCCCATGAATCACAAATGTAACGGGGGATAGGAACTGAAAAGCATCAAACAGAAAGAAATAAGAGATGAGAAAAACACAAAGCACTTGCCAGTCACTAATTGTGGTGTTTCAGACCACACGTGCACTGTCTGTCTTAAAAAAATGACCTCATGCTTCCTAAGAAAACTTCCACCTGCACTGGCTCAGCAAATGTAAATCCCACAATCCGGCATTCTACAACAGCTTTTGAATCCTAGTGCATGGCTTTCAAAAGTCACTTAGCAAAAGAAAAGGCCACTTTGTGCAGGACTTCCCGCAGGCCAGAGTTGCAGCCCAAGGTGTCACTTGAGAAGGTTGCCGTAGGAAGAGAAGGGGAGGGGAATTTTTTTTTAGGTCATTGTGTTTTAATGTTAGCATTGTGCTGCCTTTTTTAACAGTGGGTGGCAGGGAGTTTAGTGAAATGGAAAGATCCTGAAGCATGAAATGAACATTTTTTTTGCAAATCGTATTATCGTGACTTACATGTGTACTGTTTAGCATAACCATTTAGGCTTTTAAGCGATTAAAAGCTCATTTGATTTCATTTCACCGCAACAGGATCAATAAAAATCAGACAGCTGTAGACACCTGCCGTCCCTGCTTACGTTTCCCTAAAAGTCAACCTTTTTTCCCGTTCTCCAAATAGAAATTCAATAACCATTCACCTCTGACAGGTGACCTTATGTTTCTACTGAAAAGACAGACACAACAAAATGCAATCATTTGAACTGTTTAATTCCCCAGTGAATTCTGGAACATCCTCAGGCTCTTAAGGATCTGGTTTAATGACATGAGAGAGAAACAAAAAACGGGGGACACCAAGGTGGACCACATACAAATGAAAATTAACAACTCATAAGAAAATACTTTCTTCAGTAGTTCTATCTCTAGAAGTCATGTCTCTATAGTGGTAGAAAATAAAGCTCTCATGACGTCCTGTTACATCTTGCATATATTCTTGTAAAAATATACTTTCAAAATAAATAAATATATAAAATAAATATCTTTAAAAAACATAAATTAAAGGACCTAAAGAGAAATGTTTGGAGGAGTTTATGTCTCCTGCTTGTCCATGCCAGTGTTTGGAAGAGTATGAAATCTCAAAAGCATTTCGCAGAATTCCTTCAGAAGCCTTGTCGAATTTTCAGTAGTAGTAGATGTCCATTATTCTCTGGCAAGAGGTCCACCAGTGGTAATTTGCTCTCTTTTAATCCAAAATCCTTACATATAGCAGGTGAATGGATCCAAAGCAGTGTTCTGTTCTTCAGGAACTATCCAGAGTCCAGACATTTGGTTTCTGCCACTGCAATCAAGGGCTTTCCATCTCCTGCTGTTGCTCCAACCTTGGCCGTAGAGAAGAGGGCCTCTTCACCCCCCCACCCCCCCATCTGCACTGCTTTCTCCAGAGACAGGTCTGTCTGGGGGGGATAAAGAGCATGCAGGTGCTTTTTTGGGGTTTGAGGTTCAGTGGTTTCAACTGTGACCTAGTACCTCCTTGTAAAGCTCAGGAACGCGCTCTGGATCCACAGGCCGCGGCAAGAAATGCGTGAAGCGCTGGTGCCTCCGAGAGCGGGCTCCATCTCGAGAAGTTCCGTCTTTGTTGAGGGCTACGTAATAATGGGATCCTCGCTCACCGTGTCGGTACAGGTTAGAAGAGTAAGTGTTGTACCAGTTCTCCTCAAACTGCTCCCTGAACACACACTCCGCTGTCAGCTTTTCCTAAGAGAAAGAGAGGGGAAAGCAAGGGTTAACCACACTGCATAATAAGTACAAACAGAAGGATAAACTGTGTCCAAAGGCTATTTGAAATTGCACCATAAATCACACTCTCAATTTAGCCCGGGCAGGCTATGAATGAAATTAATTGTTGCATCACTCAATAATATGCAGTAGGCAGTAACAGAAGCACAATATATTTATGCTATACTTACAGATCCATACAGTTCGCCCTTGCTGTTCATTCCCAGATACAATCCGCTATCCACACCACGGATGCTCACCATCCCCACAGCGAGGCTAATGAATTCCAATATACCTGTGAAGAAAAGCACAGCTGTTAGTTCTCAGTTGAGACAGCAGGACAAGCACCTGCAATAGTGGCATCAACCTGCCCTATACTTAATTCATGACGTCTTTCACGCTTAATCACTGTGTTTTGCTATATTATAATGAACATTCAAAATAAGTATGACCATGAAAATAATAATAATCACGTCGTCATAATAATATCATCACATTTTACATTACAGTGGAGTGCAGTTACATAAGTAGAGATTGACCAACAGTCAGCAATAATCATGATGCATTTTTTTTAAATAACAAATGCATCAGACTTTTAACTATTAAAATAATCAGTCCTGGGCAATTTCTATACACAAATACCAGTGTTGCATGATTAGTAATTTATTACAGTGACATGCAATATTTGTAGCATTGACTATAATAATGAAACAACAATAAATAGTACTTACCAAATCTGCTGTGGTCTTTTCTCGTGCCTTGCACCGAACCGTCCGGTAATATCTCGAGGTGGTAGCCGGTCCTGCAGTAGAGCTGCCGCCGGCGGAGGATTCCCTTCAGATGCGTCAGGTCCGGTGAAGTGCTGCGTGACAGGCGCTCGGCGGAGACGATGTGCTCGTTCATCAGAGCACCGGAATCCCCGGGGGGCGTGAGGACGAAATGAGACCCGTGCGCAAAGCTCTCCAAGCCGTGAGAGAAGCTGCCCACCAGCTCACCGACTGCACCCATCACCGACAGTCGAAGAAAAGTTGCCGTGAGGAGAGCCCCTGTGGTTTCTCTTTCCCTAGTGTTTTGCGCAGTCACTGCTTGCGGCTTTGACAGTCAATGCGTGTTTACATCCGATTCTCTCTCTCTCGCTCTCTCCCTCTCGGTTTAGCACATGCTCTCTCGACCTTCCAGGCTACTCCCCTTTGCTCCGGTCCCCTGTGTATCCAATACTCTCTCTTACGCACTCCAGCACACAAGCTTATGCGGCGTCTCTCCTCTTGTGCTCTCTGGATGTGACTGGCTCTGTTCTGAAACACCAGCCTAAATATGGCCCTTATGTAAATGCCCTCTTGACATATGCTAATGGAGCCCTTTATAGATGACTGTTTGAAACATAACTCCTTGATCGTTTGATCCTCTTCTTCTGTCTTCTTTGATGATCGGTTTCATCTGCATCCACGCGTTTAATCCATTGATGGATTATGATGAAAGTGCAGAAAGCAACATTGTGGAGATCAGTGCGCAAATCTTTGCAACGAGGAAAAGAAAAGTGCAGTTGGATGGTGAAGAGGGATGCGCACTGTGTACCGATCCGTTCAGTTCCCCGGGGTTTACGCGCACTGACGCGCTCTGGCGAATCTCTAGTGTGAAGCAGGTGGAAGCCAAGGAGGAAAAAGGAAAAGAAAGGGGGCGGTGCTCGAGAGAGAGGGAGAGGGAGAGAGAGAGGCAAGACTTCAAGGTGTGTAGTTATATGTGTGTGCGTTAGTAGTAGTTGATGCCAAAAAGTCTCTTGTTCTTGATTTGCGACTTGGTTTATGCCATCATGCTTAGGTTTAAACTTTCGCTTAATCGATAGCCAGGTGTAAATGTATATGACCTATAAAATGTGCATGTAACTGCCTTTAAAAGAATAAACAAGAAGTCAAAACAACCTGCACATCTGTGCGAACGCCATCACTGCACTGTCAACTCTGACTGATGTCAACGTGCCTTTGAACAGTTCCAGCATAACATGACTTGAGATGAAGTATCAAAGATATCAAAGATCAAAGATTCATTACGTACAAAAGAAGGGTCATTAACACAAAGGAAACGAACTGTTTGATGGCAAATCGTTGATACTATGAGTGATTGATATAGAAATTTTCCAGCCCAACAGCTAAGAACATGCCTCAAAGTAGATATTACATGAAAGATTACTTAGGTATGGATCTGTTGTTGCCTTGTTAATTTAAAACAAGATGCGTGCGCAATCAACTGCGCTTATGTACTATTCTCCCGAAACACACCAATTTATTAGCATGTGTTTGTTCATATTTATCACTGTTTTAAGTCGTGGTTTGTTATAGCTACTATATATATATATATATATATATATATATATATATATATATATATATATATATATATAATTGAATCATTGAAACATTTAAGTGCCAAACCCCTTCTTTGCTAGCCTATCTCTCAGGAGAATAGATCACTTCCACAGTAGGTGATTTATCAACGGTTCTCTCAAGGGACACGTTCTCCCACGTCGTTCCCCTTAGCTCATTAGTATTTATGATCTCCAAAAATACCTTAAACCAAAATCAATGTGGTCAGCTAGAGCAGGATCAATCCATAGGCACAGTGGATCGATCACTTGCAATAGAGATGTCAGTTATGTGCCAGATTTCGTGGTGACATTGACAGTTTGCTGGGTAAACCAAAAACAAGTGATAGGAGTTTGACGTTTTTCATAAAAGCTTAATCTCTGATCAGACCTTTGAGTTAGAGGTCTGCCTGGGATGGATTGAAGCTGCTTTCACCAAAAAATATTTTATCCCGCTCTCGCCCGAAACTTTCACGTTTTGTCCCGTTCCCGCCCGCAAAAGCCCGTAGGAAGAGCCTGAGGTGTACGTGGATTTTTCATTCCCGGATGCTGCCTCGTTCCGGTGTGTCTAGGCAAATTTTCCCCCTCCCCAATTTCAACATACACGGCGGTTCAGATCTCCAGTGACAGATTTTTGTGTGCTGTTATTTTTAGATAATTATATTTTGCGGGGGCCCACGAGTCATTTCTTTCTCCCGCTTCTCGCGCACATATCAGTAGTCTATATCTTCCCTCCCGCACCCGCGCACTCAGCAATTCAAAACTTGTCCCGTTCATCATCACTCTGTTGCGGCGGGTCCGGATTGCAGACCTCTGCTTTGAGGCCTAGGCCTACTACAGATGTGCAAAGCAGATGTGCGCACATTTGACTTCAATGACTGTAGAGTGCAAGTGTCAACACTTTGATTTGCATAAACACAAGTAGAAATGTGTGAATAGATCAAGTTGTCTGAATATGAGAAGGTTGAACAAATGTCTCAATAGGGATTTTCTTGATGTTTACTTGGTACAGTCAGTGTGTGAATTATTCAGTAGACTTCTTAAATTAATTTCTGACGTATTTTGCAGTTCGTCTCGCGCAACAAAAATGGTCTTTTGCCGCCTTATTGCAGCTAAACTAACGTTTAAACATTTTTTTTATTCATTTATATGATGTTTATTTTCTATATGTAAATCTATAATAAAAATAAAATTGCGTGTAGCCTACTTATGTTTTGTCGACGTACCAGACGAAAAGCTCGGCAGTTGCCATGGTTACCTCATCACGCAAAGGCGACTAACTTGTAATAGCTATAACTTTAATTGAAACGTTTTATTTATATGTAAAAAGAACACCCCGACCTTTGTTTACACTTCTTTTGTGAGGAGGAATCCTGAATTTGAGACGTCCAAGTAATTAGACTTGCATATGCGTTGGAAATTTTATAATAGGCTATACATTTTCATTATATAGCCTAAGTTTATATTACATTATATAAGTTTACGACCAGAGCACAAATGGCATATTGGACTTGCTGCTGCTCTGGTGATCCCGGTGAGGGAGCAGCACATGATCTCGCGATGAATGAATGAGAATTCGAGAATCTTGCACAAATTCTGTCATACCAACAATAATGGCCGCTGTGCGCAGACTAGGGGGCTTATTTAGGAGTTTGTCAGCTCCACGGAATGCTGTTTTTCGTTCTCCGGTGAAGGATAACCGATGTATTCGCAGAGGAATAGCAGTTGCTGTGGGTGTTGCGGCCGGAGGAGCGGTGTTGTACTATTATTATGCAGATATGTGCGCATTCAGAGGGAGAAAAGCCCCGAAAAACGGAACGGGCTGTCGGGCTCTGCTGCCTTCACTACCCGCTGTAGCCGCAAAGGAGAAGGTATGACTGTTCCCACTGTTCTCAGTGCCACGTAACACTGCTTCCTATTAGTGTTTTTTTCCTGGCAAGGGTTTTTCAGTGTCAAGTCTATGCTACTGCTTATGGGACAGTGATTGTGCTTTCATGCTGTAGAGTTTTGTGAATTGTTTTACACACACAAACAGTCATAATGCTTCGAGACTATGACAATGCGCATTTGTGTGATGCTGCAGCAGGAAGAAGGGCGCTTTCCCCAGTCATGGTGCTGAAATGACTGCGCACACAGATCACATATCCGAGCGTTACGGTTGGTTAAAACAGCTAAGTATGCACCTATCTGTGCTGTATCATAGAGGCCTGTCAAACAGTACCCTATCAGAGTAGAGCTGTCATATCTAAGCACAGAATTCTTTGGCACGTGCATATAAACATATTTTTGGGATTTTTGTACCTTTGGCAGTCGGTCAGATTTGGTTTCCATGGGCTGCCAGATGTTTTGGTCTGACTGTTCCACTTAGTAACTAAATGTTTTCTTGACTGGGCTGGAAACGTTGCAGTTCAAGTTCTTTCATCCCTTTGTGTGAATGTTACCACATTAAAGAACTTTTCTTTGACTTAGTTTAGTGTATATATATATATATATATATATATATATATATATATATATATATATATATATATACACTAAACTATGATCCTTCGGAAATCATTCTGATATGCTGATTTGGTGCTCAGGTAATATTATTATGATCAAAGTTGAAAACAGTTTTGCTGCTTAATATTTTTGTTCAAATTGTGATACTTTTTTCAGGATTCTTTGATGAATAGAATTGCATTATTTATTTATATATATATCAATTTAATGCATTCTTGATGAATAAAGGATTAATTTCTCTCACTATCTTTAATCTTACCACAAATGTTTGAACGGTATCGTTGTTTCCACAAAAATATTAAGCAGCAGAATTTGTTTTTATTGATAATAATACATGTTTCTTGAGCAGCAAACTTTTGACAGGTACTATATATATATAATATATATATATATTACTTAAATAAATAAAAAGTTATTAACAGGTTATAGTATTTCACATTTTATTTGTAGTTATAAATACAGTCTAAATTTATATATTTTATTATTTTAATATCTATGTATTTTATAGATTGAGTATAATTTAATTCTTTTATCAATACATGACACATGCCAACAATCTAGTGTACATTGTGAAAATGTTAAAGACTTTTATGACACAAAAGGCAGAACAATTCCACATGACACCCTTCATGATGACCTTTTGATGTCAGATGAAAAAGATGTTATCTGTTTATCCTGACCAAACAAAAGACAACTTCACTACACATAATGTAACAGTATAATTAGCCATTTAACACTAAAAACACTTTAGTTTAAGATTTAATAATTTACAGAGATGATAATAAAAACATTGGCTTTGAAAAAAATAGATGTTAACAAATGTGTGTATTGCTTGTCATTAATTCTCTTGCAGGCTCCAATGTTTGATTTTGATGACGGTGACGTGTACATGTCGTCTCATGAGCATCGTTTCCGTCTCTTCAGCTCAGTGGAGTATGAGGGACAGCTGTACATGACTCCTCACAACTTCATCGAGTCAGTCACCATGAGTGAGCCCCGCAGTGAGTAACACATGTGCTCCATCTAAACTCAGAGTTATACTTCATTTACACTACTGTAGGAACAGCAGCAGACTGCAAAGCTCTAAATATGCTTAATTTGCCTTACTTTAAAAAGCATGCAAAATGTTTGCCTCAAAAATGAAACATATAGGCCTGGTTTCACAGCCATGGCTTAGATTAAGCCAGGATTAGGCCTTAGTTAAATTTGGACATTTAAGTAAACTTTTTTAAATGTGCCCTAGAAAAAACATCTTGAGAAAAAAGATATGTCGGTGCAAGTTGCTTTCAGTTTTGACAGCTCAAACATGCATTTTAGTTTGGGACTAGACAGTAGCCTTGTCTGTGAAACCAGGCAACAGTATTTATTTGCCTCAAGTAAAGTATAGACCAAGAATTGTATAATTTTTTATGAAGTACTTGATTAGTTCTTGGAATCACCTAATGTGTTCTTCTCAAACCATTTAAGTTAACTAGTTCCAAGTAGACTTAACTCAGGTCAGTGATAATGTGCATCATTTTGTTTGTACATTTATTCATTTAGCAGACACACTTTTATCCAAAGTGATTTACACACGAGGAAGAGAGAGATGTCTAGGTGTCCCTGTTTTATTTTATTTAAATGAGATTTAAAAAAAGAATAATCATATTGTTATTTGAGGGAAATATGACTTGCTTCTTTTTCCGCAGTACTTCATAGTGCACATAAAACTGTTTAATTAGGACAGCAGTGTGAATTAAATGTTCTGTTGTTGTGTCTTAATCTAATAGTATGCCAATGAATAAATATTAGTAATGAAAGTTAATGGGTCTTAATGGGTCAGATCAAAGCTATTGAAGAGACCCACAGCAGTGCTTACTTAGCTGGATTCAATCTCTACTGTTGTTTTGTCTTTGAAGTGCATGTCTTGATAGAATAAATACAATAAATGTCATAATGTTCTAGTAGACACACCAGGCATTAATCTTATATAAAAGGAGCATGGCATTAATGCTACACCTGCAAAAACGTTATTGTTTGTGCTTGCTCCATGTTATGACAAAGGTTGAGCATAGAGTTGCACAATTAATCGTTAAAAGATTCCAATCTTGATTCAAACACCCACGTGATTTTATTCCTAAATGACAACGATTTGCCTCTATCTGTTAAACCTTTGGACAAGTACGATCACAGCGGAACATTCAAATCTGTGTTGGTGCTGCCTCTGACCCAGAGAGAGCAGTTGTCATGTTTATGTATGAAACCACTTCTCAAACAGCCTTTTCAACCACACAGTATCATTATTTATGTGTTACAATAACCAGTGTTAATTTGTTTTCGTTTTTTTGTCATTAACTGCCAAGGTAATATAACATACCATATAACGTTTTTTTTTTTTTATTAAAACATTAAAGTGCTCCTATTAAGGATTTTTGAAAATTACCTTTCATGTAGTTTGTAACATAGTTCTAAGTGAATGAAAACACCCTGCAAAGTTTTAAATCTGAAAGTGCACCGTATATAAAGTTATTGTCTCTTTTAAAAGTAAGAGTACTTTAAGTTAGTTGTACTCTACAATGTGTTTATTGTGTTTCATATTGTGTAGGTATCTAGCTAACCAGCTAACTCACGTTATTACTGTCTTACTGAAAGGCTACTGTAAATCAGCTGTGGGCTGCAGTATTACCTATAACTGTGTCTATTAATGCAGATTGTCTGTCGTTCTTACTACTTTGAGTAAAGATAAAAGATGGAACAAGATTTGTTTTGCAAACTTTAATGTTACATCAGTCATTCACGTTAGTGCTGGGCTAATGTATGTGCTGTTATTGATACAGTTCCTGCACAATACATTAGAAACACACACACACACACACACACACACACACACACACACAGGTTTGTTGATGGACGCACGCTTGTTAATGCTGATGGTGAGGAATTACAGTTGAAACATCTCATAATGTACCTCAAACTGAGTAGCATCACTGAGAAACGTCCTGCTCAAGGTTCGGGCTGAATAACTAGTTCTTCCGATGTTTTATCATCGATTCGAACTTGCGCTTGGCTTGGTGTAAAATTGACGTCATCGTTACTGTCTTTACAGTGTGTACTATCACTGAGCTTTAGGAAGCCTCCAGACGGAGCTGGAGTTCAGTTATGGTAATGAGCGTTTGTTTCCGAAACATGCGCTGTACGCGGTAGATCAATACCTTTACTAGATTTGTGATGTTGATAACTGTGGAAACACATCAGTCCATTATCACAGAAGTACTGGGCTAAAAGTTTATAGTTCATATATGTCTATATAAGGGTATATAGAGTCAAATAGAGTATATAGAATCACCTTTTGAAAGTAACTTGACGCTTCAAATAAAGATTGTATCAACGACATCGTTACACCAGTAGGTGGCGACAAGTGACTGTTGAAAATGTAATTGTCAATGAATCATTCATTCAATACCGCTGATTCATCCAGTAATAAAACAAATCAATTTATCCCAAATCATGCAGCTCTAGTTGAGCATGAATAGCAGGTGTGATTCTAATGTGATATGTATCATTTGTTAATTTAGTTGTTTTGTTTCAATGTTTGCAACAAAAATCGCTCAATCAGTGTTTCAACTGCGGAAAGACGTCAATAAAACAGCTTATAAACAATGTCATGTAATGTCACATTTACCTCAGAAAAGCCATATCCAGTGACCATAAACTCATTAGTGAGCTAGAAAATGAACTCCAGGAGCATTTTGATAAATATATGCACCACATTACATGTTCATTATAATTTTTAAAGTTCTTCAATATTTAATGCATGTTTGAATAAATCAGTAAAGTTTTTATGACAGCCACCATTTAAATGTTTATATTTCAAGAAAACAATTGGAGTAGAAATATGATTATATAATTGTAAAGTTAGTATTATAACTTCATTATTATAAAAAAAACAGTGTAATTTAAGTGTATACAAATTTAATTTTAACCTTCAATATTACAGTAATGTAGTACCAACTGACACCGGTGTATAGCCTAATTTACAGCATTAGTTGAGAGATTTTTTTTTTCTGATATATATCCAAAATAATCTATATCAAATCGAAATGAATCGAAATCGAGTCGAAAGCTTGTGAATAGAAATCGAATCGAATCGTGAAATTTGTGTCCCTAGTTTTTAATACATAAATAAAGATACATTCAGGATAGTAGCTGCATTATGTCAGATTATGCTGTATGCTCTCGACACATGAAGCAAAGCCTGTGGGACAAACTGACCTTGAGCCTCTCAGCAGAGCTCCATGGGGCGGCTTGCTTGGTTGCTATGAGAGAGAACAGGACTGTAACTCAGCTCTCTTCCTGTACACTGACTGTAAACTGCCTCTCTCTCTGATCAAACAAAAAACACAGATATTTTAGTGGGAATTTAAAAAACGTTTATTGCAGGATTTTGCTGAGCATAAAAAATGCTACTCTGAAAACCATCTTGTTGTTTTGTCTGATTGTTAAATGGCATGAGACCCCTATCCTGATCTTATCTCACCGGCCACCCTCTTTCTGTTTCTTTTTGTTGCTCTCTGTCTCTGGTCGTCCATTTTTCTTAGTCAAAAAACCTTGGAGGTCCCTCAACAAACAGGTCTGTATTTAAAACTATTGCTAGTGCATGCTATGTAGATATGATAGCTCAGTTAAATTATTTATTATTTATAGATAATATTTTATTTTGCATTTCATACTGTATTTATGCATGCAAATAATGTACAGTACAGATAATTATTTTTTTATTATTTGTTTTATAGGAGCTGGAGAAGATCTTGTCTGACACTCCACCAGTTTGGAAAGGAACATCCAAGCTGTTCCGGAACCTTCGTGAACGAGGTGAGTTTTGAATTTCAGCTCATTATTAGAACTAAAACACTTTATTGGGGTCATATCAAGGCTGTGTGTGTGTGTGTGTGTGTGTGTGTGTGTGTGTGTGTGTTTGTGCAAAAAATTATGGAAATAATTCATCAATCACCATTCAATCTCTCATAATATACACTGCCGTTCTAAAGTTTGGGGTCAATACATTTTTTTTTTTTTATGTTTTTGGAAAAGGTCTCTGATGCTCACCAAGGCTGCATGTATTTGATCAAAGATGCAGCAAAAATATTGTGAAATATTATTATTTTCTATTTTAATATTTTTTTAAAAATGTAATTTATTCCTGTGATGGCAAAGCAAATTTTTTTTAGCAGCCATAATTCCATTCAGTGTCACATGATCCTTTAGAAATCATTCTAATATGCTGATTTTCTTATTATTATCAATGTTGAAAACAGTTGTGTTTCTTAATATTTTTGTGGAAACCATGATACAATTTTTTTTCAGAATCTTTTGGTAATTAGTTCAAATAAAAATATTTTGTAACACTGTCACAGTCATTACTGTTATTTTTGATTAATGTAATGCATTATTGCTGAATATAAGTATTAATATCTTTAAAAATATCTTCCTGACGGTAGTGCATAATTATATTATATAAATGAAAAAAAGGGAAAAGAAATCAGGTTTTAATTTTGTTAGTATTTCTGTTCTTAAAAGTACCATGGCATTATTTTTTTGCTTGTTTGTTTTTGACCATGATACCTTCATGTAAAGACCATGGTATATGAATACCATCAGTGTACCATGGTCCCATCACAGTATTTTTTATTTTATTTTTGGTAAGGGCATGGGGAGACAGAAATAGGGCTAAGTTTCTCAGTCTTGAGGCTGGTGTACAGAATCATATAAAATCAAATCCAGTCTTTCAGAGTTTTACTGAGTGATGCTGAATTGTCCTCGCCATTCCTGTCTCTCGTTCTCTTTCTTTCTTGCTCTCTCTCATTGGGTACTAGTCAAGCACCAGTTAAGCCTAGGCCTGAGGCTTTCACTTCCTGTGAGCACTCCTAAAAATAGCTCAGCTCCCTCTCTCTTACTGTTTCCATTTCCTCCCTCTCATTCTCTCACTGGGACCAATGCAACATACATTCTCCAGGCAAAATACATGCTTCCTGACCAAAACAAAGATTACAACCTAAAAACAGAGTGCAGAATGGCATTAATACATAAATAAATATTGTTGAAATAACTGCACGAGCGAGCAGTTCTTCAGCAGCACAGCCACAATTAAAGTATTTGCTCGCGGCGTACGTAACAGCACTTGCTCACACCACCAGCTAATTCCCAGTGGTGATAATTATACACACACACACACACACACACACACACACACACACACACACACACACACACACACACACACAGACACAAAACCACTCCACCCTCTTACACTCCAGCAGGACTCTAAAAATAAACCCTCTGAATTCTGTTCTTCCTAGTAGTAATTGCAGTTTTTTAAATCATCACCTTAAATTGGCGGTGGTACATTTATCTTAGTTTCACTGATGTGGAGCCATGCATCCAGAAGATGCCCAAGTGCCAGAAGCTTCAGCTTGACACGGCATCTGATCTCAAGCTGTGGTAATGATAACATGTAGATGGTAATTGAGGAAGCTGTGCTAACGAGATCCGTGAATGTGCTCTGGTCTCCAAGGAGTAGTTTCTAAGAGAAAGCGAGCACAGCGGACGTCATAGTGAAGAACTTGAAGGAGGCATGGGAAGTTCAAAAGTTGCAGGACTATCTTCAGTATGACTTTGAGAAATCCTTATAGCAAGGAAATGAACACCAAGAACAATATTTATTGATTTATTGATTAATTTTTGAGTGTGATTGTTTCCTTAAAATAATGTTTTATAGCAAATATATATTTAGGTTCCAAAAGTTATGTATTTGTTTATTTGTTTGTTTAATATTGAGTATGATTTTTCGCTTAAAATAATACATTATAGCAAATATTTGTTCTGTATTTATTTATTTATTTTTGAGTTTGATTGTTTCCTTAAAATAATGTATTATAGAAAATGCATGTTTGGGTTCCAAAAGTATTTATTTATTTAGTATTTTTCCCCTTGAAATTATACATTATAGCAAATATGTGTTCGGTTTTATTTATTTTTGAGTATGATTGTTTCCTCAAAATGTTTTTTCCCCTATAAAAATAGTATTCTGGCCTGCATGTTTTTTGCTTGAATTGACTTTATAAATGCAAATAATAAGTAAATAAATAAATGCAAACTCTAAAAATAAATTTAGTATTTAGTATTTAAAATAAAATAACCATGCAGTTTTAGGGTTAGGGTGCATTGTTATGATGGCAAATAAATAGAACTATAAAATCTCCCTTTTAAGAAATGAGAAAAAAAAAACATCCCATACCTTTTGTTTTTCATGTCAAAGGTCGTTTGTCCAAATTAAACAGTATGTTTGCAAAATTCTGTCACTTGTAAGACAGGCAAATTAGACATGTACCAACATGGACAGATTATGTGACATGTCCTCATCCTCATCTTACTGTTGAACCTGTGCAGTTGATGGTTAATATTTGATTTTAAGGGGTTTTTTTTGTGTGTGAATGAATGGCACTTTTGTGCATGTTTTTTATAACAAAAATTCTGCAAATATTTTCCATTACTGTTGACATGCATCCAGATCAGGAACCAGACCTTTCTCGAGAATGATCGGTATGCAAGCCCTTGAAAGTATGAATCATCTCACACAAACACATCAGATTTGGCATTTAAAGTCAATACACCTCACTAGGAGACAATCCGTCCTTAAAATTTGGACTGTATTGAACAAGAATGAATGGAATGTAAAACAGCGGCTCTTCATTTAAGGAGCCCTGCTCAAAACAAAGATTTACTGCATATGTAAGCAGCATATAAACATTAACAAAATGTATGGAGCTAAAAGCCTTGTTTTACTAGTTTAAAGCAGCTTTTAGACATCAATTAATTTGTTTTAGATCCCCAATGATAACCTTTGACCCAGACTCTTCAGGTCTAACAACAATTTAACTCGAGCCACAGAATTCACAGTGAATTTTAAAGAAATAGTTCACCTAAAAATGAAAATGTGTTCATCTTTTTTGTGCCGCTATAAACCCTGTATTATTTTCTTTATTCCATAAAACAGCTATTCCAGATTGCAAATGAGATTTAAGAGCTCTGGCAGAGGGAACACTTATAAGGGAATAAGCTAGAATCAGTTCCTTCTAAGGAAAATAAGTAAATATACCAGAATCTTGTCTCTTTTGGCTCAAGTTGTCTTGCTCAGTGGACTTTGAATGCCTCTGTATTGCTTGAGTGAGTGTGTGAGACTGTGGGTGTTGGGTTGAAATTTCCGTGTCAGGTTTTCCTCCTGAAGGCGCACAGGCAGTGTCCCGTAACACTCAGTCCACTCACCCTGAACTATCTGTATGCCTGCTGCTGTCTCCATGTCCCCCTTCACACAGAAGCTGTGGAGAGGAACACTTTCAGTGGAGGTGTAGGAAAACTTATCCCTTCTCTCTGCCCTCCCCCAGTGCCTTTACTGGACTTCCATCTTTCCATCAGCTCACCTCGCTTTGTCTCTTTTTCGCTTTTCTTTTGACTCTCACTCTCTCGGTCCTTCGTACTCTACTTTGCCACTTTTCTCACGAGTCTAACAAAAGCAGGGACAGTTCCCTGTCTAAATGGGGCACATCTCCTTGTCCTGACGGATGCCTCTAGAACACCCTTATCCAAACAGAAGCCTTTGAACGCAGCCTCTGTCTCCATGGCGGTCACTCACTGTGTCAAAGTCTTCAGCTTCAGTGTGTGGGCCAAACGCGGGGCAAATGTTGCCTAAATGTAGACGGACACTTTAGCTGAGAGGCACCTTTTTAGATGTTATCATCATGAAAGGGGGGATTACTTGTCCTCTTTTTTGGAGCAGGAGAAGAAGGGAAAAGGGTATGTGACTCCATCTATCTCTGGAGGCCCCTAGCTTTGAAAATCAGTAAACATTTTAATCCAAGCTTCAGATGAGCCGCCTCCTGAGTTTTCAGTTTAGACAAAGAGTAAAAAGAAAAAGGAGAGATTATAAAAAGGGAAGATGTGGCCATTTGAAGGTTGTTAGTGTGTTACTGTACATTAGCAGAATGGATGTGACCCTTTGATATCCTTTTTCAGGCATCATCGCTTACACGGAGTATCTCTTTCTGCTCTGCATTCTGACAAGTGAGTATGACCTCTATCTCTCCATCTTTTCTCCCTCTAGCTCCCTCCCTTAACCTTTCATTCTTATCCCATGCTTTATTTTTCTGTGCCCCTCTCTTTTGAAATCAGCACACTCTGCATGTATCCTATTTTAAACATGAATCACTGATCGTTCTGCTCCATGGATGTTTTATGTCTATAGTGTGGCTCAGACACAGACAAGGCCCACCCAGACTCTCACCCTCACCCAAAAAGCCACATTTTACTCACTGCAAATTTGTCAACGTTTCAGACTTTGTGCCAGAGAACAGAGTTTGAGAGAGATTGCTATTTCAAAGCTCACAAGACTATATTCTCAGTTATATATATATATATATATATATATAGCTCATTTAAATGTCATATGTTTCTATACATATATATTTGGCTGGACCGCAGACTGCATTTTTTTTTCTATAATAATAGAAAGTGTCAGTGCAAATACAAATTGACTTTCAATTTTAGAGTAGTCTTGAATTTACTCAATTTTGTCACCAGTTGTCGAATTTTGTGTGACTAGCAAAATTTATTTGAGTTCCCAAAAAATGTTCATAATCAGGGTCCCAATTGGAAGTGTTTTTTCAAGTTTGATAGTTTGGAAGAGGGAGAATTGTAATGCGTACTAAATCGGTAAAATATTAGCAAAATGTTATTGCAAATTTTATAAATATTATATTATAATATAAAATATTATACAATTCTAGTGAAATCAAAATATTAATTAGGCTACAAGTTGTTACAACAAAACCTGTTGATCACTTACAGCATTAAAAAGTATACATTTTCGCTTATGCAAATATAAAGTTCCATATACATTTGTCATCTATCTAGAAACAAATGAGACAAATGTTGCATAACAGTAATTGTATAACAGTAAATGTATAACTGTACAGATATGAATGAATGTGGATAGCATAGCCCAGATAGTTTTGTGATGGGATCATTATATAAGAAATATTTGAGCTCAAATTAATATCTCAGACTTTAGTATCTTGGCAAATCCGAACACAGTTTATTACGCTGTTGAGATAAAGCATTAGTTTGTGAGAATACTATGGTCTTTTCCTCAAGATAAAAATCTGAGAAGCAGGAGACTTCAACAAAAGTCTTCATTTGTTCTCCTTGTACTGTTTAGGAGAAATAACGGAGATCTAATTTATGATTGTCTATTCGTACAGAGTTGTGTGACTAAGCTAGCGTGTTAAAGTAGCTGTAACACACAGTATAAACAGAAATGAACTGCCTAACATGTGTTCTCTCTTCTGCTGTTGCTTGGGCAACATAACAAAGTGGAGACATGTGGCTCTTGATGGGTTGAAAAACACCTGAAGAGAGTGATGAAAGGAAAAGTGGTGAAAGCAAAAGTGTATTGGAAGTTCTTGGGGTGATAACAGGTTCTTACAAATGTGGGCCTCACCTCTGATCTGATCTCTGATTTAGCCACCTAGTGGTTGAATATTTAATAATGGTTTACCAGATTGACTGGAAAATTTGTAGTGTTAAATGAGCAAATGCATTTATAGTATTGTTTTATTATATGCATGGTAGAGCATATTATAATAATTTAACATTCTGTTCACATCTGTTTTTCAGAGCCTCATGCAGGCTTTAAGATTGCCTTTAACATGTTTGACGCTGACGGTAACCAGATGGTGGATAAACGGGAATTTCTCGTGGTGAGTGGATAGAGTATAGATTCTGGCCTTAGAAGTTTGTTTTTAAACAATCGTCTTGATTATTTAATCATTCAACTTTATTTATTTGCTTTATTCCTTCTCTATTTCTTTTAATAGTTGCAAGAAATCTTCCGAAAGAAAAATGAGAAGAAAGGAAGAAAAGGAGATGCCGAAAAATCTGCCCAACTGGTGAGTTGATATCAGGATTTTTGTTTATTATATTTTAATCTGTTTTTGTAAACCAAATTGTATATTTAAAGTTATAATCCTATATAAAAATTATAGTTTTACACATTTGCACATTTAATTTGTAAACATGGCGAAATCATACAAATCAAAAACTATTAGATAAAGTTCCATATACATTTGTCATCTATTTAGAAACAGATGAGACAATGTTGCATTACAATAACTTTTTTCCTCATAATTGGGAGTTTACATCTCACAATTCTGCCTTTTTTCTCAGAATTGTGAGATATAAACTCGCAATTCTGACTTTTTTCTCAGAATTGCAAGTTTATATCGTAATTTTTACTTTTTTCTCAGAATTGCGAGTTTATATCACACAATTCTAACTTTATAACTCTCAATTGCAATTCCTCAGAATTGGACTTTATTACTTATAATTGCAAGTTTATATCTCACAATTCTGAGAAAAGAAGTCCGAATTGCTAGATGTAAACTCACAATTGGGAGGAAAAAATGTCTGAATTGTGATATAAATAGTTGCAATTATCTAATTTTTTTTATTATTATTTTTTTTAATAATAAACAGCATATTTAGATGCTAATAGGTGTAGATAGTATCTCATTGGTATGGAAGCTTGTTTCCACCACAGAATAGTGAAAGTGAAAAATTGAAAAAAAAAGTCAGAAAAGTTTGTCTTGCAATTACGAGTTATAAAGTCTGAATTGTGAGATATAAACTCGCAATTGTGAGAAAAAAGTTCGCAATTACCTTGTGACTTTTTATCTCAGTTTTTTCTTTTTTCCTCAGAATTGTGCAATATAAAGTCACAATTCTGAGGAAAAAAGAAAAAACTGTGAGATAAAAAGTCACAATTTCCTTTTTAATTTAATTTTATTTATTAATCCATGACGGAAACAACCTTACATACGTTGCATATTTCTTTCTCTTTTCTCGCAAAGGGATTTTTAGAGATAGAGTTATATGGCTTTATAGAGCCAAGTTTGTTGTAGCAAATCAGTAATGGTCAGTATTGTCTAAACGGTCTCCCTTCTTTAAAACTGATGAGTGATACATATTATTGGAGAAGAGTTTGATCCAAAATCAAACACTTATTCAGTTTTAGGGATTACTAGTATCTCCCATAAGCTGTTTCTGCAGAGCCATACAAACAAGAAGATTTCAATAGATAAACAGGAGTTCAAAGACTTGGAATACAGTCTCTGTCTTTCTCTATTTACCACATTGTCTTTCGCTCCTGAGGATTCCTATTTAAATTGATGCCTCTTTTGTTATTCTTCTGTATAAAAGGAAATAGATATTTTGCCATGACATGATAAAGCTCGTTATGTTTTTTGCCTTGGCAAACAGTATCAGAGCAAACATGGCATGGGGCAGAATATTTTCTAGTGTCGTTTTAAATGCTGCAAAATGGAGCCAATGATTAATGTCATATAAACCAAACCTAACAATGTTTTTCAGAATCTTAATGTAACAGATGTTGATTTTACTGGGGATATTAAGAAGCAGGGCTCCAGACTGCAACCAAATGGTCGCATTTTGCGACCTTTTTTCCTGCTGGTGCGACTAGGTTGTGTTAGAGGTCGCACTGGTGCGACCACCACGGTGCCCAACTAATAAGAGCTGCCATTTCTGTCACATATGATAAACATTAAACGGCAAACGAAACGAAAGCAGAACTAAACCGCGCTGCTCGTTTTATCTGTTTTTACTGTTTATCAGCTCGGAGCAATAATAGACAGCGCGAGCTCATACACGGGCCGATCTCGTGACACCGTTACTACACAGCGCTGAGGGATCCAGTGAGAAAGCGTTTGAATTCACCACAGTACTAATAGCATTGCTACTGCGAGATCTAGTGGGAAGCGTGCGGCGCAGAACTCTCGGTTATAAACCACAGATATCAGATCAAACAGCGTTGATGTGGAAACCAGGAGAAACATTGAAACATTCAGGGGTTTCAGTCCACAAATCATAAACATTCACCATGGATTTAATGTAGTAACACCCCATGGTATTGTGGAAGAAATAGTAGAATGTTTTTTTTTTTTTTTTTTTTACATTATTCATCTCAGGGTTCGTACAACCTTTTGAGAGTGAAATTCAAGCACTTTTAAGGGATTTGTAAAACTAAAAGTTTAAAGGTGTAGGCCACTTTGTGGCAAACAAGCACTTTTATTTTAAAAAGACATGAAATTACCACTATAAACAGTAGATGGCGGCAGATGAGCACTTATTTGACTTATTAGACATCCTCTCCTTAATATATGGAAAAAAAATAGGAAGTCACAACGTCTCATGAAAAACAAAAACTTTTGTTCAAATTGTGACTGAATTATACAGAAAACAAGTAAAGAGTGCTCCTTTTAATTCAGTATGATACTATAGAAGAAGAACAACAGTATATTTAATAAGAGTAGAATATTTACATTTTCCCTATAAATATTAGATTTTTGCACATTACTGTTGTTACTAAAAGTTAATTTTATTTGCATATCAATTCAAGCTCAGTGCTTCACTGTTAAATTTTCAATAAACAAACATGTAATATAATTAGTAACTGCACTTATTAACAAAACAGTGCAAAACAATAGTAATTTTATGATTAAATTAACTTAATGATACATTTTCCTCCAGCGCCACCAAATCAGGTGCTGGCGCCACCATCTGTAGAACTGAGTGGCACCAGTGCCACTGCTCTCAAATGTTAGTCTGGAGCCCTGAGAAGTTTGATTTATTTTGATTAGTGTGCGTGTCCTGATGTCATTTTCTACAGGCTCTTATTAGTTTCTAAGAAGAGAACATTAATGTGAAAAATGTACTTGTCATATAATTATGTTGTAATTTGTTTCAAATGTCAGTTTCAGTGTTGCATGTATAAGCAAAAAAAGAACCACTATAAGTAGAATTGCTGTTTAGCAACAACTTTGAGCTCATAAGCATTGTGCTTTATTATAATATGAAAATAAAGAAAAAGAATGTTGCCAGGTTGTGAAAACTTAATCAGAGATATTGCTATTGTGTAAAGGATCATATACTTTGTGTAAAAATCTTTCAACACATCATTACTAAATTATGTGTTCTGCATAAGATGTAAATGGAGGAGTGACATCCATTCACACTCCCTGAATTCAGTGCACTTGGTGTGAAATACTGGTACTGTAACATGTAACAAGTGGTGTTTGCATCAGTATTTATTTTGCTCATACTTGGGGTTAGTAATAATGGCAAACCCCTAACCCCAAGTGTTAAACTTTAGTACATAAAGCATAAACATTTGATAGCTCAAATTGTGCAGGTTGTCAAAGAGAAAGTGTGTTATATCTAGGGATGCACCGATATTAAAATTTAGGCCGATAGCGAAAAGCCAATAATAAATGCATTTTATAAGTGAATTTAGGCATCAGAACTTTTTATATGATATTGATTTCTTGAGCACCAAATCAGCATAGAATGATTTCTGATGGACGTTAATTAATTAATTTCACATTAATGTATTAATAATTCACAATTATTACTGGTTTTACTGCATTTTTGATCAAATAAATGCAGTTTTGGTCAACATAAGAGACTTCTTTCAAAAACAAACAAAAAAAGTGTGATACATGTAATATCGGCCAATAACTGATATTAGGGATGTCCCGATCAGGTTTTTTGTGCCTCCGATCCAAATCATTGAATAATGAGTGTCTGCTGATACAGAGTCCCAATCCGATACTTTAGTGCACACTTTAAGTAGGTTTAAGTTGTTAAAATCAATCCAATGTATACAGGGCCGTGGAGAGAGTTTCTAAGGGGCAGGTGCTCAAATGTAAAAAAGGGGCATCTATCACTACAGAGTGATTCCAATACACACACACACACACACATATATACTGTATACGCTCTCTCTCTCTCTCTCTCTATATATATATATATATATATATACACATGATGCCTGCGATGTCAGAATGCGAGTCTGTCAGTCAACCCACAACCCACAGCAACGTGTTATGGAAATGACATCTCAGATAGTCTGACGGCAGATAAAAATAAATAGTAAATGACTTTTGAGGGATTCCTTAAAAAAATGCGCATCAAATATGCTAAAAACGGAAGCTTGAACGTGTGTGTGAGACACGCTAGAACAGACCTAATTGGTTCTTGTGCATCACGCACACGCATTTAGCTGCTTCTTTTCCTTTTAATGGCGGTCGCCGGTTGGCAAACCCACTTGAAAGTGCATATCGCCACCTACTGCATGACACCGGCATTACAGCTAATGTAAAATAAAGGATCGGGCTAAGGATAGCCGATACCGATCACTTAAAAAAAATGCTTGATCGGCTCGGGACATCCCTAACTGATATGGTACCGTGCATATATCGTGCATCTCTATTTATAAATTTTTGCCAGATGACAAATTAGGTTAAAAATCCCATTGGTGTGCGTTGAACGAGGGACCCGAGCCATATCTTGGGCTCTTGACTTGGGTCATAAAGCCACCTCTTAGCAACACCCTAGCACTCAGAACTTAGCAACAACGCAAAACAACGCCCTGACAACCAGCCACAACAACCTAGCATCATGATGGTGGGTTTTGCACAGGGAAGCACTGCTCACATTTTCGTCAGAAAATGTACAAGTCTTGTTATATATGGGATGCTCAAAATCCCATATATATCTTAAAAACACCAGAGTACAATTGGCCATCCTCCGTAAACTTCTTCTAGACTATATCTGTTTTGTCTGTATTGGGTGCATAACCCTTTCTTATCTCATTCACATGTCCAGTTTATCAAGGGCTGTCTGAGAGGGAACGGGTTGTATCATCCCCTCTTGGAAGCTTGCGAAAGTGTGCCAACTTACCTGTAGTTAAACCACTTTCTACTCTGCATGTTTAACCTGTCTTTGTCCATCTCTTCTTATGTGGTTCTCTCCTTCCTCTCCTCTTCCGCATGCTGTGACCTCTCCTCTCGTCTCTGTGTAGAGTATGCAGCTCTATGGATATCAGGTTGCCCCCGTAAACAGCGTATGTATCACCCCCGGCCCTCTGACCTGTGAACTATAACCTCTGTGTGAATCTTGAAATCATGGAAGGAATGATGGGAGAATGAGAGAGATCTGCAGATGACTGAATGAAAATGTGGAGGGAGGTGGAGTGGACCTCAGAGGTCAGAGAGCATGTGGGTGTTTTGCCACAATCAGTCTAATTTCATTCTTATTGATTTTTTTTTTTTTTTTCAACCACAACGTGTCAGTTACAAACTTCATCAGTGGGCTATAAAGAACAGGTCTGGGTAAGAGTGGGTGGAGTTGTTGGTGTAAAATGTGTTTTCTATTGAGCCAGCTCTGGAGTCTTTCACATTCACTTACATTAAATCACTTAGATTACATCTCTCTCGCTCACTGACACCCGAAAGAAAAGATAGATCGCAAATGAGATGTTGAGATTGTTTCTCCTAGACAGCATTGAAATTAAATGGACATAAAAAGACATAAAACATTTTTCTTTTCAACTCTTTCATTAATTAATTTATCATTTATAATAAATATATTTTTTATTTAGCAAGGACACATTAAACTGATCAAAAGTGACAGTAAAAACATTTATAATGTTACAAAAGATTTTTAATTCAAATAAAACCTGTTCTAAAAGATTTCTATTCATAAATAATATTAAAAAAAATAGATATTAAGCAACACAGCTGTTTTGATTTGAACATAATAATAAGGTCACACTTTATATTAGGTGTCTTTATATGTACTTACATCAAAAAATAAGTACAATGTGAGACCAATAATAATAAGAAATATTACTTAACCACCAATTCAGCATATTACAATTTCTAAAGGATCATGTGACACTGAAGACTGCTGAAAATTCAGCTTTGCCATCACAGGAATAAATTATATTTTAAAATACAGTGGGGAGAACAAGTATTTGATACACTGCCGATTTTGCAGGTTTTCCTACTTACAAAGCATGTAGAGGTCTGTATTTTTTATCATAGGTACACTTCAACTGTGAGCGACGGAATCTAAAACAAAAATCCAGAAAATCACATTGTATGATTTTTAAATAATTAATTTACATTTTATTGCATGACATAAGTATTTGATCACCTACCAACCAGTAAGAATTCCGGCTCACAGACCTGTTAGTTTTTCTTTAAGAAGCCCTCCTGTTCTCCACTCATTACCTGTATTAACTGCACCTGTTTGAACTCGTTACCTGTATAAAAGACACCTGTCCACACACTCAATCAAACAGACTCCAACCTCTCCACAATGGCCAAGACCAGAGAGCTGTGTAAGGACATCAGGGATAAAATTGTAGACCTGCACAAGGCTGGGATGGGCTACAGGACAATAGGCAAGCAGCTTGGTGAGAAGGCAACAACTGTTGGCGCAATTATTAGAAAATGGAAGAAGTTCAAGATGACGGTCAATCTCCCTCGGTCTGGGGCACCATGCAAGATCTCACCTCGTGGGGCATCAATGATCATGAGGAAGGTGAGGGATCAGCCCAGAACTACACGGCAGGACCTGGTCAATGACCTGAAGAGAGCTGGGACCACAGTCTCAAAGAAAACCATTAGTAACACACTACGCCGTCATGGATTAAAATCCTGCAGCGCACGCAAGGTCCCCCTGCTCAAGCCAGCGCATGTCCAGGCCCGTCTGAAGTTTGCCAATGACTATCTGGATGATCCAGAGGAGGAATGGGAGAAGGTCATGTGGTCTGATGAGACAAAAATAGAGCTTTTTGGTCTAAACTCCACTCGCCGTGTTTGGAGGAAGAAGAAGGATGAGTACAACCCCAAGAACACCATCCCAACCGTGAAGCATGAAGGTGGAAACATCATTCTTTGGGGATGCTTTTCTGCAAAGGGGACAGGACGACTGCACCGTATTGAGGGGAGGATGGATGGGGCCATGTATCGCGAGATCTTGGCCAACAACCTCCTTCCCTCAGTAGGAGCATTGAAGATGGGTCGTGGCTGGGTCTTCCAGCATGACAATGACCCGAAACACACAGCCAGGGCAACTAAGGAGTGGCTCCGTAAGAAGCATCTCAAGGTCCTGGAGTGGCCTAGCCAGTCTCCAGACCTGAACCCAATAGAAAATCTTTGGAGGGAGCTGAAAGTCCATATTGCCCAGCGACAGCCCCGAAACCTGAAGGATCTGGAGAAGGTCTGTATGGAGGAGTGGGCCAAAATCCCTGCTGCAGTGTGTGCAAACCTGGTCAAGAACTACAGGAAACGTATGATCTCTGTAATTGCAAACAAAGGTTTCTGTACCAAATATTAAGTTCTGCTTTTCTGATGTATCAAATACTTATGTCATGCAATAAAATGCAAATTAATTACTTAAAAATCATACAATGTGATTTTCTGGATTTTTGTTTTAGATTCCGTCTCTCACAGCTGAAGAGTACCTATAATAAAAATTACAGACCTCTACATGCTTTGTAAGTGGGCAAACCTGCAAAATCGGCAGTGTATCAAATACTTGTTCTCCCCACTGTATATTGAAATAGCAGTTATTTTAATTGTAATAATATTTCACAAATGTAACTGTGACTGTATTTTTATCAAATAAATGCAGCATTGGTGAGCATAAGAGACTTCTTTGAAAGGAAGTGTAGCTCAATACTATTACAGTATAATAAAAGTTCATATAAAAATATCTAATTTCTGCCTGTTTTTTTATTTTTTCCTGAAATATTGGAAATATCCGATATTTGATGACAAATTTGACAAATCAGACAAATTTGATGACACTGATAAATGAGGACATGCCAGAAATGTTTATTTATATAAAAAAATATTATAATTACTATAGACTGACACACAAAAAAAGATTTTTTAAACAAAAAATTACAAAAATTTGGTTTGGTAAAAGATTTGGTAGCAGTTTACAATAAGATTTCATTAGTTGCCGTTAGTTAACTACTTCAGTTAATATGGACTAAGAATGAACATTACTTCTACAGCATTTATTAATCTTAGTTCATGTTAATTTCAACATTTACTAATGCATTATTAAAATAAAATGTTGTATTTGTTGACATTAATACACTGTGAACTAACATGAACAAACAATGAACAGCTCGATTTTTTTTAACTAACATTAACAAAGATTAATAAATACTGTAACAAATGTATTGCTCATGAGTTCATGTTAGTTAATACATTAACTAATGTTAACAAATGAGACCTTATTGTAAAGTGTTACCAATTATTTTTAAATAGATTTTCTAATTCAATTCATCCCTAAATGTCCCCAACTGACTTTAGTGGGCAATTTTGTCCCCATACAAACAGATACATCCACTTTCATGATCAAACACATGGTCAACTCAAGTACAAATACAAACATATATACAAGAGTTTCCATGAAAGCCTTCCTGAGCTGGTGGTCCTTTTTTCTGGTTATGTAATGTTTGGATAAAGCCACTCTGTATATCTGTGAATCACATACAGAATACAGAAAGAGAGTGACAGAGTGAAAGACCAGCATTGTCCATTAAAGTGGCTCCACAGGACTGATGAGAGAAATATATTTCCTGCTTTCCTTAACCTGATGTGTCACTTTTAGTCTCTCAGCCTCTGTATTCAGTAACTTTGTACAGAATAACTGAGGACACACTGCCATGTTGTGCAGTCATTTTTCAATTATTTAACTGTTCAAAATCAGTTCTTTTGCTTATAACATGGTTAAAATATCCATTTTTCATCCCCAAAAAACCTTTCTTATGCCAGTGTATTGCTAGGCTGAGCCACTGTTTTTTCTATATTTCAAAAGTGTCTGAAAAAAATCATGAAGTGATATGCATCTGTAAACAAACCTGCAACTATTCCATAGTTGTGCAGTTAAAAATATTGACTAATATAAAAATATTAACCAATCATAATCAATGACATGATAACACTTCTGATTTTCACAGCCATTTCACAGAAGATTCTGTACCTGGTATATTGGTACAGTATATCTGATATTTAAAACCTTCCAAACTTAGTTAATCTCCCAGATTATTGATCACTCACATTATATAACCTCATACAATTAGCATTTGGCTAACATCAACCAACCCCCCCTCCCAATCTTCATATTTATCTTTCATACAGTATATTTGGTTAGTTGATAGATTTGCAATATGTCCTTAATGATTGAGAAAGGACTGAGAGACCACCCGACACATCCTCTATTAAACCCTGTCTATATAAGCTAACATGATAACAGCTTTCCATTTCATGCTAACCCTTCTGCAGGTACTAAAAAAAGAGAGTCAGGAGTTTGTGCCCAGGAGCTACTGGGACATGCTGAGACGTGGCGCAAGCCAAGCCCTGTTTTCTGACCTGGCAGAGGTACAGCCATAGCCCTCTGTCCTCCTGTCTCATCCCATGTTGTTATTCGTCCCTAGCCATCCCTAACACAGTGCTCTCACCTGAAAAATGTACATCGTAACTCTCATTCCTCCTTCCTGTTTCAGCCCACCTTAACCCTATAACATTTGTCATTGCCATTTAATGACCTATGCAATTGTCATTTTGTTTATTTTTATTAGTTCCACCCCTCTTTTTTATGTATTTTATCAACTGTTGATCTTCTAGTAAATCTGTTTCTGATGCTGCACTCCAAAAAAAAAAATCATCTCAAAATCAGTATCTTTGTCCTGTTTTCCACAAAAAACATCTGAACATTCTTTAAACAAGATACATTTGTTATAAATTCCCCCGATAGGCAACATTTTGTGAGATATATTGTTTTCAGAGAATATGGCTTATAAGATTAAAAGAATATAAGGGATTTTTTCAAAAGTTTGTTTATGCATCAGAGTAAAAAAAAAAAAAGTAATTGTGAGATAAAAGTATTCGCAATTGTGGGATATAAAGGCACGATTTTGAGAAACAGTCACAATTAAATCGATTTTTATCAAATTACATATTTTATCAAATAACATCATAATTAATGTTTTATTATGTTTAAATATATATATGTTATTTTAGTATTATTATTTTATATTATTTTTATTTAAATCTTTAGTAATTTTGTTATGTGCTTTTGTCAATTTAATTATTTATTATTACTATAGGTTTAATTTATCTTAGCTATAGTTCAGTTTTTATGTATATCCAATTAGTAATTTTAGCACACACAGTAATATATTTATATATATATATATCTCAAAAGGAAGTTTTGATATTTTACTGGAAAACAAGAAACAGACAGATTTAAGAATTAAGGTATATTAAAGGTATATATATTAAAGTATTGCAAAGGAGTCCTGTTTTTTTTTTTTTAATCAATTGTTCGTTTTTCCCCCCAGCCTATTTTGTGTGTGCAATATTTGTGTAGAATTGACTGTGACTAATCCAAAATAATATTGCAAATGCTCACAGCTGCGAGGCACATTAAGGCCTTTGTTTGTACACCGATTCAGAATATGTCTGCTCATCCTGATGGTGTGTTTGTGTTCTGATGGCTAATAGAGGGCGTCTGTAGGAAGCAGTAGTTTAATGATTGTGGAGAGCTGTGTGCAGATGCCCTGTATTTACTTAGTCTGTTATTCACAATGAAAGGGTAATTTCAGCTTGGCTTCCTCAGATGACACAGCAGTTAGACAGGTCTGTTTGTCTGAGCTGACAACTGCAGGGTACCAGACATTGTGTATTTGTAGGCTAAAGGGGGCATGCTAGCATGTGTGGAAGTGTGATTGGGGTTACTCATCTTAGAAGTCGACAGCAGTAATCACTGTTTTTACCGCTGTTTTTAGATCAAAGAGTAAAAGGCCTCAGGCCTTGTCTAAGTCACACTGTGGGCCTGGCTATGGTGTTACATGTAATGATGACCTCACATTAATGGTTTCCTATAACCACAGTGTTGTGATGTCACACTTCCAGCAGATTGATGACGAAATTGTGAAATGGGGAAAACAGGAAAGATAATCATTTATCAATCCATCAGTTTTAAGCACATTACTTTTTTATGACCATATTTATGACAGTGGGGCAAAATAATGGTGGTGAATACAAAAACTCATGAACAGAGATACCAAGAAAAAATGCTGGTTTTTGGATTTTGGAAAAAAAGAAGAATGGATGTCCAAATACTGAACTTAAAGGATTAGTTCACTTTAAAATGAAAATTACCCCATTATTTATTCACCCTCAAGACATCCTAGGTGTATATGACTTTCTTCTTTCTGATGAACACAATTGGGGTTATATTAATAAATATCCTGATGTTTCCAAACTTTATAATGGCAGTGAACAGGGCTCACGAGTTTGAAGCTCAAAAAAGTGCATCTATCCATCATAAACGTACTCCAAACAGCTCCGGGGGTTAATAAAATCCTTCGAGAGGCGTTAAACTTTCTTCGTTAGTTGAATACGGAAGGTGGTCAGAAGGCCTTTATTAACCCTCCGGAGCCGTGTGGACTTTTTTGAGCTTCAAACTCGTGAGCCCCGTTCACTGCCATTTAAAAAGCGTGGAAACATCAGGATATTTATTAATATAACTCCAATTGTGTTCATCAGAAAGAAGAAAGTCGTATACACATTGCTTGAGGGTAAGTAAATCATGGTAATTTTCATTTTGAAGTGAACTAATCCTTTAAGCTCCAGAAAGTTTATTTATAAAAAATAAAAATAAGTGCAACATTTCAGTCTTTGGAAGTGATCCATTCCAAGTCCCAGAAAACATTTTTACAGATATAAAGTTGCCACAGATTCCAGGAAATCTAACATTTGCGGACATTTATATATTTAACATACAATCCATCTCTGTATATTGTCACTATGGATTTGCCCCATGATGGTCATAAATATATAATGCTCCTCTGTCCTGGAAACACTGCAACGTTACAATATACAAATATGCACAAAAATGCAGCACATACAAATATTGGATGAAATGGTGTGTTTTAATTAGGTGGACTGCTTTTTTTCAAATATTTTCAGTATTAAATGAAATTCCCTTTCAACTTTACCATCTTAGATGAGCCTTTGAATTGAGCTAAAACTATTTTAGAAGACACCATCTTTACAGCCTATATTTTTTTTGGAACAGCCTTTGTGAATATAGTTGGAACAGTCTCTTATATGAAGCCTTTTAATAAATAAATAAATAAATATGCTTTATTTATCGCAATTGAGAATTTATATCTGTTTTGAAACAGGCTTCCATGCTGTTGGGATTAAACAGTAACGTTTCCACCCTGGGTTAATACTAGGCATACCAGAACAGTTTTACAACTTAGACTTCTTTATTTGTTTGTTTGCTCTTTTTTTTTTTAACAGTGTGTTGATTAAACACCAAGCATGTGCGATATGTGTCTGAGACAATCTGGCTAGTGAAACAGAATAATTCTTTCTCTCTTTATAACTTTCCTCTGATTGTATCTTCATGGATAGGATTTTAAGCTAGAGGTACAGCAGTGGCATGGACTTGCATTCTGGCTCGTTTTGTTGCACAGAGGCCCATAACCAGGGACAAAGTGCTGTTTGGAGTTTATGCCTGGTTTTATGTAGTTTAAGCATGATAGACTCCTCTTGCAGATGAGGGTGAAGCATGGGTAGAGAAAAAATATAACCTAATCTGGCCTTGCACCTTTCACCCACCTTCTTCCAGTTTTTTTGGATGCCATGGCACTTTTTCTTTTTTTTTACTAGCAAATGAATCACCTTTTCCTGAGCTCCACTGAAAAAGCAATCTTGACACTTGTCTCATTGATCTTGAACACTAGTGTTAAGGAGTTTAAACAAACAGAAGATTCTGTCCAGAGAAGGAAAGGTGGAACCTGCTCACACGTGTGCATTTCTTTCACAGCTCTCCCGCAGATACTCTGTGTGAAAGTTTGCCGCAGAAATGCATGCGATGTGGATGCTTTGTGTGTGTCTTTGCTTTTTTTTGTCATATCTTGGTCTATGTCCTATACTGGCTCGACCCCATTTATACCTGGTATTAATTTCCGATCACTATAAACAAATGGACTCCAAAAGGTTTTGTGAATGGCTCTTTTAAACACCATTCGGTGGTAATTGAATATACCAGGTGTATACAGGGTCTCTATATGTACACAACTGGCATGTTTGTGTGCATTTCTGTGAATCATTGCTCTTTGTTTGTGTCTAATATACAGTCTTTATGCCATTCTCACCCACTAATGGTATAAAGATTTGCACGTCTACTCAGAACATGTCCTCTGTGGGCTAGGGGAGACAATATTTAAATTGATGCACACTTTCAGGCACTGGATGGCTGGTACTTTGAATGGCTCGGCAAGCCTATGACAGACTGCTTTCTTATTCCAAAAACAGCTGGATTTTTGTCATAGTTTTCTTCTTTCTCGTTTTGCTCTCTTTACCGCCACTCCTCACCAATGGCAGCGTGCCGATGAGAACATGATGATTGACACCACTCTGCTCGTGCACTTCTTTGGCAAGAAGGGGAAGGCGGAGCTGACGTTTGACGACTTCTACAGGTATGATGACTTGTGTGTAAAAAGCTCTAAAAACATGGCACTTATTTCTCCACTAGACATGGAAAGATATATAGGAAGAAGTTAGTTAACAGCTTGTCCTAACAGGATGTGATGTGATAAAATGACTAAAATGTACAAAAGTTTGGGATTGGTAAGATGTTTTAATGTTTTTAAAGAAGTCTTATGCTCACCAAGGCTGCATTTATTTGTTCAAACACATATTACAATTTAAAATAATTATGTTCTATTTATAATAATAAATTAATTTATATGAAATATGAATATGAATTCAATAATAAATATGAATTTTCAGCATCATTAATCTAATTCAGTGTCACATGATCCTTCATAAATCATTCTAATATGCTGATTTGGTGCTCAAGAAACATTTCTTTTTACGTTGAAAACAGTTGTGCTGCACTGTAAATGCTCAAAATAATTAATTGGTTTGAGTAGAGCCAACTCAAATTAGTTCAATCAAATTAACTTTTATGAGTATTTAGAACTTTCTTTTTCTTTTGAGTTCACAAAACTGACAGATTTTAAGTAATCTGAATTGTTTCATTGTTTTGAGTTTTATGAACTTGTTTCTTTTAATTTAGACAAACTTAAATTCAACTGAAACTGGGCTGGGATTTATATTTCCCAGCATGCTTTGCCATGACATTTAAAATGGAAAATAAATGCTAAAATTAAGCATTATATAATGTTTTCTTTTGTGCAAGATTAATGTTAAGGTGAAGCTTTAGTAGTGTTTAATGTTTTGTTATGCTAGTTTAGAAGAGTTTCTGTTATGTTGGTTTTTTTTGGGGGGGTTACCATCAGATTTCCACTACTAAAAATATTTAAGTTGATAATTGGAATTTTAATTAATTAGCTTACTCAAATATTTGAATTTAAGAGCAATTAAAATGTATGAGTACAAAACAAAAAAAGTTCTGCTTTTACAATGGTTACAGTGTGATGTAACGATTGCCTCAATTTTTTTGAGTTTTGCCAACTTATTTGTGTTTACAGTGTACTTAATATTTTTGTGGAAACTGTGATTATTTTTTCGGCATTCTTGGATTAATAGAAAGTTAAAAAGTACAGCATTTATTTGAAATAAACATCTTTACATGATCCATTTAACATGATCAATGTTTTGCTGTCACTTTTGTTCAATTTAATGCATCCTTGCTAAATAAAACTATTAATTTCTATATTAAAAAAAAAAACTTACTGATCCAAAACTTTTAAACAAAATGTAATTTGTCATAAACAGTCAGTACAAGTGACACAGCATTTTGCCCTTCACTTTGGCTGCGTTTACACTGGCACAAAAAAAATCTGATTTTTTTTACTCGCATCTGACACAGATCGGAATTTGTTGCGCAAGTATACATCCACACAGGATCCGATTTTTTCGCATCTGATCTGAGCCATTTCCAAATGTAGTTTTAAATCAGATACGTATCCGATATCTGGACATCTGATCTACTTCTAAACAGGAATATCCTATTCCCCTTTGAATTCCACAAGGCGAGGGTGACGTTTGCCCACACACATAGCTTTTTAATGTTGTATTATGAAGCAGATGTGTGTGTATGCACTCGCTCGCAGCTTTTTTATTGAGGTGTAAACTTTATAAAGTAAATTTTCCTGTATATATCCATTCGGTCAGATTTTGTGGTGCAAAACATCCATGACAGCTGTTATCTTGTCCATGCTGGCAAATAATCATGGCCATCCGACATGAATTATATTAATAATTTTAATAGTACAGCTATTCAAAACCAGAGGGTCTACCATGTGCATAGTAATTAATGTAAACACAGATATCGGATACCCGTTGTGTCTAAAGTGAATGTAAACAGGCCCAAAAAATCGGATATGGTCAAAAGATCGGATCAGTGCATTAAGACTTGCAGTATAAACGCAGCCTTTGTTTCTAATTCTGGGGTGTAGCACTGGGTAGCCCTGCCCGCATTTCAATTTCATTGGTCCACATAAATGTATATTAAACAACAAATATGTTCTGATTGGTTGTTATTGTGCAGTGTTGTGCAGCATTTTTAGATATTTTTCTTCGCAGATATTGACACAGATGAAAAAAAAAATCACATAGAATTACATAAAATTACAAACAAAGCCATATTTATGAACTCTAATATCATAAAGACACGCGGCCACCATAGATATTTTATTTTTTCCTCATAACAGAGTTTGTAACAATTTTGTAATATTAGATTTTATATCAAAAGGGGCAGGTTTTGAAAGGGACTATTATTAACACAGCTATACTATTTTTAGAAGCACAGATTTCTTGTTTTTTGCTTCTGTTTAGAACATTCTGTCACAAATTTAATGATACAATTTTGTGATAGGCTGTTATTTGGTGTGGGGCCATGGTGGGCCAAGATCCTGATTGGACCCACCCTGGCCCCCTTGTGGAGCCGGGCCTACTGGCACATAGCATTGAGTTTTGCTTGGGTAAACACCATTCACAATACACCATTTTTTGTTGCTAATGGCACAGAAATGACACATTTCATTGTTCTTTCAGATTTATGGATAACCTGCAAACTGAGATGTTGGAGATTGAGTTCCTGACCTATTCCAAAGGCATGACCACCATCAGTGAGGAGGATTTTGCGCGAATCTTGCTGCGCTACACTAATGTAGAGGATATCCGCAGCTATCTGGAGAATGTGCGGCAGTGCATACCAGACGAGAAGGTAATGAGTAACGTCACCTAGACACTAACTTCACCTGAAAAGAAGGTGTAGGACAACTGTGACACCCACCTCCCCCACGCTCACACTTTCACCCCTTTAACTGACCCATGTTACCCCTCCTCCCAGCAGCTTTACATGTACAAGAAGGTTACTGGTTCAAATCTCAATTTTCTGAGTTTATCATCTTAAAAATACTACAACAAATACATTTTTGTCCACTCACACGTACATTTGTTCAATGTCTATAATTCTGTTATCCAGCCCCAAAATACACACATTCCCACACTTTGAGTGGTCATTCACCCTTGAGTGTGACACTTGCATGTGAACTGCTGTTTAGTCTTATAGTCCCTCTATTCTCACCTTGCCACAACTCATGCGACTAAACCCTTTTATGCTGCAGACATCCATCTTTCTTAATATTACCATGTTTATTTAAGAAGCAAGTGTCAAACTCACACTTTGCAGTAAAGTGTAACTGGACAATCCCAGGCTCGGATGTTTTAATATCTTGACGCAAATGTTATATTATGTGTCTTTTTATTGCATGGTGCTATTGTGCCTATTGTTTAGCTGGTGCACTACTGTGCACTATATTAGTTCTTGGAAGAAAATAAAAAAGGCTTTGTTCAAACTCCACATTAATCCAGTCCGACTGTCATTTTGTAAATGATGAAATCTGATCCGTTTGTTCAGATTTATATCCTACATTGATGTCCTACTACATCAATGTCCAGTATGTCTACTCTGATTAGGGATTACTGTAGTAATGATGCATTTGCTACAGTAATGTAAGTAATATAGTAATATAAGCACTGGGGTTTAACTGTATTCCACGGATTAATAAATAAGATGTCCAAAATCACTCACCTGTAGTCTCATATTTGCTATATATCAAAATGCCAATAGTTTTATAAGAGAAAGAGTGGGTGAAAATGTGTGAATTCGAACACTGTTAAAGACAAATGATCCAATGTGACAACTGAGACATATGCCATAAGACATATTAATTGATTTTCAAACCATCTTTCAATTTGGTTTGAATCAGGTTGGTAAAAATTGTATTTATTGTTTGCAGATTACAAATTTCTAAATGTATCTGAGATGGATACACCAAAAAAATGGATTTTTGCTACCTGTCTGAACAAGGCCTGAACTTAATGAACATAATCAGATTTTTGAATTGCTCTATGCAATTTGAATTGTAATACTGTATTATGGCATGATTGCTGATACAATAAATTAATATCTTTACTAACACTGAAATAATGATAATGGAGTCAAAGAAGGTCTTGTTTCGTGCACACAAGTTGCAGAGCGAGTTCCAGCTCTATTACAGTGTACAAAAACTTCCTGTATTCTCTCTGTTATCCCTGTTTATCACGCATTGGAAGAAACCAAAGGTTTGTCCCTGCCAGAGTGATCCGTCGCCCCGCAGTCCTTGATCAGATCGTGTTTTGATTTGTTATGCCCTTCATTTTGTGTTTCAATTGTTTTCCCTCTCTTTAATATTGTGGTACATGTTCAAGAAAGTAAATTCCCATTTACTTTCAACCAGCTAAAATTTTCTTGTTCTGAGAGACCTTCCAAGTTTATATTAAGATATACAGTGGCCCCCAAAAATTATTTGGTCACTTCATCCATACAAAATGTGTGAAACTACCGTAATTTGTTTCTACCTACCTATCCTACCTACCTGTCTGCCTATATACATGTCTGTCTACCTATCTACCCTACCCTACCTACCTGTCTGCCTACCTACGTCTACTTGTCTATCTACCTACCTATCCAACGTACCTGTCCTGCCTACCTGTCTACCTACATATCCTACCTACCTGTATACCTAACAACCTACCTACCTCTCTACCTACCTACTAGTTTACCTACCTGTCCTACCTACCTACCTGTCTTCTTATATACATGCCTACCTATACTTACCCTACCCTACCTACCCACATGTCTACTTGTCTACCTACCTACCTGTATACCCTACTATCTAACTGTATACCTACCTACCTACCCTACCCTACCTACCTACCGTCTACCTACCGACCTACCAACCTGTCTGCCTACCCTACCTACCTAACTTTCTGCCTACCTACCTGTATACCTACCTACCTACCCTACCCTACCTACCTACATGTCTACTTGTATACCTACCTACCTACCCTACCCTACCTACCTACCTACCAACCTACCCTACCTACCTGCCTTTCTGCCTACCTACCTGTCTACCTACTTACCTGTCTACCTACCTACATGTCTACATACCGGCCCTACCTACCTATCTACCTGTCTGCCTACGTACGTCTGCCATCCTACCCGTCTACCTATCTGCCCTACCTACCTGTCTGTCTGCCTACGTACGTCTACCTACCTATAAATGTCCTTCGGATGAGACGTTAAACCGAGGTCCTGACTCTCTGTGGTCATTAAAAAAAATCCCAGGATGTCCTTTGGAAAAAGACTAGGGGTTTAACCCCGGCATCCTGGCCAAATTTGCCCATTGGCCTCTGTTCATCATGGCCTCCTAATCCTCCCCCTATTGGCTTCATCACTCTGTCTCCTCTCTACCAATAAGCTGGTGTCTGGTTGGCGTTCTGGTGCAATATGGCTGCCGTCGAATCATCCAGGTGGATGCTGCACATTGGTGGTGGTTGAGGAGAGTCCCCCTTCCATATGTAAAGTGCTTTGAGCACCCAGAAAAGCGCTAAATAAATGTAATTAATTATTATTATTATTATTACCCTACCATTCCTACCTACCTGTTTGCCTGCCCTACATATCTACATGTCTACCTATCTACCTGTTTACCTACCTGCCCTACTTACCTACCAGTCTACCTACCTGTCCGCCTATCTGTCCTCCTACCTACCTGTCTAGCAACCTACCCTTCCTATTTACATACCTGTCTACCTACCTACCTACCCTATCTGTCAGTCTGTAATGTATATAAAGAAATCCCATTACTTTTTAAGTGAAGTGTCCAAATACTTTTTCGCCCACTGTATTTGTGTGGGTCTGGTGTGCGTATGTGCTTGGGGCAAAGTTTGTGTTTGAAATCAGATTGTCATGCTGCCCCTCTATAGAGGGTCACCTGATGTAGGTTTCTCTATGCCTGACTGCTTTCTTTTAGCTCTTTCCCAGCCCCATCTGAGGGATCTGTTTGTGTTGAGGGTATCAGGTTTTGGGGCCCCTTTGAGCAGTTTGTACATTTGGCTAGAATGACTTCACCCCCTCTCGAATTCCCACGGAACAGACCCTAAACTCACTTTTATGGCATTTCATGGTTTTCCACCATGAGTACCAAGTCCTCAACACAATCAAGCAAAATTCAGCTTTAAACAGCACATAAATCCTGACCCCAAACCTAACCCTCAGTTAAACCTAATGTGTAACTATGTTAAATACTCACCAGAGAGGTTTATGTGGATTACCATAACTGTGACAACCCTTCCCTGTGTTTGTTTAAGGCATTTTCTACCTCATTACCCTTTATCTTCTTCTACAACCAAAACCGCCCCCCCCCCCCCCCCAAAAAAAAAACAGGTCCGTGTTAATACATCTGACACCCTCGGCTGAAAGATATATTCATAGATTTTGGTTTGACAGACAGGACAATATGCCGCAGCATTCTGTGCTTTAATTTACAAAAAAAAGAAAATTATATGTATATTAAATGTCATACTTGTATGATTTTCTTTCTTCTGTGGAACACAAAGATGATATTTTGGATTTTGTCCAAAGTTCTTCAAAATGTGTTTCACAGAAGAAAGAAATGCAGAGCTGGAATGACATGAGGGAGAATAAATGATTACACAGATCCCTTTAAGTTCTAAATGTACACTATTGTTCAAAAGTTTGGGGTCAGGAAGGATTTTTTTTTAATTAAAGAAATGAATACTTTTTATTATTAAGTACCCATTTAATTGATCAACATTGCCTACAGACATTTACATTGTTACAAACATTTCCATTTCAAATATTAAGCTGTTTTCAACATTGATAATAAATGTTTTCCTGAGCACCAAAACAGCATACTAGAATGATTTTTGAAGGATCATGTGACACTAAAGACTAGAGTAATGATGCTGAAATTTCAGCTTTGCCATCACATCAAAAATAAAACATAATATTTTACAATATTTCTATTTTTCCTGCATTTTTGATCAAATAAATGTAGCCCTGGTAAGCATAAGAGACTTATTACAAAAACATTTTATAAAATCTTATCAACCCCAAACTTTTGAGCGGTGTATTTAAGAGATTCTTGGTGTTAAATTGTAAGTTATCTCTTTGATTCCAGTCTATGATGTCATGCTGTTTGTTTTCGCCTCTCCGCATTCAGACAGGCTGACAATTTTATGTCATTGTGCTGTAAAATGACTCATGCCTTTAATCGTTGCATGTATCATTGTATGCAGTGTGGCAGAGCACAAAGAGCTGAACATGCATCAGCAAACAAGCATGAGTGGCACAGTGTCTGATTTCTTTTGCATATATCAACATGTTGATTTCTTTCTGTCCATCATTGCATTTGTCTGTTCAGTACAGATTCGCTTGAGTATGAAATGACAACTCCGCTTGTGTATTCTGCGTGATGTCATGACTCTTACAGATCCTCTTTGAAATGGAATGGAATGTAACGTCAGTTGATGGCAGCTCTGTCTGTTAGATTGGATGTCTCAGATTAAAAGATTTCTGTGTCTTTTTGCTCATTTCTTTCTTTTCACGATCAGGGCATCACCTTCGAGGAGTTCAGGTCTTTCTTTCAGTTTCTCAATAACCTTGAAGACTTTGCCATTGCCATGCAGATGTACAACTTTGCTTGCCGTTCCATTGGACAAGGTGAATGGATCTGGGATTCACAAATACTAGTGTTTAACACATATATAAAATACACAGTGGGATCCAAATGTCATGAGACCATATAAAAACTGGGATTCAAAATCTCATTTGTTTTAGAAAACATTAAAACAAAGAAATTCAGACCCGTTAATTCAATGTTTCATTTAGATTATGCTGAATATATTTCCTAATAAAAGCATTTTTATTGAAATAGACATTTTCTCTTTTTAGTGGTCTCAAGCTTTTGGGCCCCACTGTAAGCCTATATAATTTTTCAATTTCTTTTTTTAAATATTGGTTTGATGTTATCTAATGCAGTGATATTTACTAAGTGTGGCTTAAGGGTCCAAATACTTTACGATTAAGCAAACCAAGAATGAGCTGATCATGTTAAATTAGAAACAAATTTGCAAATCGTTTACCAGCACACTGTTTGTTTTGTAGAGCAAATGTATTATATGAATGTGTGTCACTCTCCGTCTTCCAGATGAGTTTGCTCGGGCGGTGTATGTCGCAACAGGCCTTAAGCTGACCCGTCACCTGGTTAACACCATTTTCAAGATATTTGATGTGGATCATGATGATCAGCTCAGTTACAAAGAGTTCATTGGTATAATGAAGGACCGTCTGCACCGTGGAGGCAGGGTAAGAAAGAGGTGTAAGGGAAAGAGAGGTACATCATTCTTTACCTTATTGAGTTAATTACATCAGTTAGATAGTTTTGAGTGTTATTCAGAGAGGTATGGATGGACAGTATCACTGTAACTATAGTGCCATCTAGTGTTCAGTAGCTATGTATGTACAATGAAACCTATATCTCCCTGTAAGGTTTTAAATCAACATTTAGGTCTTGTTCCTAAATCCGCTGTCAAATAAGCGTAGCATTTTATTCTGATATTGAACAATGCTAGCAGCGAATTTGTTTCTGCTGCATGATTTTTTTTTTTTGCAAAGATTTGTGACTTTTGTGACTTTTTCTTGTAATCTAGTTATTGTTTATAGTTAAAAAAATGAAAAAGTAGCAGTATTTATGAACTACTGAACTAATGAATCATTCTCTCATTTTGTTTTTTCCTACCTGCAGGGCTATAAGGCTTTAGAGCGTTTCACTTCATTTAGATCATGTCTGAAGAAGGAACTGGCAGGCAGATAAGTAACCAAACACACACACACACACACACACACTATATTGCCAAAAGTTTTGGGACGCCTGCCTTTACATGCACATGAACTTTAATGACATCCCATTCTTAATCCGTACGGTTTAATATGGAGTTGGCCCACCCTTTGCAGCTATAACAGCTTCAACTCTTCTGGGAAGGCTAACCACAAGGTTTAGGAGTGTTTTTAATGGGAATTTTTGACCATTCTTCTAGAAGCGCATTTGTGAGGTCAGGAACTGATGTTGAACGAGAAGGCCTGGCTCGCAGTCTCCGCTCTAATTCATAATTCAGGTTCTGTCGGGTTGAGGTCAGGACTCTGTGCATGCCAGTCAAGTTCCTCCACACCCAACTCGCTCATCCATGTCTTTATGGACCTTGCTTTGTGCACTGGTGCGCAGTCATGTTGGAACAGGAAGGGGCCATCCCCAAACTGTTCCCACAAAGTTGGGAGCATGAAATTGTCCAAAATGTCTTGGTATGCTGAAGCATTAAGAGTTCCTTTCACTGGAACAAAGGGGCCAAGCCCAACCCCTGAAAAACAACCCCACACCATAATCCCCCCTCCACCAAACTTTCCACTTGGCACAATGTAGTCAGGCAAGTACCGTTCTCCTGGCAACCACCAAACCCAGACTCGTCCAACGGATTGCCAGACAGAGAAGCGTGATTCGTCACTCCAGAGAACACGTCTCCACTGCTCTAGAGTCCAGTGGCAACGTGCTTTACACCACTTGGATGCAGCTGCTTGGCCATGGAAATCCATTCCATGAAGCTCTCTACGCACTGTTCTTGAGCTAATCTGAAGGCCACACGAAGCTTGGAGGTCTGTAGCTATTGACTCTGCAGAAAGTTGGCGACTTTTGCGCACTGTGTGCCTCAGCATGCGCTGACCCCGCTCTGTGATTTTACGTGGCCTACCACTTCGTGGCTGAGTTGCTGTTGTTCCCAATTGCTTCCACTTTGTTATAATACCACTAACAGTTGACCGCAGAATATGAGGTGGTGATGAAATTTCACGAATGGACTTATTGCATAGGTGGCAACCTATCACGGTACCACGCTTGAATTCACCGAGCTCCTGAGAGTAACCCATTCTTTCACAAATGTTTGTAGAAGTCTGCATGCCTAGGTGCTTGATTTTATACACCTTTGGCCATGGAAGTGATTGGAACACCTGAATTAAATGATTTGGAGGGGTGTCCCAATACTTTTGTCAATATAGTGTGTATATATATATATATATATATATATACACAGTCAAACCAAAAATTATTCAGACACCAGATATCATTTTTTACTAATGGGTGCAGGACACTATAGTTCATTTATGTAAGTGAGGATAGCAAAATAAAGTAAACTGTGACATATTATACCAAAAAATTCTTCATACAGTGGACTACCAGTAAAATTTATAAAAATTTGGGACCAAAATTATTCAGACACTTTGACCTGACCATGTTTTGCTTAAGTGATTTTTCTTTAATTGCTAATGTGACCTTTTACACCACAGACTGAACAAAATGAAGCATTGCTTGGTCATTGGTTGACCTAAATTGTTATTATCTAATTGTGTACTTAAATTTAACAGCTGACAGCTGATTGGTTGATTGTAATCATTACATACCTTTCTATCAAAGTTATCTGACATTATCAAGATTAATTTGTTCTGACACAGTTGATCTCTGAGTTCTTGTCATATTTCATTACCATTTTCTAAACTATAGCGAATAAACTGATAATGTGAGAAAATGTTGAAGGTGTCTAAATTTTGGTTTGACTGCATATAGTTTTTTAAAATGTTTTTAAAAGAAGTCTCTTGTGCTCACTAAGACTGTGTTTATTTGATCACAATACAGTAAAAACATCAGTATTGTCAAATATTACTTTTTTTATTTTTTATTTTAAAGAACTGTTTTCTATTTTAATATATTTTAAAATGTAATTTATTCCTGTGATGGTAAATCTGAATTTTCAGCTTCATTACTCCAGTTTTCAGTGTAACATGATCCTTCATAAATCATTCTAATATGCTGATTTGGTGCTTAAGAAACATTTCTTATTATCATTGTTAAAAATGGTTGTGCCACGTAATATTAACTTGCAAAAGAATAGCATTCATTTAAAATCTTTTTTTTTTTTTTTTTGTAACAATGTGAAAGTCTTTACCATCACTTTTGGTCAATTTAATGCAACTTTGCTGAATAAAAGTATTAATTTCTTTAAAATAAATAAATAAAATCCTACTGACCCCAAACTTTAACAGTAACAATAGTGTATATATATAAAAGCTTACTGTCTGCATTATAGCCTATATGTTATACTGAAAAATATTAAATATTTTTTTAATTAGCTCCTTTCTGTTTCCCTTTGCACCAGGTGAACGAGCGGAAACCAGAGGAAACTGCTCTGGAAATGTTTGAGAGAGAAGGCATATTGCTTGAGATTGCATCATGAGATCTACCTCATCCCCTTCTGATCTTGAAACCTTGGGAAACTCGAATTGGGATAGTGTCCCTGCAATCAGTGCTCTGCACTGCATGTTCTAGTATCTGTACATCTGCATGATCAAACTTTGTTCTGTAATCGGTTATTAATCTTGTTTGCATGTAACCTGGAGAATGGTCTTGTAACTGAATTTCAGCTGGTACAAGTTAAAAAAAAAATCTGTTTTAAAGTTGCACATATGTGTCCAGACAGGGTAAAGAGATTTTTTTGGATGAGGATGAGCTACTCATTATGGCCTCTTATTAATTATATTTTTACTATATTAGATTGCATTGTACCTTGCATTTTATTATGCCCATTAGAAACAAAACTATTAGTCATATTTATTTATTGTTGTTATCTGTCAGGATTGTTTAAATGTACCGAATCATACTGTGTGAAAAGGATAATACTTTGTTATTTGGGGTTGAAAGAGATTATGTAGTTCATGTAGCAATAATGTGCATTGCCTTAATCTAAAAACTATTATTTTTTCTCATACAATTTATTTGTTTTTGAAGAGGTATGACTGTACAAAGATTGTATGAGGTTATCTTGCCATCTGAGGCAATTAACGGCACAGTCTAAGCACGCATTTTAAGACTGTAATTCAAACACTTGACAAATAGGCCTGAAATTCCATAAAAATGTTATACAAGTAAATAAAGTGGTTTCCATATGATTCAAACACTGTTCAAGATTGTCTCCAATGATTCTGCATGACCTATATGCCTATGTCATTCTCATAAAGTCTGTACATAGGTCCTTATTAGGAAATTATTTATTATTCCTAAAATTATTTTATATAATAATTATTATATTTAATATTATTACTATATTATTTAAATGATTCTGATACCATTATTAGCAGAGACAAGAATTCGACACAAAATAAGATACAAACATAAAATAACAATTGAATGAACATTTGTTTTCATTAAAGGTTTGATGAGTTTCGTATGTTATTTATTTGAAACATGCTGCTGACTGTATTTGGTTATTGAATTTAGCTTAAATACACGTCTTAAGAACACAGCAAGTAGTTTTCTGGATTATAACACATATAATATGTGACATATTCAAAAAAATAACCTGATGAATACAAATCTGATCTGAGTGAACAACTTTCATTCTTGCCGGAACCTTTATACACAGTGGGCGATTTCTCTCCGGACATTTGTTGGTGATGTACCAACTCACGATATAAACGAATTACTCTAAAAACAATAAAATAAAACCCTAAATAAAATATGTTTATATTTATAATAACTGGTATTTCTATGTAGGTGTATATTACATTGTGTCCGAAAGTCTACCATGTTTATATATGACGTTTTATCCATTTTTTATTGAGGAATACATATGCTCTCTCTTGATTGGTTGTTTTGTCACGCGTTGTTTCTCTGGAGTTTGAAGTGCATTGTGGGTAACTGTATAGGCGACAATAATTTAAGTTTATTTATCTTGTTTCTACAATAAAACACAACAACTGTTTGCTGTTATGTAAGTTATATATGCAAACGGAACAATAAGAGCAATGTTACAAATTCCACTCGAATGTGGATGTGATTGTTGTTTTTCTCATCGGTGATAATGGTGAGCACACGTTGTATGTGGAAATATGTCTCATTTTAACAGATAAATTCTATCTACGATTTGTACACCGATATTAGTCGATATTTGTATTAGTTACAATTATTTGAAGCGTTAGTGATTATGAAAATACCAATATTTGAGATGTTCCTTTCCTAATCGATGTGTTAAGTACTGTGCGAGTCACAACTGATGAACACCGTCTGTGAGACACCTGGTGCCAGAACAGACTCGAGCTGGTTTTTGTGAGGGAGGTTAAGACTATACTTTCAGGGATCATTTCTATAGTTTTTAACTTGGAAGTGCATTTCTAAAGTGACGAGTCTCCCTTGCCATGATGAAGAGCTTTGATACTCTTTTCTGAGCGTGAGTCGGGTGTAGAGTAATGATTCATTTCATAAGCTCTGCATCATTGATGAACGTTCCTTACTGTTTTATACAGTATGGAGGAAGAGAGTATGATCAGAGTGGTTTTTGTTTTAAAAAGTTAATGAAAGATGAAGGTGTGATGTTTTATGTATTTCGGAAATAGTTTCTGGACTTGGTAATTTAGTGTCATGTGGCTGTGGTCATAGTAGCAGCTAGTATGTTAAAAATAAAGTAGGTATTGGTTGGTTAGATTACATAGGGAAGCATTGCCATGTTGTGGTGGTTATTTTCTTGTATGTGATCATGAATAGTCTGATTTTATTGTTTTATTAAAGAAGTCATTTTCTAAATATTCACCTTGCATTAGTCAATCTGCATATTTTTAAACAGATTTAAGGCTAAAAATTCCATTGTTTAAGAATTCAGTTGTCACTTTTCTCATCACTATGAGACCCTGCCGTCTGTGAGACACCTGGTGCCAGAACAGACTGGAGCTGGGTTTTGTGAGTAGTGGTTAAGGCTCTACTTTCAGAGATCATTTCTATAGGTTATTAACTTGGAAGAGCATTTCTAAAGTGCATTTCTTCTGTACGGAGGAAGAGAATATGATCAGAGTGGTTATTTATTTAAATTTTAGTGATATATGCTAAATTAAACAGCGTGTATATATCTCTCTTAAGTATGGCCAACTAGTTTTTGTCTTGATAGTTTAATGTCCTGTGTGCTCTTTAGTGTGTCAGTCATGTGGCTGTTGATGGTGGTAGCTCATATGCTTAAAATAAAGTTATTGGTTGGTTAGATTGCATATTCATGTTGTGCTGGTTATTTTCTTATATGTGACCATGATGAGCCTGATTTTCTTCTCATTTTATCAAATAAATAATTTACTAAATATTCACCTGCCATGAGTCAATCTGTATATGTTTTAACAGATTTAAGGCTACAAATCCCATTGTTTCAGAATTCAGATTTCACTTTTCTCATCACTATGACACCCTACCGTCTGTGAGACACCTGGTGCCAGAACAGACTCGAGCTGGTTTTTGTGAGATGAGGTTAAGACTATACTTTCAGGGATCATTTCTATAGTTTTTAACTTGGAAGTGCATTTCTAAAGTGATGAGTCTCCCTTGCCACGATGAAGAGCTTTGATACTCTTTTCTGAGCGTGAATCGGGTGTAGAGTAATGATTCATTTCATAAGCTCTGCATCATTGATGAACGTTCCTTACTGTTTTATACAGTATGGAGGAAGAGAGTATGATCAGAGTGGTTTTTTTTTGTGTTAATAACAAATCTAAAAGTAAAATACGGTTAAAATTTGTAGAAATAAGTTTATTTCAAAAGTGTGGGAAACTGTTAGTGGTGCTGAGATGAAATCTCATGAATCTTTTCAGCCAGAGGGTTCATTTCTCAAGGCTTTATTTGCTCACAATACCACCTGGCGATCAAAGAGTGTGAAACAAGCAGATACCCAGTTTCTTTTGAAGCCAATACGGAAGTGATTTAAACTGCAATTCATCGACTGGCCGCTAGGGACAGGCTCCAAAAGGGAGCAGAATCTTATTGAGCTCCATGTTAAAATGCCCAACTTTACAGCAGAATAAAACGTTTACAGCCTCGTACAAATTGTGGTTTTGGTCAATATAGCTAATTTTGCCCTTCATGACAACTGTGATCACAACTGTGATGACAACTATGGTTATTACTCACCCATGAGACTTTCGTTTATCTTCGGAACACAAATTAAGATCTTTCTGATGAAATCTGAGAGCTTTCTGTCCAGCTACGCAACTACCACTTCAAAAAGTTCATAAAGAGATTGTAAAACTAATTCATATGATGTGTAACACAAGAATGAAGCTCAGTGGTTCTCGCAAGTCAAGCAAACACACTTGAGCTTCCGTTTACCACAACTGATGTGTGAGTTAATGAATGTTTATATGTGAATAAAACCCTAAATTTAATCTGTTCATCATATGAAATGATTTAGTCTTTTCAGAAAATGTTGGCCTAAACTGCTCGATTCATATGAATTAGATTTGCGATCTCTTTATGAACTTTTTGAAGCGTCAAAGTGGTAGTTGTGTGGCTGGACAGAAAGCTCTCAGATTTCATCAAAAATATCTTAATTTGTGTTCTGAAGATGAACGCAAGTCTTACGGGTTTGGAATGACATGAGGGTGAGTAATTACAGAATTTTAATTTTTGGGTGAACCACCTTTAAGTGTGTTATTATGGATGAGTGTGTGGAGTTCACATAGGTGTGTTAATACAGTTAACTTACTGCACTGAATCAACTCTATAAAGCCTACTGTGTCATACTGGATACATCAACACTTTAACACCTGTTTTGTACATCTTCAACATGTTTTATGCCCTCTAATTTATAGTTCATACGCATTCTGCATATTGAGAAAACAGTTTCCCTGATAAAATAAGAACTTAATCTTCACGCTCATCATTGTCATATATACGAAAATAAAACATAACATGCCAATGCTGCAGATCTAACCAACAGCAATAACCTTACTTTCCGCACAGGAAGTTAAAACCATAAAAAAAAATAAAAAAAAAATACAAAAAATAAAGCTAAATAAAACTCACAAATGAGAAAAATCTCATCATTGTCATATACAGGTACCACAATGTCAATGCTTCAGATTACATATATAATCTAACAAATAACAATTTTATTTTCAGCATATTTAATAACATTATCACCACAGCTACATATTCATCACATTAAAGAGCATTACCGATAATATACAACTAACAACATAAAACCAATCGTCATCCACATTTGCAGAGAACATTAATCTCATTTATTTTCATATTTTGTATCTATTGACAAACCACATAAACCACTCGGCTCATACTCTTTTCCTCACCATATGAAACAGTATTAATGATGCAGATCTTATGAAGTGAATCATTACTCTACACCCAATTCACGCTCAGAAAAGAGTATCAAACAGATCTTCATTATGGCTCAGGAGACTCGTCACTTTAGAAATACACTTCCTAGTTAAAGGGAAAGTTCACCCAAAAATGAAAATTACCCCATGATTTACTCACCCTCAAGCCATCCTAGGTGTATATGACATTCTTCTACAATCTCCGATTGACGAATACAATCGGAGTTATATTAAAAATGCCTCTTCCAAGCATTATAATGGCAGTAAATGGCAGCCCAAAATTTGAAGGCCAAAAAAGTGCATCCATCCATTATAAAAGTAATCCACACGGCTCCGGGGGGTTAATTAAGGCCTTCTTAAGGTTTGTGTAAGAAAAATATCCATATTTAACATGCTATAAAGTAAAATATCTAGCTTCCGGTGGACCGCCTTCTGTATTAAATTTACAAAAAAGCGTAACTGGCGCGACTATGTCGGACGTAGCATAAGCAGTTTGAACTGCGAGAGGCGTTACACTTTCTTTGTAAGGCGGTCCACCGGAAGCTAGATATTTTACTTTATAAAGTTTTAAATATGGATTAACTTCAAAAGGCCTTTATTAACCCCCTGGAGCCATATGGATTACTTTTATAATGGACAGATGCACTTTCTGGCCTTCAAATTATGGGCTGCCATTATAATGCTTGGAAGGACCAGAATAATTTTTAATACAACTCCAATTGTATTCGTCTGAAAGAAGAACATCACATACACCTAAAATGGCTTGAGGGTGAGCAAATCATAAGGTAATTTTCATGTTTGGGTGGACTATCCCTTTAATAACTTTAGAAATAACCCCTGGAAGTAAATTCTTAACCTTCACTCTCAAAATTCACACATGCAACATTAATCTAATAGACAGATAATAGTTATTTGTATATTTCTGAAAAAAAAATATTTGTACTCAACCAGATTGATTTTTTTATCTATTATTAATATAATAAACAAACCACTCTGATCATACTCTCTTCCTCCATACTATATAAAACAGTAAGGAACGTTCATCAATGATGCAGAGCTTATGAAATGAATCATTACTCTACACCCGATTCACGCTCAGAAAAGAGTATCAAAGCTCTTCATCGTGGCAAGGGAGACTCGTCACTTTAGAAATGCACTTCCAAGTTAAACACTATAGAAATGATCCCTGAAAGTATAGTCTTAACCTCATCTCACAAAAACCAGCTCGAGTCTGTTCTGGCACCAGGTGTCTCACAGACGGTAGGGTGTCATAGTGATGAGAAAAGTGAAATCTGAATTCTGAAACAATGGGATTTGTAGCCTTAAATCTGTTAAAACATATACAGATTGACTCATGGCAGGTGAATATTTAGTAAATTATTTATTTGATAAAATGAGAAGAAAATCAGGCTCATCATGGTCACATATAAGAAAATAACCAGCACAACATGAATATGCAATCTAACCAACCAATAACTTTATTTTAAGCATATTAGCTACCACCATCAACAGCCACATGACTGACACACTAAAGAGCACACAGGACATTAAACTATCAAGACAAAAACTAGTTGGCCATACTTAAGAGAGATATATACACGCTGTTTAATTTAGCATATATCACTAAAATTTAAATAAATAACCACTCTGATCATATTCTCTTCCTCCGTACAGAAGAAATGCTCTTCCAAGTTAATAACCTATAGAAATGATCTCTGAAAGTAGAGCCTTAACCACTATTCACAAAACCCAGCTCCAGTCTGTTCTGGCACCAGGTGTCTTACAGACGGTAGGGTGTCATAGTGATGAGAAAAGTGACAACTGAATTCTGAAACAATGGAATTTTTTTAGCCTTAAATCTGTTTAAAAATATGCAGATTGACTAATGCAAGGTAAATATTTAGAAAATGATTTCTTTAATAAAATAATAAAATCAGACTGTTCATGGTCACATACAAGAAAATAACCACCACAACATGGCAATGCTTCCCTATGTAATTTAACCAACCAATACCTACTTTATTTTTAACATATTAGCTGCTACTACGACCACAGCCACATGACACTAAATTATCAAGTCCAGAAACACACAACATCATACCTTCATCTTTCATTAACTTTTAATAAAAAAACCACTCTGATCATACTCTCTTCCTCCATACTGTATAAAACAGTAAGGAACGTTCATCAATGATGCAGAGCTTATGAAATGAATCATTACTCTACACCCGATTCACGCTCAGAAAAGAGTATCAAAGCTCTTCATCGTGGCAAGGGAGACTCGTCACTTTAGAAATGCACTTCCAAGTTAAAAACTATAGAAATGATCCCTGAAAGTATAGTCTTAACCTCATCTCACAAAAACCAGCTCGAGTCTGTTCTGGCACCAGGTGTCTCACAGACGGTAACAGTAGGGTCTCAAAGCGATGAAAAAAGTCACATCTAAAACAAGGTCAACTTCATAATCATTAATGCTTCTAAGACTTGCAGCTAACGCACTTGTTGATCAATGTCGCGTATAATAAACACAATGTTGCTAATCCAGTGATTAGTTATTTCTCAAAAGCGCTCGATGTAGCATGGTAACTTGTAAGCACGGTTTCCACACTGTCTGGGGTATGTCGTTCTACTGTTGTTCTCCTGTGTGGTGTAGAACCAATAGAGATATACAGTTATTCTGATGTTTTATCGTGTAAAAAATAATTCTCAGCAACCTGCCGTACACGCTTTTTAGACCCCTGTCTCTTTAAACTCCTCCCTGTTGTGAGTGATGACGCGAGCAGCGCTAAACAGCTGACGTCACGCTCACACGGGTTGTTTTCTCGCGAGCCCGTGTACTTCTTAATCTCTCATTACTGTTATTAAAACTTAACAGATCTTTTAGCGGCTTTTCAGCGTTTCCTTTAGGTTCCGTATTCACTCATTTAAACGGGTGTTAGGTCGCTAATATTAGTAAACACTAGATAGGGTCGTAGCTAATGCTAATGGTGGCGTTGGGTATTTCTTGAATTTCTGTTTCATTTCGTCAGGCCTCTTCAAACTGACACCGCCGAGAGATTCAAGCGTTAGTTTGCGTTTTGGCAGTCGAGAATGAACTGGATTTTCCCTCTATCCAAGGGCTCTGGATCGATCCCTCCTCTGAACAGTTTACAGAAACAAAGACAGAGACAGATTGAGTCTCTCAAAGCTGCTCACTCCAAGTAAGTGTCACGAATGGCTGTGTCCCAAACCTAGAGAGCTGAATACCTAGACAGCGTTTATGTATTAAGATAGCAAGAGGGAGCTCACTAGGATTGGAGACAGCTTAAATGTACTATACATCTAATGATTTCAGTCTTGATAACACGTGCCCGCTGGTCTGATCAATAACATGAATCATCCGGAACACCCGATGTATGTTGTTGTGTTTTGTGTGTGTGTGTGTGTGTGCGCGCGCTCGCTCTGGACGTGTCGTGCATGTTTCAGATTAAAGTATTAGCTCTTCATAGTTTACTCCAGATCCCTTCTTACTCAACAGGACAGGTTTTAAATTAGTGGCATAGTACACCCTGTATTATTCCTTAACAGGACTGATAGTTCTGACGAAGCAACATTTACTAGTTATTCAGAGCACAAGATCTGACCCATTACGCAATGGCGAGTTCATCAAAATTCATCTGAACTATCGATATATCAAGTTTCGTAGAATATAACTCTAATATGAAGCAGTCAATCTTGTTAATAATGAAAGTGAATTAGATACCAAGCGATTCGCAAATATAATGATAGTTCGCGAATATGTTTCCCGGACTCCTCCATTGGTTTGCAAAAAAGATAGTCCCGCCCCAAAATAACGTGATTGGCTGCGATTGCTCAAATGAATATTTATTTATTATTATTTTTGTGGGCATTTGTATGTGCAGTATTAAAGTCACTAATATGAAGTCAAAATGAACAATTCTTATTTTATGGAATATTGCAGTAGTTAATTGATGATTTATCCATGCACATCAGTATTATTATGTTTGTTAAATTAATGTAAAAAAACGTGATCTTTGATCAAAATATCTTGCCTTCCCTCTTGCAATGACATTTCTTCTGATGACGTGTTTACCTGTCATTCACATGAGATCACAGCATAGCAAACCACAATGATCCAATAAATTCAACAAACTCAAGTTACGGCCTACATTTTTTCTTGTTTAGTAAGCAGTTTCGTTCGGATATATATGTCACAATAGGGAAGAAAATACTATCGCAACTCATGCAGACTTTACAAAAAAAATGACAAAACAAAAAACAAAATGGCTACTTATTTGTCTGACTTAATTCTGATGTCTCTATAGTCTTGCAGAAATTCAGAAGGATGTAGAGTACAGACTTCCTTTTACTATCAACAATTCAACTATTACTGTAAATATGTAAGTATAAAAATGAATTTTGTTTTATTTATATGCATTTACACATGGGTTTTGATTGTGGTTTAATATAAATTGTCATCCACAGCTTACTCCCACCACAGTTCCCTCAGGAGAAACCAGTGGTCAGTGTGTTTCCACCAGTAGGTCATCATTTAGTAGATGGTAATAATGGAACAATGGTTACCAGCCCACTCATAACTAATGTAAGTTATTTGTCATTTTATATGACTTATGTGAAATCAGTCTTATATAGCCTATATTTACTTTCTTAATACACATTAATTTAATGCCACTTTTGACAATCCAATCAATACCTTTTGGATAAACTCTTCAAGTCAAATGCCATTTTGTGTTGACATTAAACTGCATAGCTATCTATGTATGTATTATGTAACAGTTGAAATAGTTCCATCAGCTCACTATTTTACTCTTCTCTTTTTCTTTTCCCTTTTCACTAGTTTGGAATGCATTCAGATTTAGGGAAAGTTATTCAGAGTTTGCTAGATGAGTTTTGGAAAAGTCCTCCTGCCTTGATGTCAGGTCCCAACTTTACTTAGTGAGTATTTTTTTTTTTTACCATTTTACTAGAAGTTAAATCATGTCTAATAAGGAAGATCTCTAATTTATGCGTTTGTTGTCATCTTTGTCTTGTGGCTCAGTATGTACAAACCATCTGGGATGCCACCTTACCCAACTCAGAGCTTCCATTTTGTTCCTGCCTTCCAACCACAGGATGGTCAGCGGCCTATTGGCCCTGCCCCTGTGCCACATGCAGGGATGGAGCCTCAACAAGCCCCTCCCCGACCAGCAGCACCAGCTTATGGACTCATCACAGACCTTCCTCTTCCTGTACCAACTGCTGACTCACAGGTACCTAACGGCATTCAGTCCAAAATCAGCCAATTGGTTTACTACTTTTAACACTCTGCTTATTACACACACAAGGACATGCAGCAGCACACAAACATTTTGAAATATAAAAAATAAAAGGATTCCTCTCTGGAGAAGCATTCAGTCTTTCCGCTTGCATATTCCACCATGTAAATAGCGAATCTGCCATGGTGCAAGCGCAACTGGCTTTTAAAGGGAATGGGGACTCTGATTGGTTTATTGCATGTTACGCCCAAAACACACCCATGACTCATTAAGAGACTGTGTACAACCCTTTTGGACCATGCGCCTGGCACGCCGACCGTTTTTTCCGTCGTAAAACTAGCAAAAGTGGATTCGGACACGCCCTAAGTGCACCTGCTCCACGCGCTTCAGACCATGCGCTCAAATCCTTAAAATAGGGCCATTAGTTGCTTTCAGTTAAAACAGCTCAAACATGCATTTTAGTCTGGGACTAAGCTTGAGCCTTGTATGTGAAACCGGGGGATAAAGTTGAAATTCTGAGATACTAAGTCATAAGTCTGAGATAAAAGAAATATGAGATAAAAAGTTAGAATTATGACTTTTTATCTTATCTATTATGATTTTTATATTATGTCGTAGTGTTTAATCATTTTGACTTTTATGTCAATTATGATTTAGCATGTCATCATTTTGACTTTAATCTCATACTTAAATTTACAATATTTATTTCCCATATTAAGAGGTCACCGTATTCACACCATTTGTATAAGCAGTGTAGTGCTGTGTAGCAAAATGTTGCAAAAGACTGAAAATCATAATTGACATGAAAAGTTGAAATTATGACACACCATGTCATAATTCTGAGATAAAATGTTGAAATTATGACATTATTATAATGTAAAAAGTCATAATTATGAGATAAGTCATAAGACATAAACTTTTTGTCATAATTTTGATTACTCTCATAATTATGATTTATGTCAATGTTTTTTTTTTATCTTATAATTGTGACTTAAAAAGTCAGAATTTTGAAAAGTTGAAATTTTGACATACTAAGCCAAAGTAATGAGATAAATCCAAATTATGAGAAAGAAAATTAAGACAAAATGGGCTTCCATAACTCATAGCACACTGAAAATACACTATATCTTATTAACCAACATAGTCTTTTGCGATTATAAGCTTTTATGAAGCAACATTCTATAATGGAGCTTTCTATGTGGTGTGAAACAGGAATTCAAGTCACAATAACCTGTCAATTCTCACTCTTGATATTCTTCCCTTGTAGTCAGGACTAAATGGACACATATACAAGATGCCTGACATCCCAGATACATTTCCAGAACTATCTGAGATGAGGTACAATACTTCAGGGCATTTGTTTTGTCTTGCATTTGTTTGTTCTGAGGATGAATTAGATCTTGTTTTTTAGGTAGTTTACTGTACTAAAACATACCAATTACTTTTTCTATTCTTAAAAATACATATGAACATGAACTTGACATTACTCACATTGTGTCATCGTTCTGGCGGGTCTGTGTGTTTGTAATCTCCTAGTGTTTCTCAACTGAAGGACATGAGTGATCAAGATGACGTGCTGTTGGAGTTCTTCATGTGTCTGCCTCAGCTCAAACAAGTAACCTCTGACAAAGAGGATCTGGTCAACAACATTGTAGAGATGGCCAGTGAGTTTCCTGAGCGTACTGTGGTTTGAGCTAGTTACTAACCTCTAGATCAATTTTAGACTAAAGTAAGATCAGTGGGATTTTTCACAGATAAATTGAATCACCAAACCAGTCTTTAAAACTATAAACTCACGCCTGTCTCACATCTCAATGTAGATCAGATCAGTGTTTTGGATCAGTTTTGCAAATAACAGAAGGCATATATTTTACTTTCAGAGAAGAACCTACAACTTGAGCCGCAACTGGAGGGCAAGAGACAAGAGATGTTGTGTAAAGTATGTACTTTAACAAATACTTGGGTCTAAAAGTCTGTGATTTAATTTTTCAGCTCAACTTTTTTTAGTTCATTGTCAATGTTGATAATGTTATCTGTAATTAAAAAATATGTATTAAAAGAGAAAAATGCAAAGTAGAAGCATTCATTTCACAAGCTGTCTCAGACTTCTGGAGCCCAATGTACATTATAATCTTGTCACCATCTTTCCTTTTTAGAATGCTAACGATTAACTGGTGTGTTTTTTTTTTCTTCTGTAGTATGAACAGTTAACCCAGATGAAGTCGGTATTTGAAACCAAAATGCAAAGACAACATGAGCTCAGTGAGGTAATACACACATGCAAAGATGGAAATTGCATTTATTATTTCGATACCTGAAATGGCAAATATAACATTCCAGTATTCATGTGGTCTAATATTCAAAATATTCATAATATTCAAAAGATTTGCATACCTGTGTTGTGTTTGTGGTTTTTCTGCCTCCATATTGTAGGTTTTGCTCTCTCTTTTTTTCGTAATCTTTTTAATCAAGTTATATTTGTCCCAGGTAATTGGTGGATCGACTAGATAAAATATGATCTATGATGTATCATTCATATATATATATATATATATATATATATATATATACACACCGATCAGGCATAAAATTATGACCACTGACAGATGAAGTGAATAACACCGATTATCTCTTCATCACGGCACCTGTTAGTGGGTGGGATATATTAGACAGCAAGTGAACATTTTGTCCTCAAAGTTGATGTGTTAGAAGCAGGAAAAATGGGCAAGCGTAAGGATTTGAGCGAGTTTGACAAGGGCCAAATTGTGATGGCTAGACGACTGGGTCAGAGCATCTCCAAAACTGCAGCTCTTGTGGGGTGTTCCCGGTCTGCAGTGGTCAGTATCTATCAAAAGTGGTCCAAGGAAGGAACAGTGGTGAACTGGCGACAGGGTCATGGGTGGCCAAGGCTCATTGATGCATGTGGGGAGCGAAGGCTGGCCTGTTTGGTCCGATCAAACGGACAAGCTACTGTAGCTCAAATTGCTCAAGAAGTTAATTTCAGTTTGAAATTGAAAACGCAGTTTGTTGCGTATGGGGCTGCATAACCACAGACCAGTCAAGGTGCCCATGCTGACCCCTGTTCACCGCCAAAAGTGCCAACAGTGGGCACATGAGCATCAGAACTGGACCACGGAGCAATGGAAGAAGCTGGCCTGGTCTTACATCACGTGGATGGCCGGGTGCATGTGCGTTGGGGAACACATGGCACCAGGATGCACTATAGGAAAAAGGCAAGCTGGCAGAGGCAGTGTGATGCTTTGGGCAATGTTCTGCTGGGAAACCTTGGGTCCTGCCATCCATGTGGATGTTACTTTGACACGTACCACTTACCTAAGCATTGTTGCAGACCGTGTACTCCCTTTCATGGAAACGGTATTCCCTGGTGGCCTTTTTCAGCAGGATAATACGCCCTGCCACAAAGCAAAAATGGTTCAGGAATGGTTTGAGGAGCACAACAACGAGTTTGAGGTGTTGACTTGGCCTCCAAATTCCCCAGATCTCAATCCAATCGAGCATCTGTGGGATGTGCTGAACAAACAAGTCCGATCCATGGAGGCCCCAACTCGCAACTTACAGGACTTAAAGGATCTGCTGCTAACATCTTGGTGCCAGATACCACAGCAAACCTTCAGGGGTCTAGTGGAGTCCATGCCTCGACGGGTCAGGGCTGTTTTGGCAGCAAAAGGGGGACCAACACAATATTAGTCATAATGTTATGCCTCATCAGTGTGCGTATATATATATATATATATATATATATATATAATATAGTTTTTGAAAGGAGTGTCTTTTTCTCATTTGTAGATCTATTATTACAATTTAAAATACTTTTTTCTATTTTAATATACTTTAAAATGTAAGTTATTCCTGTGATGCCAAAGTTGATTTGGTGCTTAATTATTATGATTTTTAATAATGGTTCTTCTTATTATTAATCTTATTTTTATCAATGTTGCTTTTTGAATTTTTTTTTTTTTTTTTTTTGTGGAAACTGTGATACATTTTTGTCAGGATTCTTTAATGAGAAGAAAGTCAAAAAGAACAGCATTTATTTGAAATGAAAATATTTTGTAACATTATAAAATGTCTTTAATGTCACTTTTGATCAGTGTTATGTGTCCTTTTTCTTTTTTAATCTTACTTACCCCAAACTTTTGAACAGTAGTCTATCACAGTTTCCACAAAAATATTAAACACCACAACTGTATTCAACACTGATAATAATAATAATAATAGTTTCTTGAGCAGCAAAGCAAATCAGCATATTAGAATAATATCTGAAAGATCATGTGACACTGAAGACTGGAGATTAATGATGCTGAAAATTCAGCAGTTTTTTTAATTGAAATGTTCATTTTCATATTCCTCTGCCAGAGCTGTAGTCTGAGTGCGCTGCAGGCCAGATTAAAGGTAGCGGCCCATCAGGCTGAAGAGGAGTCTGAGGAGACAGCGGAAAACTTTCTGGAAGGAAAGACAGAGATTGACGACTTCTTAGGCAACTTCATGGAAAAGAGAACGGTATTAAAGCAGTATTCAGTATGAAACAACAAACAAATGTTATATGCACCTCCAGTAGAAATCTATAGGGAAACTGCACAGCACCACACTACATATTAAAGGGTACATAACACACACAGTTTCTGCCAATCTCATGTTAATCTTTAGTACCTATAGAGTAGTATTGCATCCTTTATATCTTCGAAGAGTCTTTAGTTTTATCACATTTATAAAAGACAGATACACTGTACCGATTCTTTCCGATTCAGCCGAACTCATGGAGGCGTGCAGTGGGCGGAGCTAAAGAGTCACGAGCACACACACACACAAGACATTGCATTATCCCTGGATAACTTTCGATTCACTATACATTCGTGTTATTTACATTTATATGCACTTACGTGCTGATTGCCAACAAAACACAGACATTTGATGCAGTTTCACTCACCGCCTGCGGTTTCGACTCATGACCGGGAACAAACAAACACACTTGCAGAACTCCATTGCTGCTCAGAAAAACAAACTGCATCCACTGTTTCCTTAACGCTGGGTTATTTGGGAAGCTGAACAAGGTTATCTTTCCCTCACAACCAGAAACACACTTCTTTAGAAACCACTGTTGATTTCGTGGTCTAAAACCAAAATGACAGCGCTGCCGCCGGTTTCCGTAACCCGAACGAAGCTCGTTGATGTGCGTGCTCTTGCTCTCACTCGGGTTGATGTGAACACGCGCTCATCCGGGAGAAGTGCCCATACAAGGAATTCCGTCCTTTATGACGTCATACTCGGAAAAAAACATTCCAAAACTTGTTCGAATCCTGAAGGAGTGTATTTGGCACATTTTTTTTTAAAATTTTGGCCATGTTTAGCATGAGAATCCAACTCTTTAACAGTGTAAATAAGTCAGGATGCATGAAATAGCATTAGACCCCCCCCCCCCCCCCCTCCCTTTTAAAGACGTGAAAGTTACAAAAGGGTAACTTTTCACAAGGGTATACATTTCACAATGGTGAAATGGTGTGATGTTCATGAGACAATAGGAAGTCAACACAGGAACACTTGTCAAGCCATTTCATTGCGTCTTATCATAAGGTCTGATATAAAAACTTGTGCACTTCCTAAAAGTTAACATGATGATGATCTAACCTTCTGTTTCAGCTTTGCCATTCCAGAAGAGCCAAAGAGGAAAAGCTCCAGCAATGCATGAACACACATGGACAGTTCCCCACCACACATTAGATTGAACATCCCAGTACTCTTTCCTTGGAGGAAGGTACGTTTACGGATTGATTCACTTGTGGTAAGAAAGTGTTTTCAACTCTTATGTTGATTAAAAACATTACATTATATTCTTTATCGCAGGTTTGGGATCAATCTACCAGCAGACCGGTGGTCTTGAGACAAGCAGCACATCTTGTGGTCTACAGCCTTGATTGGGCATACCTAGATATATATGACGAAAGAGATTTCTGCTTCATTCTTTAATGAAATCAAAATGATTTTTGCACGATTCCAAAAGTGTTACGCTCACACTGGTTGAGTAGACCAGATGCGAGTACGTCTGGCTGTGCCCAGTCTGGCTGTGACCCAAAGGCTGAGGAGAGGAGAGCAATCTGTCTTTAATAGTGTTCAGAAACAGCCTGAGTTCTAAGCTTATTAGTTCAGTTGATGATGTGACAAATGGGGTTGGGCCTTGTACGCACTTGAAAATTATTTTGAACAATGTTAATGCTGCCGTAAACGTACGACAAAAACATACTGTATTTAATAATGTTGATAAAAAGCCTTTATTATAATTAGACATTGTATTATATGTTTATTTAATTTGATAGGTTAATAAAACATTTAGAATAATCCCTGTTATGGCTTAAGTGTGGTTTTACATCTTCGGTAACATGAATGAAATCATACGCTGGAGGTATATGCACAATATTTCGGTTGTGAGAGATTTATTAAATTCATAGGTATTGGTTGATATTGGAAATTTAATTGTGCTTATTTTCCCTACTAGTTTTCCATGAAGAGTGCAAACACTTTGTGTTGAACTGCAGAGCTGCGTCCGTGTTTTCGCTGTTGTACGGTAGGGGGCGCTATAACGCATCTTCTAAAAGAGTCGTTAATCTCAGGATCAAAACAGACAAAAAGGAGCAGAAACAAGCGGTAGAAGCATTGCTTATGCACATTGTAATCGTTGAACATTTTTTTTGATTTTCTCAGCTTTTTGTTCATAATGTTGCTCTTTTATGAAACTTACATTGAAGTGTTGATAAAGAATGCATGAAGCTAGAATAAAACGTTTTTGTTTTTTTTTAAAGCAGGGGCTGTTATTTCTTTTGATATATTGCATGTTCAGATATTCATACAACCAATTATTCTGGGGCAATGACATTTTTGTGAAAATGATCAAAAAAAGCTGGCGGTGACTGGCAACTTTTTTTTTTTGGTCCCCACGCTGGTGGGGAAAGAGTTAATGCCGCTAATTACTCATTCTTTGATGAACGTTATAGTGAAATGACTCTAACTTGAGCTCAAGTACCCAGATTCATGTAATACACCATTTAGCGCTAGAATTCTCAGTAAAAATTGGCTCCAGATATGCTGTTTGGCAAACACTTTATTGAGAGCATTTGCCCTATATTCGTATGTTCCAGACAAAACCTACTGGTACAGCTGAAAAGTTAACCACATGGATGGGTGAGGGATTGATTGTCTATTTGTCAGAGTATGACTACAGTTACTGAAATGGGAAGTAAATGTAATGTGGGTGACACAGTTCTTGTTTTCACATATACAGCAAATTCTCACAATTTCTATTTAAGAGTTCCTATGAATACAAATGAAACGCACAGGTGGGAATCTGATGGTCTTGATAGCTACAGTCCAATTTCCATTAAGATATATATGTATATCTGTGAAATTAGAAAGCATTATAAAATGCTGTACATTTCAAACAACAGTATGCTACTCTACGGTCATCTAGCATATGGTGAAATAAAACAGTTGCGACATATTTCTCAAACAAATAATAAAAAAATATTGGCAATCAAGAACGATCTGATAAAAAAAAAAATTGTTTATGCATTGCTTTGTGGGACAGTATTTTAAGCAGTGTGTATTTTGGCAAATGTACTGTAGTATGTATTCTGGGTATCTGATATATGTTCTGTGTATTAGTATGAGTAGTATGTTAATATGCTGTTTCAAACATAGTTAAAATGTCTGGAAAATGTCAAGACAAAAAAAATGACTTGAAGAATCAGACAGTAAAAATATACACAGTCAAACCAAAACTTAAAATACTAAACAGGAAATAACTTTACTATAATGGAATATGGTCTTATTGCCAGACTCTTGGATATTGTGCACATACTTAAATATAAATTGACACAGATTTAAAAAAAATAAAAAAAATAATAATAATTAAAACAAATAAAATAACATTAAAAATACAACATAGTTCCCAGATTGATACCGGTTACTGTGCTTATATCCCTCATTGTCACCAGTTCTGTTTTAGTTCAGGCGTTTGTTTTAAGCACCTCGTCCTAATCGGGGTCCTTAGCATCGTCTCCAGCACTGGAGGAGTGGCTACTGAGGTCAGCCACGCCCGATTCAAAATCACTGCAGGTTGAAAGGTCATCAGGATCACCGCTCTTGGGTTGAGCTGCTAGCTCTAGTGGCAGTGTGAAGGAAGGAGTGCGTTTCTCGCTTCTCGGGGTGAAATAGTCCAGTGGGCTGCCGAGTTCATCCTCGCTTGGAATTGGCCGGCGGGCCCGTTCAGACAACTTCTTGGTCTTCTTCCTGTCCCCTGAAGTCGTCTTCTCCTTCAGCTCGGCAAGTCTCTGTTTAAGTGAGGGAGTTTGAAGAGGTCAAAGTCTGTCAGTTTTACATCAGTGCAGAAGATAAAAGGAATAAATTCAATTCTAATGGACTGTTTGAAATGGAACATTAGCATACTGTAATGTGTAATATCAGAATGAATCCCATCCCAGAGAGGGCGATGGCTACTTGGTGATGCGTTTTCAAATGCTTATAATACATGTGATATTTATGCATGCATGTGTATGCCTTGTCCAGCGTCCGTCTCCCGTGGTACCTCCTGGTGGGTGCTAAGCTCCTCCTCCAATTGCTGTGACTCCTCCCTTACTGCGTTCAGGCAATCGGCTGGAGACTGTGAAGCCACACTTTTCTCTGCACGGCCGTACATCCCCTTCCAAAACCTAGGTCATAATTTTTAGTTGATTAATCCTCTATTAGTTTTATTAATTACCCAAAAAAAACACATTTTAATTCACTTAGCAAGAACATAATGCCTTTGTCTTGGTCACACCACGTTCCGCATTTTAAAATGTTAATGGCATTGGTGCACGACATGTATTTTTATTTAAAGGTGCACTGTGTAAATTTTAGCAGCATCTAGCGGTGAGGTTGCAAATTGCAACCACCCACCGCTCACCCCTCCCTTTCGAAGCACAGAGAAGCTACAGTTCATTGTGTAAGGTCTTTATACACCACTGAAAACATAGTTAGTTATGTATATTATATTGCATTTATGTCAATAGATCCTCATAAATACTACACACTGCACCTTTATAATTTTGTAAGCATATTCATTGATTCTTCAGCCATCAAAATGTAATTTGGATCTTCTTAGTGATTGAACAGAAAATTGCATTTATATTAGGGAAGGTTTTTTTTTATATTGTCTATTTTTTGTTTGCATGTTCTCCCAGAGTTGACATGGGTCAGTATTTAGTACTATTTACTATTATAGTATTATTATTATTATTATTATTATTACTAGTAGTAGTAGTAGACTATTATAGTATTTATTAATATTTTGAATCAGGTTGTCAGTTATTTTTATTTCATTTTCATTTTTTGTTTAAAGGGATAGTTCACCCAAAAATTCTCTTATCATTTACTCATCCTCAAGTTGTTACAAACCTGTATGCATTTCTTTCTTCTGCTGAACCCAAAAGACGATATTTTGAAAAATGTCTGTAAGCAAACAGTTGATGGACCCCACTGACTTCCATAGTATTTTTTTTTTCTCCATTCTATGGAAGTCAATAGATTGTTTCAGGTATGACTTAAAGGGGTCATGAACTGCATTGTTTTATTGTTTTATGATGTTTCCTGGGGTGCACTTATAATGTTAGAATGCTTTTTACATCAAAAATTGTCAATTTATAAATAAAAGGCATTTTTCCTACCCTGATTTTAGCCCTCTGGTTTGAATGCTCTGTTTTAAGGGGTGTGTCTGCTGTGAGAGTTCAGTGTAAACGCCCACTGTTGTGATTGGCTAACGTCTTTCCATTTGAAATAGCTAAGTATTACTCTTTCTTTTAGCGCGTTTTTACTATTACAGCTCTCGTGGTTAACTAATCGTGAAAAGTGTTGCATTACATTTAGATCTATGGCATTATAATTAGATCTATGGCATTATATTTAGATCTATGGCATTATATTAAGATCGTGGCATGAAAGGTTGCAGAGATGAACATTGTAGAACATTGAACATCGCATGAAAGCAGTGATCTCATCATTGCAACTCAGTTTCTGTACACTAACGAATGCTTTCATCTTCACTAACAGTGCAAACGTGATATAGTTAAGAGATTTGTTGAATAAATCGGGAGTCACTGATAAACGCGTCACTGATAAACTCTCGCTGTTTGATTGACAGCTGCAGCGTGCGCTGCTACAACGATTGCAAAGGGAGCTTTCTTTGATCGCTTTCTTTATAGAATTTAATCACTGTTAAATAACAGATTATTTTCATCCTACTAAGAGAAACAACGCAAGTTGACGTTTAGTCACTGGTTTGATTTACTGACACACAAAGAACATCTGACTGTATACGAATCATTAAATTTCAGATCAGGCATTAGAATTAACACAGTTACTTACATGTTGCATTACTGTCGAGCCCAGGCACTGCACAATATTTTGTAATCCTCAACGGCATGTTTATTGCTTGGTAGCTCGATCTGGTTTAACACCACGTAGCCCTATGTTACTTTTAGGCTACCTATTCTATTGCATGTCATGCGTGAATCGGTGGGCGGGGCTAAACAGGCAGTGATGAAGTAGGCATTGATCTTCTTCTGCAGAGGCGGTGCTTGCCTCCCTTTGACGTCATAGATTCCCACTTTGAAAAACCTGTCGTTGCTGGGCCTGGTGTCAATAAAAGCTTTTATTGGACTAACAAGGAAGTTTTCAGTTCTGAAACTTACAGGATATTCTTATAGTATGATGACCTCTTATATGTCAAAAGCTTAAGGAAAATTTGATTTCTCAGTTCATGACCCCTTTAAAATTGTAGGCCAAAAAGCGGAAACGAGTTAGCATTTTAGCATTTCCGGTTCCATCGTCCCAAAGTCAATGTTTTTTTTTTTGGGGGTTATTTTTAAATGGAATTTTGGTTAAATGGTTGAAATAAGGTCTGTGGTGAACACAAGCTCAAGACACTTTAACGTTTTATTCTACGACATAAAATAAACCAGTATTACCCCACTCGTGATTTTTTGAAGCGGTTACGTGTCTTGAAAAGTGGCTAAATGGGACTACAGAGGCTGTCTGGGACATTAAACGTCATCACGCCAAACAGGTAAGCTCAGTCCAGTTTAACAGCCTCATTATGCTTATAATAGTTTATAAAAGCACAATTATAAAACTCAAACTTTTTGGGAACATGTTTTTAGATAAAAACTGAAAGAGTTGTCAGCTGCTTAGTGATGGTGACGTTGAAGTCATGGGACAGTGGTGTAATTTCGTTTATAGCCTACCTTTAGCTTTTTTCTTCTGGTGACTGCATTTAGGCTTCAAAATTAATAAAAGTTGTGTTCATCTGTGAGAATTATCTTGATGGACAAAACGTGTAAGTATCAAAAACTTTTGTTGATCACAGAGCTTGTTTTTTTTCGATAATCCAAAAGCCTATGGGAAAATCCTATTGGGTTTTTGTCAAGGGAACCAATGTGATGCTAACTGCCGATTGGCCTACAAAGTGACATCATACCTGCACTCTATGGGGCCCATCAACTGTTTGGTTACCCATATTCTTCAAAATACTATTTATTTATTTATTTATTTATTTATATATTTATATATATATATATATATATATATATATATATATATATATATATATATATATATATATATATATATATATATATATATATATCTATATTTTCGTAATATTTAGCTTTAATTTATTACCTTTTTATTTATAATTTATTTTTATTTCAGTTCATTTTATTCCAGTTAGTTGCCAAGGAAATGTTTCTAACTTTTTTTTTAAGTTTAAGTTTATCATATAATATTTATATTTTATCTAAGCTTTATTTCAATTAATGAAAATGATTTTGAATTTGGAAATGAATTTAAGTGTTAGTGAGAAAAAAGCAGCATGGGCAAATTAGAGACACTAAATTGCCTGTACACAACTAAATTGCCTGTGCAACAGAAACTATTGACTCTCTCTTTTCCAGCACTTTAGACACAGTTGCTCCCCGGCGCTTAAAGAAGATTAAAGAAAATAGTACAACGAGCACACCCGGGCCCTTAAAACAGCAGCCAGAAAAATGGAGCGCAGCTGGAAGAAAACAAAACTAGAAGTTTTTCGCATTTCGTGGAAAGAGAGCATGATACTAGAAAATACTAGAAAAGGCAGTGTCCTCACAATTATGATCCTTTTTAGAAAGAAATGGTATCTGTGAGGATTTCCAGTCAGGATTTAGACCGTATCATAGTACTGAGACTGCTCTCATCAGAGTAACAAATGATTTACTCATCATCCGATCGTGGTTGTATCTCTCTGTTAGTGTTACTCGATCTTAGCGCTGCATTCGATACTATCGACCACAACATTCTTTTGAATAGACTCGAAAATTATGTTGGCATTAGTGGAATTTCATTGGCATGGTTTAAATCATACTTATCTGACCGTTATCAGTTTGTAGCAGTAAATGAAGAGATGTCACACCGATCACAAGTTCAGTATGGAGTACCGCAAGGCTCAGTGCTAGGACCATTGCTTTTCACCCTGTACATGCTACCACTGGGAGATATTATTAGGAAGCATGGCGGTAATTTTCATTGTTATGCTGACGATACTCAGCTCTATATTTCTTCACGCCCTGACGAAACTTACCAATTCACAAGATTAACAGAATGCATAGCTGATATAAAAAAATTGGATGACTAGTAATTTCCTGCAGCTTAATTCAGAAAAAACTGAATTTTTAATCATTGGACAAAAAAACTCCACAAGTAGTAACCTAGAATACTGTCTAACACTCAATGGCTGCTCTGTCAAGTCCTCGTCGTCAGTTAGGAACCTGGGTGTGCTCTTTGATACCAATCTCTCATTTGAAAGCCACGTTTCTAGCATCTGTAAAACTGCATTCTACCATCTTAAAAATATATCTAAATTAAGGCACATGCTTTCAATGCAAAATGCTGAACAGTTAGTTCATGCGTTCATGACCTCAAGGCTAGATTATTGTAATGGTCTACTGGGTGGTTGCCCTGCTCGCTTAATAAATAAACTGCAGCTTGTCCAAAACGCAGCAGCTAGAGTTCTTACTAGAACCAGGAAGTATGACCATATTAGCCCGGTTCTGGCAACACTGCATTGGCTCCCTATTAAACATCGTATACATTTTAAAATCTTGCTGATTACTTACAAAGCACTAAATCGTTTAGCTCCCCAGTACTTGAGCGAGCTCTTAACGCATTATACTCCATCACGTCTATTGCGGTCTCAAAATTCTGGCCAGTTGATAATACCTAGAATATCAAAATCAACTGCAGGCGGTCGATCCTTTTCCTATTTAGCACCTAAACTCTGGAACAGTCTTCCTAGCATTGTTCGGGAAGCAGACGCACTCTGTCAGTTTAAATCTAGACTAAAAACACATCTCTTTACTATGGCATACACATGAAACATTTTTCATTTCTATTATTCAAATCAGTTAAATGATTGTTTTAGGCTGCATTAACTAGGTCAGCCGGAACCGGGAACACTTCCCATAACACCTGATGTACTCGTTACATCATAAGAAGAATGGCATCTACGCTAATGTTAGTCTCTCGGTTTATCCCGAGGTTTACTGCAGTCGGCCGGATCCGGGCCGTATCCAGACCAGATGGGGGACCTTAGCCTGGACATGACGAACGCATCCCTGAAGTGTCTGCAGAGACCGTGTCAATTAAACTCCCCCCTGTAAATGCCGCATCGACACGACATCCTCATTAAACCCGTCCCCGGCGTGACGACTCCAATCTTTCGAATAATCCTTCGAATATCTATTGATCTAATATGACTTCTGACCTGTAATGTTGCCAGAATCATAATCATACACTATTTGTTCGTCGGCCAGAGGAGAACTGGCACCCCGACTGAGCCTGGTTTCTCCCAAGGTTTTTTTCTCCATTCTGGCCCTGAAGGAGTTTTGGTTCCTTGCCACCGTCGCCTTTGGCTTTTGGCTTGCTCAGTTGGGGACACTTAAATTTCAACTATATTACTGATCTGCCCGCATTGACACTATATGATAATTGAACTGAGCTGATGACATCACCGTTTTCACCAGAGCGGCTGTACAGCCGAATCAAATTCCGTTGCATTATTTTCCTGTTACCACTGTGAAGCTGCTTTGAAACAATTGCCATTGTAAAAAGCGCTATATAAATAAAGGTGATTTGATTTGATTTGATTTGTAGATGTGGATGAATGTGGATGTATGGATGAATATCTATTAAGCTATTTAGTTTGTACCTAATATTTAATTAATTTTTTTTTTTAATTTTGTGATTATTTAATTGAAGTAAATAGTTAGGAAATTAGATGTTTTATTCAAATATGTTATGTAGAAGTTAGTCTAAAGTCTAATTCAGCAATAAGAGTAATAAAATGGTTAGCATAACAATAGCTTTGTCCTATGCTGTTTTTAACCAAGTAAAACTTGTTTCTATCCACTGTCACACTGTGCCTCCAGGTAACATACCTAAAAAGACCACTTTTTATTTTTTCTGAAACTCCCCTTTTCTCTCTTCCTCAAACACTACTGAAAGTCACTCGAGGAGGCTTTCTGATCAAGAACATGGATGTTATTTGTTAAACTCTCATTCTATAAGCACCTTAGGATTGGATTATCCTAAATTAAATCATTAAAAGCGACAAAACACCCTAGTAAATTACATCAAAAAGTAGCACTTCTAAGGCATCCAAAGTCCACTAAAGTGCCTTGGTGTAAAGCAGATTAACAAGTTTATTTTCCCCCTTTAATTCTTATTTAAAGAAATCCAACACCTTTTTTTTTTTATTGCTACATTGGCTGAAAAAAAAAAAAAAAAAAAAAAAAAAGTGTCACTGCAAGCTATTTTGTGTCCAGTATAGTTTCATTTCTCATTCTTACAGTATGGAGCTTTGTCATCTCTGAGCCAAATCACGAGCCAAAGCACGACTATTGTATAACTTAAGGGGACATAAAAGAAGGTTAAATGATCATTTAAAGGCATCAGGGCCATTCAAATCATGTTGACTTACTTGAAGCAGTAGGCAGTGGTGAGAGGTTTCAGAACACCCTGTGTCTGGCTGTGGTCTGTCCTGTACAGAGGGTTTGTGTATTCGGCCCGGTTCTCCCACAGGTGTGGCCACAAGGAGTGCGTTCGCTCATGTAACCTGTATAGTGTACAAAGAGGGAGATTGAATGAGTAAACTAGCACATAAAAGGTAATGAAACCAAGCTGATCCAATAGTTAGAATACCTTTTGTTTGAAAATCGATTCTATATCAAGGGCTTACCACAACCAAGAAACCATGAAAAAAAAAATCGAATCTCAACCTCAGTTTTCTTGATTGCTGTAGTTGGATACAACTTAAACAAATTGAATAGTCAGTCAAATCTAAACTCTATTGTCATCAGTAAAGTGTTTTGGACATTGAACTCCTTTTTTGAAGAAGCACTGAAATGTTTGTTTAGTCTGCTTTGCAGCTTATTCTGGCCCCTTTAGACAGGAAGAGAATCTAAACAACATATAAAGGAATGAACCACAGTTCTTGTTTTGCTTATTTCACAGAGAGCTTCTCAGTCTGGCCTCCACACCACACAGACATCTGGCCTAGTTTCTGGCGTGTTCCACACTGTTGGCACTAGCCAGACCCCCATTGGTAGCTTTTCGGCAGATTGAGCATGTTGACTTGGCAGCACCCATCTGTGATCACTCTTAATAGCTTTTCAGCTTAGTGAACCCGTGGTCTCAGCTTTGTAACATTTATTCAGCTACACCAGCTCAGTTTTGGTTAGGGTAACCATAATCCTAAACCTTGAGAACAGTATGGCTATGCTAGTTCACCAGTAGACCAGCACTATACCAGCTCCAACCAGCATAAACTAGCCTGGACTAACATATTTTGGTTTAAGATGGATTTTTTTTAGCAGGGTACTACTTCCAGATTCTGAAGTGTACATCTGATGAACACTGTACCATCCCATGAGATCACAGGAGAAGAGTTGTGAATAGCAATGAAGCGACACTGGTAGGTCACATAGCAGTAACAACATAACGGATGTAGTATATTAGAATTTCATTCATACTACCCATTTTCACACTATACAAAACATCCATTTTAATGGTTGCAAAGTACGTTTCAAACCAAATGTAGTACATATTAGGCAATACACGATTTTGGGCGCAGCATTTGTTTACGGTTTGTGTATAGCCACAGTCCTAGCTCTTCCGGTATCCCATTTTGAATGACAAATACAGACCACTGCCACCTGCTGGTATGGAGAGTTATTTCCTCTCACGCAGATGCAGTACGTACATAGTCGTTGGCCATTGGCTGTAGCCTTTGCAATGTTTAAACACAAGGGCTGCGTCCAAAAATCGCATACTCGAGTAGGTACTTATTTTGAATAAGTAATTATAGAACATACTTTTTTAGTGGTCGTATAGTATAGTATGAATGTGTGTATTATGATTGTAATCTCGACGTAAAATATTTTGCTATGTTGTCTTTATGATATGACCTACTAGCATTAGTTACGTTGCTTCCCTGCCATTCATAAATCCTCTCCCGTGGCCTCATGGGATACTAGTAAAGTGTCCATCGTATGCACACTTCAGAATCTCGCCGGAAGAAGGTCATCCGGGTACTTTTTGCCTACTCTTTTATACTGTGAATTCAGACATCTTTTCTCACATACTGTTTTTCAGCTACTACTGTATATAGTGGGGAAGTATGCGATTATGGATGAAGCCAAGTTTTTGGTCCAGACGCAAGCGACATAAGTTGACACCACAGTCGCTACTAGTTCTTTGATCTTGGTTTGTTGTGTCTGGGCCTTTAGGAGCTGTCATATCATCAATCCTGCACCCGGACTCACAAAAGTTACGTAGCAATAGCATCTGTTTGGATCCTGCCATTTTTGGGCAATCTGCCAGTAAACAGACTGTGGGCATCTATACTAGTACATCTATAACTAAAAATAATACATTTCTGTCAAAGCTGTGACCTAGCTGTTAGCCTACATACTCTGACACGTTGAGCCGCAAGCGCTCATGCTGCTGATACGAGTACAAGTCTGGCAAATTTTGCTGGTCCTGTTCGTTCCTCTTCTCTTTTCCTACTAAACATCCATAAAAGTGGCAAAATGTGGTTGGTTTTCTTACTTCAAGTCTCTCCTTTCTTTCTGGCAATTGCCGATGAAGTTCCCGTACTGGCAGGAGTAGATGTGTGTGTGTAGCTGTATGAGGAATCGCTCATTGAACTCAAACGCACAGGGGAACTGCTGCATCAGCTGCCACACGCACTCCAGAAACTGGTCCATAACTGGGGAAACCTCCTTAGGGTCACCGTCAAGATGAGCGTACCTTAAATGTAAAAGATTTTATGGTAACACTATTACGACAGTCCACTTTAGACATTCTACTAACTATAAGTAACTTTGCAACTACATGTCAACTACCAGTTAGCGTATTTGTAGACTGTCTCTGCCAACACTATTTTAATGGTCCCAACAGACATTCTACTGACTACAAGTAACTTTGCAAGTACATGTCAACTTATTCTACTAACCTGAACCCTAACCTAACAGTCTACTAATACACTAATGAGAGTTAGTTGACATGTAGATGGAAATTAATGTGAGTTAGTTGACATGTAGTTGCAAAGTTACTTATAGTTAGTATCTAAAGTGTAACCTACTTTATTAATAAATGAAGATGAAATGTAATTATATAGTAGATTAAATAGTAGAAGTAAGGCCGTGTGTCCACCAAAGCGTTTTTAGCCAGCTGAAAACGCTAGCCGCTCTGCTGAAAACGCCTTGCTGTGAGCGCTTGAGAGCGTTTTGGCAGCGCAGCGTTTTTTTGCCAGTTGACACTCTTTGCTTGTTATGATACAGAATATCCGTGGAAGTGTTACTAGTATCTCATTTCACAGATAGTTTGTTTCTGTATTGACTCTATATAAAAATGCCACAAATGTAAAGTATTTTCTCTGGCTCTTATTTTAAATTATTTTGTTCCGTTATTATGCTTGTTGTCATCTGTTGACGTTGTACAAGCAGAATGTGGCGGTTGGTCGGTGCTGTATTTGTCGCGCCCCTCCTCCACTGTGATTGGACGGCTGGGTGAAAAGTGACAGTGATGAGCGCTGCGTTTTACTCAAAGTTGAACATTCTTCAACTCTCAGCGACCAGTAAAAACGCAGAGAGCTCAGCGCTTGAGCGTGAAATAGACGCTCAGCGCCTCGTTACTGTGCGTTCACACCGCCGCCGGCGAGAGCGTCAAAATTCGCTCTGGCCGTCCTGCCAACGATGCTGTAGAAAGATTCGTGGATGCTCTGACGCTGTGAACGCACAGTTACGCTCATGGCGTTCTAAAAATGCGGCGCTCCCATTGAAAACAATTGGATACGCCAGCCAGCCGCGTGAAAAAACGCTTTGGTGGACACACGGCCTAATGATATACTTCCTCTTTCAAAAATGATGTCATCATTTACCCTTATTTAAATTTCAAACTTTCCTTTTCTCAGATTTCATTCGCACTTTTGCATATTTCAAATCGGTGTGTCATATTACAAAACAAGAAAGGACCAGTGGTGTTGTCAAATTTAAATATGTGCGTAAACAAACTACTTTTCATCAGTAAATAACGTAAATATAAAAAATTATCGTATGACTTCAGAAGACTATGTAATATGTTGGAGAGTTGTATGGACCACTTTAATTATGCTTTTTTGCCTATGGGCATATAAGCTTTTGCTATAATATGGGAACATTCTAAAAAAAAAAAAAAAAAATAATAATAATAATATTATATATATATATATATATATATAAAAACTTATTTTGTGTCATAAGAAAATTTTCATTTTTTGGTAAACTGACCCTGTAGAATTTCATGCTTAGATCGTAGAGGCTCACCTAAAGCTTAGAGACACACAGTCTAACAGATACTGTGACTAAACCATGAGTCATGCAGTATACAGTTGTGGATTGAGTAATGAGGCCTTTGTGGTTTCACATATTATCCATGCACAACAAACCCAGTAGAGGAGATTCACAGAAAGCTGTTCTTCAATTCAATCATGCCATTCAATGAATACAAAAAACTCCAAGTCCAACATATGTGACTCATGCTGGCAAAATGAGTCGGAATGAGCAAATTTCCGAAAAACGTACAAATAAAGATACTTTTAGATGTTTAATTGCTATTTGGAGAATTGGAATCGCTAGACGAGGACTTAATGAACTAATTTTTGTGAAAACCTCAAAATCGAAATTTTTCACTTGTTTTGCCTGTAGTTTGAAATTATCCCGTGCGCATTCTGACTCCTTTTGCCAGCACGGGCCACATATGTGTCCAACGTCAGTCCAGAAACATGTAAATTCAAATGAAAAACACAAACCTGTGGGAAAACTTGTGTCCAAATGACACCCAGTCCTTTTCAATCAGAACCTATAAAGATGACTTGTGTTTAAATACTGACTAGTATCTCAAAAAATAAATGTTACAAATTTAGTCTTTATAGATGTTAGACTAGCACTGTTTTGAAAATCAAGTTATTATTACCATCAGTCCCTTGATAGTCCTGTAGTATGAATCTAGTAGTACACTAGCCACCGAACAGGCCTGAGCTGTTCTGTCCCACCCGTCTGAACAGTGCACTAGAACACTCACTCCATCCTCCGCCACTGCCTGTAGACACACATGAACAGAATAATCCATATGTGATTATGTCAATCATATGCTATTCGTACTTAGGTTTTCTAATTATAAAAAAAAATTATAAAAAAAAAAAAAAAATTATTGCCTTTGCAATGAAGACTCCAGCATCTAGTATAGCTTTGATGTGTTTTAGCCACCCAGAGTTCTCTAGACCCCACAGGAAATCACTCATGGTGGGAGCCACGAGATCACCAACTGCAACAAAGAGACAGAAAAGGTGAATTTTCATATAGATAGCAAGTGATCACCAGACAGGTATCTGCTGGTATAAGAGTAATAATGATTAATCTGTCTACCATCTATAAGCTTCTGTTGGCTGTTCCTCATGACATGGATGTTTTCTATGCCAATGAACTGCAGTTTTATGTTAGTGTAGTGATCTTCATTCTCGTAGCCCTTCCCTGCAGCACGATTAGCCATGGCATTCAGCTGAAAGTAGTTACAAACAGTGTTTTTTTAAAAACACAATACTGCTAGTATTTATGATTATTTACACTATGGTAAATTATGGAATTCTACTGGTATTGTTATGGTATGGTACATTATGATATAGTACATTACACTGAGAATTGGGGGGGGGGGGGGGTGTTACTATGCAAAAAAAATATATATATAATAATAATAATAATAATAATAATAATAATAATATTCTCTTTCAGTTATATATACAAAGCCAAATATATTTCTGGATACAAATATCAATATACACTACCTTTCAAAAGATTGGGGTCATTAACTCTTTCCCTGCCAGCGTTTTTAAAAAAAGTTGCCAGTCACCGCCAAAATTTTCATGGCCTCCAGAATATTTTGTTGTATGAATATCTGAACATGCAATATATCAAAATAAAGAAAAGAGCCTCTGTGTTTTATTTTATTCTGGCTTAATGCATTCTTTTTTAATCAACACTTGCATGTGGGTAAGTTTCATAAAAAAAGCAACATCTTAAGCAAAAAGCTGAGAAAATCAGGTTGTCAAAGACTATGTCTGGATCAAATTCAGAACAATGATCAAAACGTCGATGGAGTAGATCCATCAACACCCCCAAAGCTCCACAGTCCTATAGCTTGTCCTGGGTTGACATTTCATTCAGTAAGATTAGGCAGTTTTGATTTATATGCTGTTTAATGTTGATGAACGCACTATTTTACATATGCTTACATCTGCTATCGCTTGTTTCTGCTTCTTTTTCGCCTGTGTTTTGATTGGGAGATTCATTACTTTTTCAGATGTAATAGCGCCCCCTACCGTATAACAGTGAAAATACAGAAAGCCGGTTGGAAAATTCAGTCAATGGCGGGGAAAGAGTTAAAGGGGTCATGAACTGAGAAATCAAATTTTCCTTGAGCTTTTGACATATAAGAGGTCATCATACTATAAGAATATCCTGTAAGTTTCAGAACTGAAAACTTCCTTGTTAGTCCAATAAAAGCTTTTATTGACACCAGGCCCAGCAACGACAGGTTTTTCAAAGTGGGAATCTATGACGTCAAAGGGAGGCAAGCACCGCCTCTGCAGAAGAAGATCAACGCCTACTTCATCACTGCCTGTTTAGCCCCGCCCACCGATTCACGCATGACATGCAACAGAATAGGTAGCCTAAAAGTAACATAGGGCTACGTGATGTTAAACCAGATCGAGCTACCAAGCAATAAACATGCCGTTGAGGATTACAAAATATTGTGCAGTGCCTGGGCTCGACAGTAATGCAACATGTAAGTAACTGTGTTAATTCTAATGCCTGATCTGAAATTTAATGATTCGTATACAGTCAGATGTTCTTTGTGTGTCAGTAAATCAAACCAGTGACTAAACATCAACTTGCGTTGTTTCTCTTAGTAGGATGAAAATCTGTTATTTAACAGTGATTAAATTCTATAAAGAAAGCTCCCTTTGCAATCGTTGTAGCAGCGCGCGCTGCAGCTGTCAATCAAATGGCGAGAGTTTATCAGTGACACGTTTATCAGTGACTCCCGATTTATTCAACAAATCTCTTAACTATATCACATTTGCACTGTTAGTGAAGGTGAAAGCATTCGTTAGTGTACAGAAACTGAGTTGCAATGATGAGATCACTGCTTTCATGCGCTCAACATGTATGTGATCGGCTACAATGTTCATCTCTGCAACCTTTCATGCCACGATCTGAATATAATGCCATAGATCTAAATGTAATGCAACACTTTTCACGATTAGTTAACCATGAGAGCTGTAATACTAAAAACACGCTAAAGAGAGAGTAATACTATTTCAAATGGAAAGACGTTAGCCAATCACAGCAGTGGGCGTTTACACTGAACTCTCACAGCAGACACGCCCCTTAAAACAGAGCGTTCAAACCAGAGGGCTAAAATCAGGGTAGGAAAAATGCCTTTTATTTATAAATTATGACAATTTTTGATGTAAAAAGCATTCTAACATCATAACTGCACCCCAGGAAACATTATAAAACAATAAAACAACACAGTTCATGACCCCTTTAAGAATAAAAAGGGGGGGGGGGGGGGGTGAGAAAAGACATTCATACTTTTATTCAGCAAAAATGCATTAAATTCATCAATAGTAACAGTAAAAACTTTTAAATTGTTACAAGGACAATTCCTTTTCTTTTTTTTTAAATGCTGTCTTTTAAACTTTCTATTCATCAAATAATAAATGCATCAGTTTCCACAAAAAATATTAAGCATATAAAAATGATTTCTGAAGGATCATGTGACACTGACAACTGGAGTAATGATGCTGAAAATTGAGCTTTTCTATCACAGGAATAAATTACATTTTAAAATATATTCAAATAAAAAACAGTTGTTTTAAATTGTAATAACATGTCAAAATTAAATGTTACTGTTTTTACTGATCAAATAAATGCAGCATTTGTTAACATAAAAGACTTATTTAAAAAAAAAAAACCCAAAAAAAAAACCCAAACTTTTGAATGGTAGAGTATAAACAGACGGACGAATAGACAGATAGATAAGAAAACTTTCAAACTACCCCATCTAAATCTCAACAGCTTGTCCAACCTGTTTTTCGTTTGTTTTTGTTTTTTTTTGTTTTTGTGTGTTTGTGTGTGTGTTTGTTTGTTTGTTTGTTTGTTTGTTTGTTTGTGTGTGTGTGTGTGTGTGTGTGTGTGTGTGTGTGTGTGTGTGTGTGTGTGTGTGTGTGTGTGTGTGTGTGTGTGTGTGTGTGTGTGTGTGTGTGTGTGTGTGTGTGTGTGTGTGTGTGTGTGTGTGTGTGTGTTCTAATTTCTCACCTTTGGCCTTGTGTCCACCACATACATGTACTCGCTGACAGGGTTTGACTTCATAATGGCCTGCAGCATCTGCTCATCATCTGAGGAGCGTGCACTGAAACCAGAAAGAGGCTGACTGCTCCGACAGATTGACGCCTAGATAAGCAATGGTGTGAGAATTTTAAAAGTGGGGAGGTGAAGACAACATATTAAGCTTAGTGTAAAAAGTAAAAGCTTTTATCATTATTTTTGCAGTTACACTGGTGTCTCTGTGGTAGTAGGAGAGAACAGGAAGACGTCCTCGACTCCGGAACTTGGCACTGCCCACAATGACAGCAGGAGAGGCTGACTTTGGCACATACAGCTCCGACGGGTAAGTGTCACACAACTGCCAATCAAAATATTCGGATTACAATTATTGTTTTATATTCCTACGGTCAACAGTGGCCCTGTTTAAGAAACATTCCTGTGCTTTGATTTTTTTATCTCAAAATATTATAATTTGCTCTGCCTCTGAGACCGTCAGCTCTGGACTTGCCAAGTAGTGATACATGCTTTTGTAGAAGCAGCATTTCAATTTTATTTTTTACATATCGTGTTTACTAGCCAAACCCCCAATGAAGAACTGCACTACCCATAATCCTAGTGAAAAATCCACCAATCAGAGGTGTCACTGTTAACATCATTAGCTTGATTACTACGAGATTCAGGATAGCTTTTATTTTCCACAGAAGAAAGCAAGCCATAGTTTTGAAACTACAAACAAGAATTTAAATTTTTGGGCGAACTATACCTTTAAGTACATAATCTTCTACCCTTGTTCAGTTTTCATATACATCACAAACAGAAAAAAATCCACACATTTAATATTGCTTTTGGTAGTGTAATTTAAGGCATAAAACTCAATGATCTCTGAAATTTTGTGGAAAAGGAAATCATGTTTATTGACCCTGATGATTAACAGGCATCTGAGCTCATACTGACTCTGTGCTCATGATTGGCTGCTGTGACATGCCAGAGGTTACTGGGTATTCCCATTCGAATGAATTCAGCCTTCAGGTCGATGAAGGCCCAGGCCTTTTCCCTTAACTCTTTATCCAAGTTAGGGTTAAAAGAGAGGCAAAACAGCTCTCCATAGCGCTCTGCAAAAGAAAGAGAGACACAAGTAAAAGTTAATGAGTGTGTGGGTCCCATGGGCGAAACTCACAAAGCTGTATAGAACTGTGCTCTGACGTTGCCCAAATTTCACAGACGGTGTATTTCATAATGCACTGTGAAGCAACAGATAAGATCTAGAATTGTCTAAGCAAAAAAGCCACAGTGTTCACTTTTCACAGAAGAAAATGCAAATGTACGGATCATTAACCATGCTTCGCCAAATCATATGCGAGTAAATTTATTACATGACTTCCAATGGAGGCTCACAGCTGACAAGACACTAGTTTAAACTATTTCTAATAAAATTTTTGCAATAGAAAAATAATGTAAAAATGCTACAGTAAAAACCTAATTATTGGTTAACTGTAAGTCACCTTACCATATACGGCGAAACACTGTAAATGGCTTAACATTGCATCATATGTAACTTTAAATGTAAAAAAAAAAATATATATATATATATATATATATATATATATATATATATATATATATATATATATATATATATATATATATATGGTTTTTCCAATTTACGGTGAAAAACATTAAAAGGACATTTCCAGAAGCCTCAGTGTGATATCACATACGATTCTATTTGATTTAACTAATTTTGTGTCTTCTTTTTGTCATCAGTAATGCACATCAGGGAGTTTTGTGTTACATTTTCTATTATTTATTTATTTTAGTGTATTTACCTGATGGTGTTTTGTATGTGTCTATGACCCTGTGCATTTGAGAACTGGCCATATATGTCATGTCATGTGACTTTCGATTTTACCACCAATATTATTATGGTGGTTATCACTACATTTTAAGGTACAAAGCAGGTTTTGTTCTTCAAGTAAATTGGTATATATTATCATAATGTAATAAATTACATGTTATAAGTTGTAAAATATACAAATCACCAATTTCTCAACCTGAAACACCTCAATAATACCTGAAACATTGTCACCATATTTTTTTACGGTGAATTTCTGGCAACCACAGCTATACATTCAAAGGGTTAGTTCACCAAAAAAAAAAAAAAAAAAAAAGACTTTATTCAACAATTTCTTCTCGCCTGTGTCAGTCTCCTACGCAGTTTATATTGTAAATACAGTGCAGCACTTCCGAGTTCTACGTCAGAACGGTGGCTCAGACTGACACAGAATTTTTATTTCTGGGTGAACTGGGTATATTTTACTTGACTATCCACAAAACATACTTTCTGATCCTAAAAAAAAAAAAAAAAAAAAAATCTATGAACTAAACCCTAAAAGATGAATGAAAGCCAATATACATGCTGTGCAACCTTTTAAAGGGGTGGTTGATTATGATTTCACTTTTTTTAACTTTAGTTAGTGTGTAATGCTGCTGTTTGAGCATAAACAACATCTGCAAAGTTACGATGCTCAAAGTTCAAAGAAAAGGGAGATATTTTCTTTTAAAGAAATTGCATTTTAAGGACTACAACGAGCTTCTCGTGGGTTAATGACATCACTAACCCTAAAATTTACATAAACCCTGCCCCCGGGAACACGCAACAAAGGCCATGTTGAGAAGAGGAACTTGAGTAGTGTTGTTGCCATACCGTCAAAACGCTGAACCTTCCTGAACATTATAATCCAAATATAGCTCTCTGTGCTGCACATTTTACGGAGGACAGCAGTTCCCACTTTAAAAGCAGCAACTGTTGTTTATGGGCCACAACCTGTAAGTTACCTAATTGATAATTCAAATTTATCCGACAAACACCTACAAACTTCTTTTTAATCCCACTAGCGAACTTCAAATGTTGGTGTTTGTTGGCATTTAAGTGATCAGTGTAAATACAGGCGCGCTAAACATGGTTCTGTGTTTGATAAGGCCACTGTAATAAATCCATGATTAGTCTTTGTAATGGTCTCATCGTTCTGGCGACAGATATTTGGCTACACTCGTTGTATAAAGACAAAACTAATGGTGCTATACAGTCACTATAGATCCAGTCTGTAATCAAATAATCCCTTCGAGAACTGTAGTATCATTTATTAGAACGATTATATGAAAAAAAAGGCTACAAGGCAATCATGTATTCTGCTGTACTAAAAGCTTTAATAAGGCTACAACCGTATATCAAAAGCTAACATTAGTAGCAGGACAACGTGCACTAGGCGGTTAGCGAATCACAACTCACGGGGCCAGCTAACCAATCTGAGCCCATTGCGTATTTCTGAGGGAGGGGCTTCATAGAACCAGGAAGCTATCCGGCCGTTTTTACAAGAAGGGACACAGCGGTAAGTAAAATATGTGAAAAATAATATGTGTTTTTTTAAAAACGAAGCATGAACCCATGTTACAGTGCACCCCATAAACACAATCAAGCCTTCGAAAAAAGCTGATCAACCAGCCCTTTAAAAGAATATGAATAGGTGACTTTTTTGCACCATGTTTAGCATTACATTTTTTGGGGTACTTATAATATGCATTTTACTTCACCTGGGCGTGAAAGACGGGTGAGGGAAGCCAGCACATCTACACAGTCCTTCTCCTGTGGGATCAGCAGTCTGTAAACATGGAAGTTCTTACAACGGATAATGAGAGGGCTTCCTGATGGATTTGTCGGGAGTCTCTCCACATTACTCATTAAACTGTGCAGAACCTAGCGGAACAAGAGAGGTCTTTAGTGCCCGAGTTTAGAACTCTGGAATCATATTTATATTTTTAGGACCTTCTTGTCTAGACATAAACATAGATATACAAATAATAAAATAAAAAAAATAATAATAAAAAAAAAAAAAAGATTTACAGCAGATAAAAAGCAGAATAAGGCAACAACAAATGCAGTTGATTATAGCAATTTATAGAAGACCAGTTAACATAGTGGATGACTTGTGTCATTGTAGTTTAAACAATTGGGGTCATTTTCAGGAGGAAGCTTGATGTTTGCATGGAAGGGTTTCGATTCCTACCCAGGTCTCTTTGCGGGCCTCCGAGTTCTCTACGAATATAGTGTGAGTAGAGGAGAGGTATAATGTTCCCACCATAGACTTCCTAGGGGTCAATTTATCAAACATGCGCACATTTTCCACCTGGAAAACAACATATAATAATTTCTGTAAATGCTACAAACATTGTGATATACATTATATATTGTCAATTGAAAAAGAACATCCTACCCTACCAAAAAATATAATGGGTCATGCTAATTATTTTGCAATAATTACAATCATAATCATTTCTCCCACTTAACATATTCTAAAACCTACATTTAATGAGGAAATGAGGCATAGCTAGGGCCAGATCATCCATGTACTTGTTCTAACCTGGACTAATTTGCCCTTGATTACATTAAAATAGTAAAATATGATACTAAAGAGCATGCATTTAAAATGAAATGTCATCTGCTGACTCTCATGGTGCATCAGTAGTGCTCAGGCAGAACCATTATTCAGATCTTGTTACAATGCACTCGAATAGATGAAAGAAAATGGGGGCTGCATTGTGGCCTATCATTGGGCTTATTCTGTTAAACCATATATTTTACAAAAGATTGATTTGGAAAACAATATTACGGTTTTTCCAAAGCATATGTTATTCAAAATGAAAGAAATACAAAGGATGAATGTTGCATTGTGAGATATTATTAAACACCGGGTCCGGGACATAAAGGACATCAGCAGTACCTTTGGTGTTCTGATGTGCTCCATTCTAGAGACGCCCGTCCAAATGATGCGCAGAAAATTAATCCCAACCGACCGGGGTAGCGGCTCTTTATCACGTCAGAAGAACAGAGCAAGGCGTCACATGCTAGTTAAAAGAACATCATTAGACAATGGGATGGCCCGCTGGTAGCGTAATTCAAGCCATGGTTCAGGTCAAAGTGAGGAGATCCGCCGTGCGCTCAGACTGGTACACGGTGGACAACACAGAGCGCATACGCGCACTAGCACGAATCCTACTATGGCGACGGCTCGGCGTATGAATATTACCTACATTGTGTGACGTTAGTCCAATAATCCTCACTGATTGGTTGAAATGCAGATAGGTGGGTGGGCCCTAGTTAGAGGGCGAATTAACGATTCTCACTTTGAGGAGAGTGGTGTGGTTTGTGAATTTTAAATAAGCTACGTTACTGGACGCTTTAAGAAGGTAACCAAGCAATGCCATACAGAACTAGGCTATTTCATATTTTATGATCTAAATCCCTCGCTATAGTAGGATTCGTATTTCGCATTACCGTGGATTATTTCACAAAAGCGCATGAACAAGCATCTCGTCTGTATCCTTTGAAATGAAGACTATCGCCCGTGGAAATAATAAAGACTAACGTTAGGGATAAGAATATAGGTTATAGTTGTATTTTAAGCGACACTCTATGTAAGGTTCCGAATAAAGATCTGTATCATTTGAATAGTTGTACTGATTGATGTTTATAGTAGGATTTCAATGATTTACAGTGATTCGATCATTTAATTAGGATTTAGTTGATTTCCAGTCACAATGTTATAATAGCTGAGACTGAGTCACACACAGTTTTGTCTTTTATCATGTGATTTCAAGCACAGTATTTTGTGCTGTTGCATTTGTACATTTTGTAATAATATCACATGCACCACGTTTCACAATTTAACTTAAGTAATTTTATAGCGGCCTTTTATCATATGATGCATTTCCAACATTAATAGCTTCTTTAATTATATGATCACTCTTTTCATAGAAAAAACATCTGATTTTACGTGATAATTTTACGTTACGATAAAAAATTGTTGTTTCTGCGGATGCAACATTTGTCCAGAAGGTGGCGATAAATTACAGCCGTCATCCGTGAATACTACTTTTAAAAGCTCATAAAGCAGATGGTAACGTTTTCCCTTTTGCAAACTATTATTAAAAAATAGAATAAATCTTTATTTCTTTTAAGTACAGAATTTTGAGGATCAGAGAATATCATCATATCACACAGGAGGTGCTGGTCGTTATATATATTCAAAAGCTGTTGCCTATTCTTTTGGTTTAGTTTAAAACTTCACTGTTTTTATACACTTTTTTAACTGCCAGTCATATTTCTTGAAAACCAATTCTATTCCTGTTAACAGCTTCGAAAACTGGGACGTATACACCAGGTTTATATAACTGACCTTCAGAGTCTAGTGTGTGTTGCTTATTTGTTGATATTGATTCTGATAAATGCTTAGGCGTGCATTTTCAACACCAACTTTTTTTATTTATTTATTATTATTATTATTTTATTTGCAATTATAAACTAAATGGGTTTCAACGAGAAAACGACAACTAACGTTACGTACATTTTGAACACTTTCATTTTTTTCAAGCAGTAATGTCATTTGTTTGATTTCAGCAAATCGCAGAGATCAACGCAGACAACTCGATTCATATTCATGAGCCCAACAGCCTGTCAGGCAGTCTCTACTGTATGTGAAGAGTGTGAGGAGGTAAGACGAGAGCAAAAATAAAATAAGAATAAAAATAAATCGTCTTTGACTATCGTTAGGTTAATGTTTTTAAATAGACAGAATTTATAGATGCTGCTCTTAATCTATGACACCACAAAGTTTTGTTTAATTGGAGAAATATGCATTTTCACACCCGCCTCAAACTCTCGCCATTGGTTGCTGTGGCGGGCTGGTCGACATAGGCAGTGGTTTATACTTCTCAGGAGAATCAACCTGCGTATGGTTTACTTGTTTGTCTCTGTAAATTAAACTTAGAAAGGCTTTACAGTCTATTATCTGTAGCAAAGACTTTTTCTGTAGGCAGTATTAAGAAAATACTCCAGCTGATGTTCCAGCCATTGCTGTATGTCATGATGGACAACTCGCTGTGGCAGTATCTTTCCTCTGTCAGGATACAGAACATAGTTGCTTACGCCCGATCTTCGCTTTGTCCTCTTTTCTCACAGATGTAGAAAAGTAGTTTTTGTGGAAAGAAAAAAAGTTTGGCAGCATATTTACATATTTATCTTCACAGTTGAAAACAGTTGTGCTCCTTAATGTTCTTGTAGAATCCCTAAACTATATATTTTTTTCAGGATTTTTTTGATGAATAGAAAGTTCATTTATTTAAAATATAAATCTTTTGTAACTTTGTAAATGTCTTTACTGTCACTTTGATCAATTTAATGTGTCTTTGCTGCAGCACTGTGCAAAAGTCTTAGGCACATTAGTATTTTCACAAAAGAAAATGGTTTTAAGCCAGTTATTTATATCTTTTGCTGTAGTATATCAGTAGGAAATATCAGTTTGCAATAATGCACGGCCCCATGTTGCAAGGATCTGTACACAATTCCTGGAAGCTGAAAACATCCCAGTTCTTGGATGGCCAGCATACTCACCGGACATGTCACCCATTGAGCATGTTTGGGATGCTCTGGATCAGCGTATACGACAGCGTGTTCCAGTACCTGCCAATATCCAGCAACTTCGCACAGCCATTGAAGAGGTGTGGACCAACATTCCACAGGCCACAATCAACAACCTGATCAACTCTATGCGAAGGAGATGTGTTGCACTGTGTGAGGCAAATGGTGGTCGCACCAGATAGTGACTTTTTTTTGGACCCCCTGGGACCCCCCAGCTCCCTCCAAAGATTTTCTGTTGGGTTCAGGTCTGGAGACTGGCTAGGCCACTCCAGGACCTTGAGATGCTTCTTACGGAGCCACTCCTTAGTTGCCCTGGCTGTGTGTTTCGGGTCGTTGTCATGCTGGAAGACCCAGCCACGACCCATCTTCAATGCTCTTACTGAGGGAAGGAGGTTGTTGGCCAAGATCTCGCGATACATGGTCCCATCCATCCTGCCCTCAATACAGTGCAGTCGTCCTGTCCCCTTTGCAGAAAAGCATCCCCAAAGAATGATGTTTCCACCTCCATGCTTCACAGTTGGGATGGTGTTCTTGGGGTTGTACTCATCCTTCTTCTTCCTCCAAACACGGCGAGTGGAGTTTAGACCAAAAAGCTCTATTTTTGTCTCATCAGACCACATGGCCTTCTCCCATTCCTCCTCTGGATCATCCAGATGGTCATTGGCAAACTCCAGATGGGCCTGAACATGCGCTGGCTTGAGCAGGGGGACTTTGCGTGCGCTGCAGGATTTTAATCCATGACGGCGTAGTGTTACTAATGGTTTTCTTTGAGACTGTGGTCCCAGCTCTCTTCAGGTCATTGACCAGGTCCTGCCATGTACTTCTGGGCTGATCCCTCACCTTCCTCATGATCATTGATGCCCCACGAGGTGAGATCTTGCATGGTGCCCCAGACCGAGGGAGATTGACCTTCATCTTGAACTTCTTCCATTTTCTAATAATTGCGCCAACAGTTGTTGCCTTCTCACCAAGCTGCTTGCCTATTGTCCTGCAGCCCATCCCAGCTTTGTGCAGGTCTACAATTTTATCCCTGATGTCCTTACACAGCTCTCTGGTCTTGGCCATTGTGGAGAGGTTGGAGTCTGTTTGATTGAGTGTGTGGACAGGTGTCTTTTATACAGGTAACGAGTTCAAACAGGTGCAGTTAATACAGGTAATGAGTGGAGAACAGGAGGGCTTCTTAAAGAAAAACTAACAGGTCTGTGAGAGCTGGAATTCTTACTGGTTGGTAGGTGATCAAACATGCAATAAAAGGATTTTTGTTTTAGATTCCACCTCTCACAGTTGAAGAGTACCTATGATAAAAATTACAGACCTCTACATGCTTTGTAAGTAGGGAAACCTGCAAAATCAGTAGTGTATCAAATACTTGTTCTCCCCACTGTACGTCTATTAGTGCTGTCAATCGATTAAAAAAAATTAACGAATTAATCGCACGTTTTTCTGTAATTAATCGTGATTAAAAACATCAAAGTTTTTAATATTTTTATATTGTAATAATTTCACGGTTACTCTCCAAATTAATGTAGAAACAACTTAAAGACAGTATATTTTAAATATTTGTTGTAATGGCATCTTTTTATGAATGAAGGCCAGTATCACTGATACTAGCATTAGTGACTGCTGTCACTTCAGATCTGCTGCTGCCGAACATGACGCGGATCTAACTCTTTATGGTCATTTAAGACATTATTTAACTCATTTAAGACTGCTCTTATGAGAATACTCGACAAAATGGGCATTGTAGCTAGACTGAGTAAACCCAGCCTGATCTGCCAGCGATTTGATTTCGCCCTGCAACTCAGTCTGGAAACCTGTACATTCATTTCTACTGCTTCTGTTACACTTTTGCGGAAACCAGTCACAGACTCGCTTATCCACCTGACGCGCTAACACGATGGTTTAACACGATGACGGATAGAGAAGCAATGGGTCGTTGCCCGTTGATCACGCCTTTTGTGGTCTGATTGGTTTGAAGGCCTATCCAATTGACAGCTTGCCCGTTGATCACGCCTTTTGTGGTCTGATTGGTTGAAGGCCTATCCAATTGCGTACAGAGTCATTTGAATTATGTTTGTTTATCATGCCTCTTGTGCAGTAGAAAATACAGAGCAGACTCCCCAGACCAATGTTCAGTCTTAAATTGAGCTTGGTCTGGTGATAGCCAGACAACATTGTGGCATATTTCTGTGTGTTATTGTTCGTTCAAGCGTGAAAGAGAACTCGATTCTGGCACGGAACAGGCCAGAAGAATGACCCAATTTATGAACCAAATGAAGTTTACATGTTATTTGAACTTTTGGAAATTACACTTTTATATACATTTTAATTGTGCTCTAGAAGATGTCTTAAAGTGACCCAACGTACCTGAATTCACCCTATATACTGCTTCACTAGATAAGTTAACAGGCCTTAACAACTTTATTAATGACTTGTTTTTTGTTGAGTAAATATTATTAGTAACTCTATCCGCTGAAGTCTATGGTCAGGTTGAATGCCCATGTCCACAGGTCTCTGAGAGCACTGGATGTTTCTATATAGGTTCTTAGTTTAATACAAGGAGCCTGGGAAACATATGATCTGCAGACTGCTGGAACATGTGCATGGGTGGTCAGGACAGTGTCTGTGCTTCCTTTCTGTTTAAGTGAAGATGGATGCTGCTATTTCTTTACTGAATGCAGTAACCAAATACCTTTAAAAGAATGTTAGAGATTGGACCTAAAGGAGTATTGTCCATGTATGTTTCAGGGGTGTGTGTAAACTGATAAAAATGATTCTGTGGTGAAGTAAATACTACAGAAAAAACAAATGTAATTTCTACATGAAAAAGTTAGTTCAGGCACGAATTACAAAAAGAAAGTAAATTCTATATTAGCACTCAATTTAAGCTTGTAGAAATAAATATCAACGTTATAAAATTAAGTAAAACTACTCAACTTTTCTGATGTACGGGGTTTGAATAAATAATGAGGTTGATTTTTCGCTGGTTTCCAGCTGTATTTACACTGTTTTATCATTGATTTTGTTGTTAGGTTTAGTAACTTGCCATTTTGTGACATTTGGAGTTCATTTTCTACTCAAAATGACACATTCATACTCAAAAACGATCCATCGAATGTTACTGTCACTGTGTAATGTGTACCAAGTATTGAGGTGTCTGTTTTCAGGTGCTGCGTTACTACTATTGCACTGAAAAAAATAACTTGTAGGATTTACTTGATAAAATCCTCATAACAATTTGCACTAACACATTTTAAGTAAATATTAGTGCTACTGCTCTGTACAACTTACACGTTATTATCAAGTAAAATCTACTTACTATTGAACTTAACATTCATAAAGAAATTAAGTAAATATTACTTAATTATATTTAATTTTACATATAGCATTAAGTAAAATCTACTTAACTAAGTTAAGCAAATTTAACAAAATTAACTTTTTACTCAAATAATATAACACTGAGTTAAATCAAGTGTTTAAAGTGTATGCTTTACTTAGAAACATCTAAATAAATAACGCAATAGATATTGTGTAGTCACCATATCTACATAAATAACATGATATCCACCCAGAGACTTCAACACCAGTATCAGAAAAGTTGAGTGGGTTTTACTTAATTTTATATCGTTGATATTTACGCTTTAAATTCTACAAGCTTGAATTGAGTACTAATATAGAATTTATTTTGTTTTTTTCAATTCTTACCTGTTTCAATAATGTTTACATTTGTTTTTTCTGTAGTATTTACTTCACCACAGAATCATTTTTATCAGTGTATGTAGATATGGTGTCTACACAATATCTATTGTGTTATTTACTTAGTTTTTTCTAAGTAAAGCATACACTTGGTTTAATTCAGTGTTATATTTTTTTTTCAGTGTAGTTTAAATCCCAAGGATGATGCGTGGGGCAGAATGAACGATGATAATAGACTTTAATTAACACAAAATGCATTAAAACTACACAAGGAGCATAAACATTTACACAGAACACTAAACAGAGGAAAAAAAGGTCTTAAATACACAGGGCTACATGATTAAAGGGGTCATGAACAGCGTTGTTTTATTGTTTTATGATGTTTCCTGGGGTGCACTTATAATGTTAGAATGCTTTTTACATCAAAAATTGTCATAATTTATAAATAAAAGGCACTTTTCCTACCCTGATTTTAGCCCTCTGGTTTGAACGCTCTGTTTTAAGGGGCGTGTCTGCTGTGAGACTTCAGTGTAAACACCCACTGCTGTGATTGGCTAACGTCTTTCCATTTGAAATAGCTAAGTATTACTCTCTCTTTTAGCGCGTTTTTACTATTACAGCTCTCGTGGTTAACTAATCGTGAAAAGTGTTGCATTACATTTAGATCTATGGCATTATATTCAGATCGTGGCATGAAAGGTTGCAGAGATGAACATTGTAGCCGATCACAGACATGTTGAGCGCATGAAAGCAGTGATCTCGTCATTGCAACTCAGTTTCTGTACACTAACGAATGCTTTCATCTTCACAGTGCAAACGTGATATAGTTAAGAGATTCGTTGAATAAATCGGGAGTCACTGATAAACTCTCGCTGTTTGATTGACAGCTGCAGCGCACGCTGCTACAACGATTGCAAAGGGTGCTTCCTTTATAGAATTTAATCGCCGTTAAATAACAGATTATTTTCATCCTACTAAGAGAAACAACGCAAGTTGACGTTTAGTCACTGGTTTGATTTACTGACACACAGACAAAGAACATCTGACTACATGAATAATTACATTTCAGATCAGGCATTAGAATTAACACAGTTACTTACATGTTGCATTACTGTCGAGCCCAGGCACTGCACAATATTTTGTAATCCTCAACGGCATGTTTATTGCTTGGTAGCTCGATCTGGTTTAACACCACGTAGGCCTATGTTACTTTTAGGCTACCTATTCTGTTGCATGTCATGCGTGAATCGGTGGGCGGGGCTAAACAGGCAGTGATGAAGTAGGCGTTGATCTTCTTCTGCAGAGGCGGTGCTTGCCTCCCTTTGACGTCATAGATTCCCACTTTGAAAAACCTGTCGTTTGGTGGGCCTGGTGTCAAAAAAAGCTTTTTATTGGACTAACAAGGAAGTTTTCAGTTCTGAAACTTACAGGATATTCTTATAGTATGATGACCTCTTATATGTCAAAAGCTCAAGGAAAATTAGATTTCTTAGTTCATGACCCCTTTAATGGAACAGGGGACAGGTGTGAACTAATCATAAACCATGACAACTAATGATAAACTCAAACACAGGCAAAACATTAACAGGGCAAAACATGACTAGAAACTAAACATGACCGTGACATTATGCACCTAGCTAGGCTAGGTTATTTATATCTGTCTCTTTAAAGAACAACTAGCTATTGAGTGTGTGTGAGTGTGTTGGAGGGTGTTAAAATGCTTTGGACAGATAAAGAGTGAAATTAAAGCCCTGATATCTAGACTGTTGGCTAGATCCACTTAAATATAATTTTCCATTTAGTTTTATCTGTGCTGACATTTGAAATATTTGGTTAAGAATTATGAATTTACACTTATTTTCAAAAATAAAGAATAAATCAACACATTTGCAGTCCTATACAGCACTTGTATGTGTGCTTGGTTGATTGACAGTGATTGGCCGATTCAGTTCTGACAGCTTGATAGTACAATTTCCGTTTTCATTTTAATAGTGAATTTTGAGTTTACATGAAAAGTTTTCTTTTAATTTCAGCAAATTTATGTACACCTTAAGCCTTGGGACTTAAGCCTTGTCTGTGAAACTGGGGGTCAGAGATACACTGTTAACTGTCATCTCTCAAAATGGTACAGGAGAAATTGGAGGCAAACACAGTTACACAGCACTCTGATAACATGTACTGAATGTCAGTGGTTACAGCTGCGGTTATGGTCACTGGCTGGGGTTTGTGTGCATGTTTCGTTGTAGTTATCTGTTTTTCTACACATAGTGTGTTATGCGTTAAAGTTTTTTTTTTCTTGCTGAATGACATTGGTTCATTGTAACCAAGACTGTACGTTTACGAATTGAATATTAACTAGTTGGCTGTGTTGTGAAGTGGACAGAACATTATCACTTTTTTATCACACTTTTTTGGTTTGTTTGTGTGTGTGTTTTGTCTCAGTGCATGTCAGCAGTGTTTTCCTGGTGTCTAACATGATAAGCTTGGCATGAATTCACAGAGTTTATCTGGAAAACCAGCTATGAGACTGAAGATACCGTAGTCTATTATTGACCACTTGACCACAGTTCAGTGATAAGTCAGCTGTCTCACACCACTACTAAGCCAGAATTTCATACTTGTTGGTGTGCTATTTTAACTTGGGCCAATAAGCAACCGCCCATAATACCCCAGCAACTATATAGCATTGTGAACAGTTAAACACATCACATAAGCAAAAGTTTAGTTTCTTATACTCTCCTCAATGTTTAATATCTCTTTGACTGTAAAGGCCCATTCACACCAAGGACGATAACTATAAAGATAACAATAAAGATATAGTTCTAAAAATCGTTCTCAATATTAAAGAATAGCAGAGTTCACACTACAGCGTTAACAATATCGTTGGAATCACTTTCAGAACGATTTTATCCAGCTGATGAACGATAAAAACATTGACAGCCAGTCAGAATCCAACCTGCTGTAATGAGCTCGAGCATTTAAAGTGACATACAAGCATGCGCTTAGAATAAACAGAACGATATCGTCTGCTGGTGTGGACGCTAATATAGTTATAGTTATCGTTCTTGATGTATATTTGTGTGATTTAAAGTACGTCCTAATTTGCGTACTTATGCACTATTTTATTTAGTTTTGTAGTACAAATAGTGCGAGTAGTGTGTTCACACTGAAAATTCCAAAAAGAGAAAATGCACTTAAAATACCTGGATGATGCACTTAACCGAAAAAATTAAGTGTGGAATGTCACTTCATGCACTCAACTGTTGCAGCTTTATTTACTTAGCCCCTCCCCCACACACTATCAGACTCCAATGTTGAATGACAAAATAACCTTATAAAGTTCATACACTACATGGTTGAGTACATAGTGCATAAGTACATAGTGTATAGTGCGTCATTTGGGATGCAACTTTAGTCTTCAGAAGCAAAAACTATAATACTATTGTTTTGGTAAATAAAGTAGATTTTGCAAGTAGACAGTAGTATTACAAATAGAGCGACCAAGTAAACTGACTTGCCTTAAAAGGACTTTTGTACACTTTTTTGTAATTTCTTCATAAATGCCAGAAAACGATCATTAGCTATTAGGATAAGAAAACTTGAGACTTTCGTTATATTGACGAATTTGGTTAAACCAAAATTGTTTTGACCATGTTGAGTATCACTATATTCAATATACAGTACACTACTGTTCAAATGTTTGGAGTCGCCAAGTCTCACCAAGGCTGTGTTTATTTTAAATACAGTAAAAACAGTAATATTGTGAAATTACACAAATTACAGCCATTACTCCAGTTTTCAGTGTCACAGAAAGCATTCCAATATGCTGATTTGGTGCTCAAGAAACATTTCTTATTATTATCAATGTTGAAAACGGTTCTGCTGCATAATATTTTTGTGGAAACCGTGATATTCAGGATTCTTTGATGAATAGAAAGTTCAAAAGAACAGCATTTATTTGAAATAGAAATCTGTCGCTTTTGATCAATTTAATGAATTCTTGCTGCTAAAAAGTATTAATTTCATTAAAAAAAAAAATCTTACTGACCCCAAACTTTTGAATGGTAGTGTACAAAAAAATTATATGGTGACAATATGATTGTGGTCATTAGGGGTCCTATCACACACCCGGTGCAATGTGATGCCAGGCGAGTGTTTTTTGCTAGTTTCAGCCCAACGCAGTCATCATTTTTACGTCCAGCGCCACGTTATTTAAATAGCAAATGCATGCACACCCATCTGTTCCCCCATGGGCGTGCTGGTCTCGCTCGCAAATTCCGCCATGTAAATAGCGAATCCGCCATGGTGCAAGCGCAACTGGCTTTTAAAGGGAATGTGAAATGAGACTCTGATTGGTTTATTGCACGTTACGCCCAAAACACACCCATGACTCATTAAGAGACTGTGTACAACCCTTTTGGACCATGCGCTTGGCGCGCCGGCCTTTTTTTTCCTTCGTTAAACTAGCAAAAGTGGATTCGGACACGCCATAAGTGCACCTGCGCTTAGATCGTTAAAATAGGGCCCAAAGTGTATCACACTCTCCAAAGGATTTGTGAACTCAATATACGTGCATTTGGCTGGATTATCACTGTTAATCTGAGCAGATTTGTGTGGGTTTTTAATCTCCCATTTTGAGTTAAGACCAACTTTAGTGAAACTGGCACATTTTACATTGTCTTTTGTTTGTCATATCATCACCATCTTTCTCTCTCTCTCTCTCTCTCTCTCTCTCTCTATATCTCTCTTTCTCTCTCTCTCTCTCTCTCTCTCATCCACCAGGTCTAAAACTGCACAGACAGACTCTTGGCTGCTTAGCAACCATGCATTCTGATACACACAGGAGGGCCCCATATTTCTACAGAAGTTGTAGCCAGGAGGAGGTAATCTGCCCACCCATACACTCCCTAACACACACACACACAGACATTCTTAGTCAGCGATGAACTTCGAGCTTTATGACTCATTGTTTGCTGCGAAAACCCCAGCACCCTTCAACAGTGTGTTTAATGAAAATCTTGGAGTTTTAGTTGTGATTTTATGTGATGTTCATGTATATGTCACAGAGCAGGAGGGATTGTCCCTGCTGCTGTGCATGCTGGCATGGAGGGTTCTGGGTAAGGGTAGAAAAATGCATTCCAGGGCTGCCTTGGAAAAGTCACTGGCTCTCTGACACATACATACACACACACACACAGACAATTCTGGTTGGTTACTGCGGCACGATTTGGCTGCAGCTAAAGACAGAGGGGAGGGGTCTCTCTCTCTGAGTCTCCGTTCAGACTGAAGCTGCTCTCTTGCAGTGCTTTTGCTGGCAGGATCACATGAAACAGGACATTCTGTCCGGGACGGGTTTACCTGTGGAAAATGTGCGTTTTGATAAGATGAAATACACTCTAGGATTGATTCAAAACACTTGAAAAGCAGGTATGTTTTCTGTGTCGTATGTAAATCATTAATTGCGTAGTTGCATGAGAGAGCCTCTAACTTTTCTTCAGCTGCATGCATGAGAGGGATGTCAGCTGGAGCTTTTTCAATAACAATCATCACAGTCTAATAACTTATATTAGGATTGGAATGTAGATGTTTATACATTCTTGGAGCATTGAGTTTGTTCATATTGCGATTTGTTCGCCAATCTATGCATTTGTATGGTGCTACACCAAGCATGTACAGTTATGCAATGTAATGTTGATTTGTTTGTGCATGTGATGCTGGTATTGATGTGTGTTCTTGGAATCCGAATCAGTGCGGTACGTATGAATGATGTAGTTATTAGGGCACATCCTCTTTTTGGATGCTTTCCAGGGCTCTTTGACATAACCAGGGTGATCTATTGATCTGTTTACGCATGTTTCCTTGCCACAACATTACATGTACCAGCACCAAAGTCAAAATGCACCAGACACCATCACTGCTTTAGAGGGACATGACACTGTGTGTGCGTGTGTTATAAGATTATTCGCTTTAGTAAGTACCTGTATACTTACTCTACCTAGCCTAATGAAATTCAGAACCACTAATCATTTTTTAACTTAATTGACCCATAAATGTTGACAGCTCTTTTACTGGAGCACTGTAAAAATGATGTTTTGAGGCAGTAAAAAAGAGTTATCTGCTGAGGCTTGTGGGTATTTTGGTATCGGAGACACTGCAAATGACAAAGTAGACAGCTTATCTCTATGGCAACTGTTTGGTTCTGACAGAAGTGTTTGGGAACCGAGAGAGGTCCTTTACCTGTTTGAGAATATTCAGTGTGAAACTTCCTAAATTTATTGCATCAGTGTGTTAATATAGATGGGTTAAAATAGTGTTTTACTGTGAAATGGTGTTCTTAACAAGATTGAAGTTATAATAAGGCTTAAAATGTGTTCAGACACAATAACCTCGTAAGCACAAGTTTATGGCAATTCAGTTTAATTTAAAAATGAATTCTACATTATCACATTTTGATTTTGCATAGAGTTCTCATTTGCTCTCTGTGCTAAAATGCATGGAAGTATATTGAATGTGATAAGAACCTAATGGTAAAACATTAGATTGACCTGAGTTAATTTGTAGCTTCACACACACAAAAGTAGAATAAAAATTATTAGGCATGGTTGAAATAACTTAATTAGTATAAAATCACGTTTTGATTTTGCACGTAGTTCTCGTTTCCCATTTGTTCTCTGTGACAAAATGCTTTGAAGTATATTGAACGTGATAAGAATCTAATTGTAAAACATTAGATTGATCTGAGTTTAGAAAAATAATAATTTGTAGCCTTGAATACACAAAATAAAATAAAAATGATTAGGCATGGTAAGAATTACTACATCAGTATAATTAAGCTGATATAATTTAAAAACAATGTACAGTATGTGTTCAACTAATAACATATAGGCCTGTCTGAATCAATTTTGTGCAACCATTTAAATGAAAAAGCTTTTTTTCCATGGCCGTTCTCATGTATTGACAGTGCTTCATCTTACTTATTAATATGTCATCATCATAGCCATGAGCATTATACAGTGGTGGTCAGAATTATTGGCACCCCTGGTAAATATGATCAAATATGGCTGTAAAAAATAAATCTGCATTGTTTGTCCTTTTGATCTTTTATTAAAAAAAATCACAAAAATCTAAACTTTCATTGAAGTAAAATAATTGAAAGTGGGGGTAAATCACATTATAAAATAAATGCTTTTCTCCAAAACACGTTGGCCACAATTATTGGCACCCCTAGAATTTTTTATGAGTACAATATCTCTGAAGTATATTCCCATTAATATTTACATTTTTTAGCACACCAGGGTGACTAGGAACATGAAATTGTCCAGCTATGATGTCTTGTTCCACAGGACTATAAATATGAGGAAACACAAAGGCCAAATTCCCTTAATCATTCATCACAATGAGTAAAGCCAAAGAATATAGTTCTGATGTGCAGCAAAAGATTGTTGAGCTTCACAAAATAAAAAGTGGGTGTAGGAAAATAGCTAAAGCATTGAAAATTCCCATTTCCACCATCAGGGCAATAATTAAGAAGTGCCAATCAACTAAAGATGTTACGAATCTGCCTGAAAGAGGACGCGCACGGCGAGGAGGAAAGTTTGAGTGGCCAAAGACTCTCCAAGGATCACAGATGGAGAATCGCAGAGATTACTTGAGTCTTGGGGTCAGAAAGCCTAAAAAAAAAAAAAAAAATCAAACAACCCCTACATCACCTCATGTTGTTTGGGAGGGATTCAAGAAAAATCCTTCTTGCTCATCCAGAAACAAACTCCAGCATATTCAGTTGTCAGACACGACTGGAAATTCAAAAGGGACCTGGTTCTGTGGTCAGATGAAACTATAAAAAGAGCTTTTTGGCAGCAAACCCACCAGATGGGTTTGGTGCCAACAGGGATAAAAAGTACCCCATGCCCATGGTTAAAAATACCGCTGGATCTTTAATGTTGTGGGCCTATTTTTTTGCTGGAGGTCCTGGACATCTTCAGATACATGGTATAATGGATTAAAACCTGACGGCCTCTGCTAGAAATCTTATAATGGGCCGTGGTTGGATCTTCCATCAGGACAACGATCCAAAACAAACATCAAAATCAACACACAAATGTGTCACTGAGCACAAAATGAAGCTTCTGCCATGACCATCCCAGTCCCCTGACCTGAACCCTATAGAAAATGAGTGGGCTGAACTGAAGAGAAGAAGCACCAACATGGATCTGGGAATCTGAAGGATCTGGAGAGATTCTGTATGAAGGAATGATCTCTAATCTCTTGTCAGATGTTCTCCAAACTCATCAGGCGTTATAGGAGAAGACTCAGAGCTGTTATCTTGGCAAAAGGAGGTTGCAAAAAGTATTTAATAAAAGGGTGCCAATAATTGTGGCCAACGTGTTTTGGAGAAAAGCATGTATTTCATAATGTGATTTACCCCCACTTTCAATTCTTTTACTTCAATGAAAGTTTAGATTTTTGTGATTTTTTTTAATAAAAGATCAAAAGGACAGACAATGCAGATTTATTTTTTACAGCCATATTTGATCATATTTACCAGGGGTGCCAATAATTCTGACCACCACTGTATGTGGTTACATGTTTTTTTCTAAGCAGCATAATTACAGCTCACAAACTACCGCACACTGCATATCTGATCATTTATATGCAAATAAACAAGTACATACTTGTTTCAGAATATATTGCATTAGTTTTAGTATTTTATGTTGTGGTATAACCCACTATATATATAGAAATTTGTAAATAAATAAATGATTAATATGTTGAAAACAATATGACACATTAATAAGAATGGTTTTGGGGATAACATTATTATGCATGCCAGAAAAACTGACTAAATCAATATCAACTGACCCAGCGTCCTCTGACTTTTAGTTCATTAATGATTGCCTAAGAATTCAAGCACCAGTAGATCTGTAGTTATTTTTTAATGTGTTTAGCATTTATTCTAGTCAGTTTATGTCCCGTGTAGAGTTGTGCAAATCTGGACTTGACACTCAGGCAATTAGAATAAGCCTATGAGATCAGTTTTGGCACCAAGAGCTACTATGGGGAATAAACACCTTTTCAACCGCTGTAGCACCAGCCAAGAAAACAGCCTGCTAATGCTCAACTATGCAGTATAATTACACAGTATGGAGAGAGATAGACACACAAAAAGAAGTCACAAAAAATACTAATACTTGTACTCTATATATGTATTTTATTCTATAGTTTACAGAGGAATATGTTATTTTTAGTTTCTCTGTACAAAATCACTCTTAAGATACCTTTATTAGTATTTCTCTGCTTGTGCAATGCAACCAGACTGTTATCAGAATGCATATGTAAAGTTATCGCATTGTGCAAAGTCCTTCTGTTTCTGAGTTCGTGCTGTTTTCAATAGAACAGTTTTTAATAGAACAGCTTTAGTCCTTAGGCTACGTTTACATTTACCTGACCAGGGCACTTAGACAGGTGTCTGCATGTTTGAGAGAGAGAGACCTCTTTTGCGTCCTTTGTGCCTGAGCCTATTTTTAGGACTTAAATGGAAGGCGGGAAGGGGATTAAAACATTTAGGAATTACCAGTATAGTTTAAGTTTACAAATTAACATGCTCATTTCTGAATTAAATATCTAACATTTTTTAGGGTTTTGCGCTATGCAAGAGTGATTGTTCATAGGGAAACTAGAGGAGAATGCTATTAGAATGAGAAAGAGAGAGAGACTAGCATGAAAACTGAGACACTGTTGCATAATCTTGCCCAGCATCTAGGAAAGAATTACATTTATATGGAGGTGTAACTGGCCACCTTAATAATTTATGTTGTTTAAGTCATCATCTATAAAGCTGTGGGCTGTCTGCACAGGCAAGTCATATAAGGAAAATAGTGGTAACGTAGAGCTTGCAAACACAAGGAAACGCATTTTGTATCCTTTTGTTTGTTTAAGCAGCCTGAATTTTGGACAATGCTAAAAGTGGCCAAAAATAGCTTTGTCAATTCATGCGGTGGTGGTTTAAGAGAGCATAGCAGCTTTTCGTCCTCACAAGCTGAAATATTTTCGTTCTAGGTCATCAGCATAATTCCTTGTTAGGGAATACTCACCTAATTAAACACCTAACTAAAAACCGTGTTACAGAATGGCGTTGTTTCCCAAATTATAAATATTATCCTGGGGAATTATGCAGGTGCTAAATGTGACAAGATGCTCAAGATGCTGTGCAGAAATATGATCAGATATTCTGTAAGGTTATAGTCGTGGAGTCTGTTGTCATTTTAGTTCTAGGAAAAACAAATGTATTGTGTATCCAATTGACAAAGAAATACCGTGACTCTATGGAAGGTCATACTGAAACTTAAATCCTGGGTTTTCCGATACCGAAACGGCTCAGTATTGATTATGTAAGATCATAGGCCATTTTCTGTTGTTGCTGGGGCCCTAGGCACTGAGAAGTGTTCTAGAAATCCACTCAGTTCATTCCTAGAACATCACATTCATTCTCTGGATCATTCTGTCAGGGATGGAAGCATTAGCCTCCCTTCGCTTCACTGTTCTTTTTGCCCAGAGGGCCAGTGGATAGACTAGTAAAAAACTGAGTTGATGTCAGTCATTCACTGGTGTGATGATGCCATATAAGCACCATTCCCATTTAAAAGCACATGCCACTTCAGATTTTTGAGCCTGGTGTATTTTAAAAAGCTATTTGTATGTTTGTTAGCTAAGTTTATGCACAATTATTATAGGGGGGAAAGGTGTTTGTGGCACTGTGGCAAAAATCACATTTACATGTCTAAATATGCTCAGTCCAATTGAATTGCATCTTTCGCAGATTGTTTTAAATTGTCATCTGATGATGATGAAACTGACATTTTCCTGTGTAACACAAAAGGAGTTATTAAAATGGCAAAGATGTTTTCCATATATATAAAAAATCAAAATAAATCAAATTAAATAAAAATATCTGTTCAAGCTGAACCCTCACGTATTATCTCACAGATATATGTGACGAGTTTGTCAAAGGATAACTTTCATTAGTGCTTGGGAACAGGAACTAGGCCTATAGTTTGAGGATGATTATTGGGACTAAGGGCCCTATTTTAACAATCTAAGCGTGTGGTCTAAAGCGCACGGCGCAAGTGCACTTAGGGCGTGTCCGAATCCACTTTTGCTAGTTTAACGACGGGAAAAATGGTCGGCGCGCCAGGCACATGGTCTAAAAGGGTTGTCCCTACTCTCTTAATGAGTAATGTGTGTGTTTTGGCATAACATGCAATAAACCAATCAGAGTCTCATTTCCCATTCCCTTTAAAAGCCAGTTGCGCTTGCACCATGGCGGATTCGCTATTTACATGGCAGAATATAGACACCCTCAACCTGTGGAGTCAGTTTAAATACATGTGTGAATTTCCACGAATGGTTAAATAAGTAGCCAATTTCATTCGTCATTACTGCAGATAGGTAATTCTGATACATGCAATGACTATCCATTATCTTTATGTACACAATAATAATGTTTTACATTGTAATCCTTTTATTTTTAATATTTAAAAATGTTTGTGTGCTGCTGCGCGTTCCTGTGTGTGTAATAAGCAGAGTGAACGCACGTTGTGCACCCGCCTATAGACGCATATTACTAACGCGCCCTTTAAATAACACAAAAAATACTACGCTATTGACTTTAGACCAGGTTTCAGTTGGTCAATGGCGCAGTCTATTTCAGTTGCCTCAAAATAGCAACGCGCCAACAATGCGCCTGAACACACCTCGTTTTCAGACGAGCACGCCCATGGGCGAACAGATGGGCGCAAATGCATTTGCTATTTAAACAACGTGATGCAGGACGTGAAAATGATAACTGCGTCAGGATGAAACTAGCAAAAAACACTTGCGTCGTGCCTGGCGCCGCATTGCACAGGGTTAGATATATGCCACCACATCATAGAGCTCATCTTTCTAAGACTAAACCTAAAATATATCCCAACGTTCCTGACATATCTGGAAAAATGCTAACTTTTGCCCTGTAACCTCAGCTACATGTTTGCACTCTGTCCCAAATTGCAGAATTTATGGAACTATTTCTTCAAAACGGTCTCAAATGTCCTAAGAATCAACTTTAAAAAATGTAGTCAAATAAATATCAAGTAACATAAGAGGCAGGGTGGAATCTGTTTTTAAAAATGGCTACAATTTATTGCCTATACTTTAATTATGTATGCATGAAGGTATACTTAATAATGTTTCACAATATTGCTATTTTTACTGCATTTTTAATCTAATATATAATGCCTTTCATTAAAAGGATTTACATTTGTTCAATTTTATTAAAATTGTCTTTTATCTATAGTAATAATATAACAGTTCTTTAAGAATTTTAGCTGTGTATCTCTAGCCTTGAGATTTGTGATCTTTTTATCCCAGTGTGATGTCCGCTCTGAGTTATTTCAGTTGACAGGCATGCAGTGCAGCATGCATGCATTGTGTGTAGGTGCATTTAAATGTATAGAAAACTATGCAAATCTGTCTGGTGTATGGAGACCATGACAGCGAGTGTTGTTGAGAAATGTGACATGTCTTGTAACCTCACCTTTGTTAACCCAATCCAGTCGATGTCCCTCTCTTATTCTCATCACGCCCAGGGGGTAAGAGGACTGACCCTAACACAGCAAGAATCATTGCTGCAGTATGTCTCTCTCTCACACTTTCTCTCTCTGGCTATCTGTCTCATCGCTATAATCTGGGTACACAGAGATGTTAAACCAAGTGTAATTATCAATCTCAGAAGATTAAAGTGGCCTTGGACAACCCATGTTACACACACTCGCTATGCAGGCCAGGGTCATGTACGTCACTGTTAAGTATCCCACTGTTATCTGAGCTGAGCACATAGGAAGCAAGATTGTTACATAATATCATAATCACTGAATGTACAGTGATATACAGGGCTGTTGTTGGTTGTAAGCAGTACTTTTAAGATTTATAAAAAATGTGTAAATGTGTGTTTTTTTTTTTTTTTATTCAACTGCTAATTCATTAGGATTTTGTTCTTTTTTCTGCTGGGATTCTTAGTTCCATCAATATTACTGTGCAAGACTTCATAGTTCAGCACTGAAGGTTTTAATACGTAGCTGGTCCATTCTTTTTTCTTTTCTTTGTAGCTTTGATGTCATCTATATGCAAGCTCTATAAGGCTAAATAAAGAAGATACACTTCTCAGTTTGCCACTTACTAACAATAGCAAGTAGCAAATCATGCTATTTTAAAGGGATAGTTCACCCAAAAATGAAAATTATCCTATAATTTACTCACCCTCAAGCCATCCTAGGTGTATATGACATTCTTCTTTCAGACGAATACAATCGGAGTTATATTAAATTTCCCGGCTCTTCCAAGCTTTATAATGGCAGTGAATGGCAGCCCAAAATTTAAAGACCAAAAAAGTGCATCCATCCATTATAAAAGTAATCCACATGGCTCCAGGGGGTAAAAAAAGGCCTTCTGAATCGATGGGTTTTTGTAAGAAAAATATCCATATTTAACACGTTATAAAGTAAAATATCTGGCTTCCGGCGGACCGCCTTCCGTATTCAACTTACGAAGAAAGTGTAACGCCTCTCGCGTTCAAAATGCTTATGCTATGTCCGACGCCAGTTACGCTTTTTTCATAAGTTGAATACGGAAGGCGGTCCGCCAGAAGCTAGATATTTTACTTTATAACGTGTTTAATATGGATATTTTTCTTAGAAAAATCCATCGATTTGCCTCAGAAGGCCTTTATTAACCTTATTAAATTACTTTTATAATGGATGGATGTGCTTTTTTTTCCCCTTGTTTAGAAATGTCAACACAGGAAAGAAAAGTACTTTCACAGGGTATTTAGGTCCTATAGCAATCTCCATACCAGTTTTACAATCACTGATTCATTGTCACAGCCATAACTCCCTGTAGTTGCCCACTGGTTTCCCACTGAAGCTAAGCGGAGTTTAGCCTGGTCAGTACGTCCTGGGACAAACTAGATTGCTGCTGGAAGAGGTGCTAGTGAGGCCAGCAGGGGGTGCTCACCCTGTAGTCTGTGTGGGTCCTAATGCCCCAGTATAGTGATGGGGGCACTATACTGTACCCAGCACCGTCCTTTGGATGGAACGTTAAACCAAGGCCCTGACTCTCTGTGGTCATTGCCAGTCCTCGTTAGTTCGACTGGGGTTCGATTACCCAACGGGGGGGCTCTTTCTTCGGGGACAGTCGTAGCCTAATGGTTAGAGAGTCAAGACTGGTAACCCGAAGGTTGTGGGTTTCTTTCTGAAAACCAGCAGGAAATTACTCCCCGGGCGCCACAGTAAAAATGGCTATGTCCACGGTTTGCAGTGTGTGTGTGTGTTCACTACTCGTAATGTGTGTCTACAAACTTGGATGGGTTAAATGCAGAGGACAAATTCTGAGTATGGGTTACTATACTTGACCTATGGCACTTCTTGTCAAAGAAGGTTGTAAACTGGCCAAATGGCCAGATTTCCTCCATTGGCCCATATCAATCATTGCCTCCTAATAATCCATATCCACTGAATTGGCTGTCTTCTCTCCACCTATAGCTGGTGTGTGTGGTGTACTGTGGCTGCCTTCGCATCATCCAAGTGGATGCTGCACACTGGTGGTGGTTGAGGAGAGACCCCCTGATATGATTGTAAAGCGCTTTACAGTAGTACTTAGTAAAGAGCTATTCATTCATTGTGTGGAACATTGTGTAGAGGTATGTTGAGAGCTCTAGTTCAAATAAACAAAGTACTATGGTATATAATAATTTGCTTTTTGAAACATCTTATTAGTTTTAAAGGAGAAGATGATCCGATTTTGTCTCTGTTCTGCATCATTAAGTTTGCTCATCTTGTTCTCCGGAGTGATATGAACTTGTGTTGTCAGCAGCTCTCTCTCATCTACAATAGCCATATCTGTCACATAAGCATATCTCAGGAAGGTCAACAGAAGAATATTTTGCCTATAACTTATTTATTGCCATGTTAATTAGACAATGCTATTAATTATTATTTGTGACATTTTCAGAAACTATACCCATACCATTACCTGTATACAATTGATACCCGCAGTCCCACTCAATACTTCACAAATAATGCTTGAATTTTTGCAGTGTCATGACTCTCATGATATCATGCACCAGCTCTTAGAAAGGGCATAGATGCATTTTGCCACCCACTCATCCTCCCAACCCGGGTATATATCAGCCTGTTCTTTGTGTTAAAAGATGACTTTTGGTGTATTCAGTGAAAGGTTTTTGTGAGCTGAACAATCAGATTCTTGGTCGGGACCATTCAGCATTTGTCTGGAAACACAAGGACACCATTGTAGAAGTAACTGTCACCATTGCCTTGTGTGTGTGAGAGAGAATGCCCTGAATATAAAAGCCTCAAAATAAAAGCCTCCTCCTTTTATTAGCTTCTATCTGACCTACATTATCACCCACATTTAATTGAAAAGTATGACTCTGACATAACGCAGACTTGATTGTGCAGGTGCACTATCATGTGTGTGCCTAAACTATGCAAAGAGTGGCTAATTTAATGAGACATTTCCATGCAGGCAGCGTTGAACAAGCTTTTCCATTACTCAAGCAGCCTGACAGCTTTCATGAGCCAACTTGGAGAGAGATAAAGATTTCTATATTATTATATTATATTATATTATATTATTATATTATATTATATTATATTATATAATTATATTAGTTAGATATAAAAGCTAAATGTATACATCAACATATGTATAATAGCAGCTCATAATTTTATATAAGTTGAACATTAATTTCTTGCAGAAGCAATATTAAAGAGTTTGTAGATGTTTGTGCTACTTTCTCTCCTTTGACTTTTCCTATATAGAAGAGTAGTTAGCAGTAGGGGGCAGTGCAAGTGAAATTGCCAGTAGGGAGCAGTAGTGCTCTTTTATACATGCCCTACAAGACAGCATTTTCTTTATATTATAAAATATTATATCTCATCTAGTTTTGATCAAATTTAAGGTAATGTTTTGTCAATTTTTTTTTTTTTTAAATTCAACATTACCGTTGGATTTTCTTCTTATATGACCCTGATTTCCATGTGTTTATCTCATGCTTTATAATCTTTAAAAATCTAACAGTACAGATCAGGACTAGATGAAATGCAATTGACTGAAAAAAATGTTTTTGTCTTTATTTGTTTTTTTAGAGTCAATAAAAGGGTATCGGCAAAACCATGGATGCCATCTTCTGAATGATCAAAAGAACTGACTTTCTATGATGAGAAACACCTTAATCCCATCTTCTACAAAGTTGAGTATTTCCTGTCCATCAGTGCTGAATTGTATCTAGCTATGGGGGATTTGACTGTATGATAGTGTCTCAACCCACGTGTCTCATGGAACCACCAACCAACACGTCTGAACTTCCACCTCCTGCGCTCCCCAAGAGACCTTCTCTGGGATTTCAGCATGGGATGTGTCTCCCATTACACAGTAGTGACCAGAGTAACAATGCTTTCACCTCTGAGTCCTCACTGTCATCATCAAAAACCTCGCTCCTGTACGATAGAGGTGAGACATCACCGGACTCCATGCGTAGCTTGAGCAGCCTGAGTAGTGCCAGAACAGATAGTCCTCTGGATGTGGACATGCCAGACGTGGAGATGGGCAAAGCAACGGCCAGCAGTGATGATTCAGGCATACAGAGCCCAGACTGCAGACCAGACTACAGTGAGGACAACGACAACTCTGTGTCTGTCTATCTGGATGCTAATGAAGACTGCTGGAGTGACAATGACAACCATAATGTTACTTTGGTAGTAGCACTGAAGGTTGGTCAAACTGATGGTGATGATGCATCCTTGTGCTCTTCAGAAAATAATGGTGGTGAAGATGATGATGATGATGATGACACTAAAGAAGAAGAGGAAGATGACTCTTTTCTTTCTTTAGCCTCTGTAGAATTAATGATGAAAAGCCAAGTTGTTGTCTCTGCTCTGGAAGTCTCCACCAGCTCTGAAGTGGTAATGCCAAACAGTGTTTTACCAGACATTTCTGAAGGCCAACCAGCAGAAGTGCCTAACATGGCTACGGTGAATGAACCACAGAGGGAAGTTGTCCACGAAAATGGGGAAGTCTCTGTTGAGTTGTCATCAGCCATTCAAAAAAATGACATAATGAACGAGACAGTGGTGTCTCCAGAAAACAAAGTCTCCATTCCCATAACAAGTAGCAGAAACATAACTTCTTCTCGCTTATCCATCTCAAAAGAGGACAACCAGCCAAAGTCCACAGCAAAAAAGACCAACGATCTGGCAGGACATTTTCTTGCCAAGCCTCGTACAAGGGCTGCTCAGGCCAAAGCCACAAAACCTGAGGTGAAGAGGTTCCCCAGGCCAGACCTGAGGAATGTGAAGGCCAAGATCATCTCCAGGGCTGCCTCTGTGCCAAGATCAGCCAATCCAGCAAAAACAAACACGAATGTTAAGCAGTCAGCTTCAGGAAGTGTGAAGGTTCCTGCTAGTAGGAAGGTGGAAGATAATGCTGTTGGAAAAAGAAGTAGATCATCATCAACCCATACAAGAGGGAAAGAAACAAAGACTTGCCCAAGTGCAGAGGTTGCCTTCAATGGCGGTCAGGAGAAAGATGTAAACACGTTATCCTTGCCAACACAAGGAGAAGAAACAGCAATAAAGTCTGAATGTCCTCCTTTAACTGATTTTAAAGATGAAGGAGAACCTCAACTTGAGAAAGAAGAAGGGGAAGAAACCTCTAAGAGTAACAGCAAGGTTAGTATTCAGTTGTCCTCTTTTTCAACTTCTCTCCTGCAGTTTATTGATTGTTATAATTTACTTTTTTATCATCTAATTTTAAGCATTTACAAAAAAATCCCATTTGTAAGAAGGACATATTTCTCTGGAGAAATTTTCATTATATTTAGCACATTTAGTTTTTTGTTTTTTTTACATTTAAAAAAGTTTTTACATTTTGATAACTTTTATTAAGGTATATTTATTTACATTTTACTGTTATTAAACTTATTTTTTTTTTTACATTTTATTAACAGAGTAACAGTTACATTAGTAACGTGTATTATTATTACAGTAACTTGTATTATTATTAACTTTTATCAAGGTTTATTTATTTAAATTTTACTATACTGTTATTAAACCCTTTATCAGAAAATAAAACTATAAAAATATTATAATTTAATTAAAACTTTTTTTAAAAACTACTTTTTATTAAAGTTTATTTAAACCTTATTAATATTAAAGCCTTTATTCGTTTTTTACTTAGTATTTAGTTTTTACAATTACAATGTTTTTTCTACATTATAGTAAAACATAAGGTTTATTTAAATTTTTATTATTAAATAGTATTACGTTATTACAACTTTATTAGTATTTTATGTAGTACATTTAGTTTTTACATTTAGAAAGTTAGTAAGGTTTATTTCAATTTTACTATTGCTATTATTAAAAGTTTTATTAGTGTTTTTTATCATTTATCAAACACTTAATTAAAACGTTTATTATAGTTTATTATATTATTATTATTGTTTATTTAAATTGTATTCATATTAAATAATTTATTATTTTTACATTTAAAATATGTTTAGTATTATTATGAAAACTTTTATTATTTACAGATTATCGATCTAAAGTTTAATATGATTAAAACATTTATTAATATTTTATTTAGTGCATTTAATTTTCACATTAAAATGTTTCAACTGGCTAAGGCCTCAGTCTGACTCTTTCTGTATATTTTGAAATATATTAAAATATGAAACAGTTACTTTAAATGAAAATATTTCACAGTACTGTTTTACTGTATTGGTGAGCAAAAGAGACCTCTTTCAAAAACAGAAAAAATCCTGCCAACCTCAAGTTTTTAAACTGTAGTGTATATTCTTTATTATTTTCTTGTATTATTTTTATAATTTGTTTTGTCAAATAATCGATTTATCCATCCCATCTTCAATTACTAACAGTTTGACCAAAATAATACAATAAATAAAATATATAAATAATTACCTTACATGTCTAATGAAGCGTCTTTTGATTAGTTAAATAAGCTGTACTGAGATGCATAGAAAGAATCAGACTGAGACCTCAGCCAGTTTAAACATGTTTATTTCAATTACCAATAGAAGAAAGTATTAATGTTTAGGAAGTATTCTTGATTCACAACTTATGTTAAATGTGATCAGACAGACCTTTCAAGTTGTTTGTGTCATTTATAGACATGCATCCAAATCTTGGTCTACTTAAACTGAAATATTTAAACCAACATATTAATAGCAGCTGTCTGTTTCCATGTCAATCTTCTCCTTATGAGGAGAACTGCTTCAACAAGTCCGGCCCTATACGTGTCATCACATGATTGTGCTATGCTGTTATTCAGGCTTAAATGTGTTATTAGCTTGGGTCGAACCAAATGTCAAGAGTAAATACAGACCTAAAAAAGTTTTTAAACATGTAAATACTGTGATTAGAGGTTTTCTATATATGTTCACTGTCCAAGAGGCAAATGCTTTACATGTTTCTGCTTTATTATCACTGTTAAGAAACACCCAAGAGCCAGTTCCCTCTCTCTCTCTTTCCTGCCTTTTTCAGCTTGGTTAGAGAACATGAGTGAGATGTTTTTGCCAGTAAAACAACTGTCTTGGAAGGAAAAGAACAGAATGTGGAGGGAAACATTCTTTAGAGGACTCATGAACACTAATTCAGACAACAGAATCTTTCCACAAACTCACTCCATGTGTGTGTTGAGTGTTTAAAAACGAGGGGGAGAAAAGGAAAAGATCTGGGCTGGTCCTGGCATCAGAAGCCCTGAGGGAATAACACAATAGAAACGTTTTTCCCTTTGCTTTTTTCTTTTTTTCTTCTTCTGCTTTTTGGTGCTGGCGAGTCTTATTTCCCCTCCCTCCTTTCCGCTCCTCCTCCCTCTCCTTCACCGCTCTCGCTTCTCTCTCTCTGTACCGCTGCACATTTTCTGTCTGTTCTGTGGAATGGCCAACACTATGGTTACCCTGCGGCGCCCAGAGTTGGGATCTCTCGCTTGGGATGCTGTCACTAACCAACGACTCTTTCTCCAGACTGTGTCTTCCAAGCTGGGACCATCTCTAGGGACTAACAGTACATCCACCTCTGGACCCCCAGAACCCAGACCGAAGCCCTCTAGCAGAGAAGCCCGACCCACAGGTAGTTTGGGTCCACCGGGAGGCCGAGCGGTTCAGCCGGCTGGTGAGTTTTTCTTGTTTAGCGCACCACATGCACAGAACAAAATCTCAAAGGCATTGTTTAAGGAAGTAGACAGAGTGCTAACGCTACAGTGGAAGAGCCTCTAAATTTGTTTTGTTCAGTGTAATGTTTCCTGTAAGCTTTTACTGATATTATAAGTGTTGAGCATCTCTGTCACAGTTCAGGTAACTGTGCTAGAGTGAAAAAACTAAAGTTTACTGCCTTTCTGCCGCACATTTGCAGTTAAATTTGACACGGCAGGGTTGTGATTTTTCAATGTGCATACATAGGTATTATTTTTTTATGTAAAGCAAATTACTTAATTATAAAGCTAATTAAGCTAAGCTAATAATTGTTATTATTTATGTTTTTTATTTGTACTTTTTTGGGGATCAGTAAGATTTTTTTAAAGAAATTAATATTTTTACTAAACAAGGATGCAATAATGATCAAAAGTGATAGTAAAAACAATTGCAAAATATTTCTGTTTTAAATAAATACTGTTCTTTCTATTCATCCAAGAATCCTGAAAAAAATTCATTAGTATCCACAAAATCATTAAGCAGTTTTCAACATCAGCAAATCAGCATATTAAAATAATTTCTGAAGGATCATGTGACACTGAATACTGGATTAATGATGCTGAAAATTCCATCACAGGAATAATTTTTTAAATATATTAAAATATGAAACTGCTACTTAAATGAAAATAATATTTCACAGTACTGTTTTACTGTATTGGTGAGCAAAGAGACCTTTTTCAAAAACAGAAAAAATCTTGCCAACCTCAAATTTTTGAACTGTAGTTTATATTGTGTATTATTTTCTTGTATTATTTTTATTTTTATTTTAAATAAATGATAATACAAGGGAATAATAAAATATAACTTTTTGCATTAATTACATTATTTATGATTCAGTTTTAAGGCTGTCCTCAGACGCCCTCAAATGGGAGGTTTTGTAAGGTTTAACTCTGGAGACAAACAGAACTTTTATAGTGGTCCTCATTATTTCGAAGGATCATAAATAAGTTTTTTGCTTCAAATCGGCTGATATCAACAGGTTTGTGTGAGAATTAGGGTTGGCGTTTAGCAAATAGAATCACCTCCATTTAAAAACCATTAGGCCTATAAAATGTCCTACTGGTGAATCTAACATGTGTCTTGGTTATCGAGTAAGCGGGAAGCTGCAGCTGGTGTTAATAATCCTGCAGAATTCAACACTTCAGTGTCCAAACTCTGCGTAGTGTTACATAACCCTCCTCTCTTTCTGTGGCCACATGTTCAGCATTTAAAACCATAACACACACTTGAGTTTAACACTGCACTTAACTTCTGTTTCCTATCTCATATTGCCCATTCATCTCTCTCGCTCTTTGTCATTCTCTCTCTTTCCCTCCTCCCATCCCATCGTGTGTGTGTCTGTCCATTTGTGTGTGCAGCCTAAGGCAGTTTTCCTGTTCTGGTCAGAAAAAGACGTCTCATTGTGCTCGGTGTGTGTACGTGTGTGCATGTCTACACTTTTGAAAAGTTTGGGGCTGTCCCGTAACTTAACCTTCCTCTGTGACATATCCTTTTCTTTCTCTGTCTCTTTTGCGTGTGTTTCCTCTTTCTTTCATTACATGTGGATGCAGGGATATGTTTGGGTGCAAGTAGTTTCAGGGGCCACACTATATGTTTGTGTGTGTCATGTTTCAGTGTCAATGAAAAGTAGAATTGAATCAAGAAGAGAAGGTCACATTCCTCCTAGACAATCGTCGTCTTGTTTCTTCACAGAGACCACTGGCCCACACTGTGACTTTTGCTCCACAATTTAGTAGCTGACAATCAGAGGAAAGTTTTGTGTTGAAGGATATCTGTTACTGTGGGGTCAGTCTCAGGAAACAGTGGCATTTTTTAACTCTTTTCAGTTCATAATGCAGAGGATGTTTGAAAATAAATAATTAATTTCATGGAATATACAGTCAAACCACAATTTATTCAGACACCTTCAACATTTTCTCACATTATCACAGTTTATTCGCTATAGTTTAGAAAATGGTAATAAAATATGACAAGAACTCAAGAACTCAACTTAAACTGTCAGAACAAATTAATCTTGATAATGTCAGATAACTTTGATAGAAAGGTATGTAATGATTACAATCAACCAATCAGCTGTCAGCTGTTAAATTTAAGTACACAATTAGATAATAACAATTTAGGTCAACCAATGACCAAGCAATGCTTCATTTTGTTCAGTCTGTGGTGTAAAAGGTCACACTTAATCAAAACATGGTCAGGTCAAAGTGTCTGAATAATTTTGGTCCCAAATTTTTATCAATTTTACTGGTAGTCCACTGTATGAAGAATTTTTGAGTATAACATGTCACAGTTTACTTTATTTTGCTATCCTCACTTACATAAATTAACTATAGTGTCCTGCACCCACTAGTAAAAAATTATATCTGGTGTTTGAATAATTTTTGGTTTGATTGTATATATACTTATTGGCCTCATCAAGCTGAATAGTTAAACTCTGTTATAAGGATAAAATTAGTGATTTTTTCTGTAAAATATTATTTTTTATAAATAATTATTATTTGTATAAAGCACAAGATTATTGATTGTAAATAAGTGGTTCAGTGATAAGTGGAGTGTGTTTGAATGATATTTACGGGTTAAGAACATTGTTAGCCAATTTTGCACCTTTAGTATATGAACATATTTAATTCATTATATTAATGAAATATGTTCATATATAGATTTCACTCAAAAAATGTTTCTGCTCAACTGTTATCTTATTTGGATATCATAATATTATAATAGGCCTAAGCTACCTTTCAAAACTTTGGGGTCAGTGTTTTTTTTTTTTAAGAAAATAGTACTTTCATTCAGAATTAAATTGATCAGAAGTGAAAGTGAATACATTTTTAATGTTACAGAAGATTTCCATTTCACATAAATACTGTTCTTTTGAACTTTCCGTTTATCAAAGAATACTGAAAAGAAAAGTGTATTACAGTTTCCAGCTGCACAACTGTTTTCAACATTGATAATAATAAGAAATGTTTCTTGAGTGCCAAAATCTGCATATTAGAATTATTTTTAAAGGATCATGTGACACTGAAGACTGGAGTAATGGTGCTGAAATGGCCATTTTGAAATATATTCAAATAGAAAACAGGTATTTTAAATTGTAATGATATTTCACAATATTACAGTTTATGGTATATCATCTTAATAAATAAATATCTTTAAATTTACATATGACACTGTTTCCTGTGAAATGCCCTGTAAATATCCTATCCGTTTAGCCACAAAAATGTAGCTGCACCACTTGTCAAAGATCTCTTTCTGTGTGTTTGTTTGCTTTTCTTATCTTGTTTTAATAGCTGATCCAAAGTCAGACTTTGTCTGGAGGCGAACAAGCAAAATGTAGTACCATGTGTTCTCCAACAGGTGGCATTTATCCCATTTATTGGTCTCACTGCTGTTGAATTCAGTGTCGTTTAAACACTTAGGAAAGAGCAGGGTGTACAGAGAGTGGTTTCTGGGTCAGAACGTGAAGAATCTTGCTGTACCAGACCAACAGATTCAAACCTGCATGTAAATACACCAGCTGACATAAGTATTTGTGTTGGTTGGTCTCCATAGCAGTGCCCCCAGAAGACCTTACATTATGTACAGTACAGGATGTGCTTGTGTGAGGTGTTGTCTCTCTCTCCCTCTTTAATTCACAAAAACAAACAGCTTCTACCCATTGGAGTCAAACAAGTGTTCTCACAAGGAATTGATCTGTAGTGTTGAAAAAGAAACAGGATACAGGAAGCACACAAAGATTTCCCAGCACACTGCTGCACATTTCACAAAGAAAAAGACACAAACACAACTTCCCAGTGGTGGAACTATAAAAATGATCTGCGTAAACATTCAGCAATCAATTAACAGAGTAAAATTACATTTAATAGAAAATGTATTACTTTTCACTGGGGAAATCATCATATGCACATTTGAACAGCTTCTTCTTTGACCTTTGCCTGTATATTAAAAAATGTTCATAACACATTCATAACACTAATAACATGGAATGTGTTTTATACATATTCTTTGATATTTACACTACCGTCCAAAGGTTGGGTGTCGGAACAATTTCTTTAAAAGAAATGAATACGTTTCTTCAGGAATGATGCATTAAACTGTTCAAAAGTGACAGTAAAGACATTTAGGGCCAAATTAGCATGTGAGCGCAATTCCAAAAAAGTGCAGATGGGAGTGGAAAGTTCTGTGCGTGATCTATTGACGACGCGCAAATTAAAGAACACAGAAGCAGCCGGATCATTTCCATAATGTCCAACACAATCTACCAGTTAGCATCTGGTTTAAGATGTGCTTTTTTGGGGCAAACACCAGTAAATTGACAAGCACAAACCTTAGTGAATCACATTCCGTGACTTATTTAAATACTCTCCTCCCATAAATTTTGCGTCTGAAAGGGAAACTCCTACAAATGCATATGCAATAAGGTCAGCCGCTTCAGCGCTAATTTACCACTGTATGTCTTTAGTAAATCCTGACAGTAGTAGTTTTTTAACGCCAAAAGAGGGTTTGCGCTGGCGCAAGCTGTTAGTAAATCTGGCCCTTATAATGATAGAAAAGATTTCTATTTCAAATAAATTATGTTCATCAAAGAATACTAAAAAAAACACAGTTTTTTCACTGTTACCACAAAAATATTAAGCAGCACAACTGTTTTCAACTGTGATAAATGCAGCTTTGCCATCACAGGAATAAATTACATTTTAAAATACAATAAAATTAATAAAAAATTGTAATTAATTAAATTGTAATATTTCACAGTGTTTTTACTGTAAATGCATCCTTGCTGAGCATAAGATACTTCTTTTAAAAACATTTAAAATACGTACTGAACCCAAACCTTTGAATGGCTATGCATATTTTTAAGTACTTGTTTTGTTAATACAGCTGTAGCCATTGCACTAAAATAGGAAAACAAAATGAGTAAAATCCATTTTTAGGCATCTGGCAAAATCTTTTTTTTTTTCTTTTTTTTTTTCTTTTTTTTTTTTATGTGCGAAACATAGAGTTAAACCATCATATTTTATAATAACATGGTAGATTACTGCACACCGCCTTGTATGCTGAGCTTCTTGATCCTTAAATCTTTTACAACCTAGAGAGGAAAGGTGATGAGTACTGAAAAATAAAAGTGTTCACACACAAAAGTCAGTGAGGGTCATCTATACTCATGTCAGTTTGTATGCATGAACATGAACATTTCCTAAGCCAGCTATTTTTAAAGCAGAATCATTATGTGTATGGAGGTGCTCAAGATCAGCATGGCTGAATTCACATTGATATTCCATTTATAGAGGCAGTCTTTATTAAATAATTAAACACTCTGTGAGTGCAACTGGCTGAATAGAACTGCTTTGAAAACATATCGAGTCTAGCTGGAATAAGCTTTGGTATGATAGCAAGTAGAATTTAATTATAACCCTTTTGTTCTTTTGTGTTTAGGTATTCCAAGGATGCGCACCACAGACAAGTCCGCAGTACCCTGCAGCCCAACTTCTTTTTCCAGCTCTTTTTGTAAGAGTCCTCAGAGAGCTGCCTCTTCCAAACTGCCTGTCAAAAGCCTACTTACAAGCCCTAGCTCCTCATCACTGGGAAGTACAATCAGCGAAAGCAACAGTATTGCTGTAAACAAAGGTGCGTGTATAGAGTCTTAAGTCACCATCTGCATCTTGACAGTTTTCAAGTACATACTTGAAAACCTCTTAGTGCTAAAATACATGCTTTCCTCTTTCTCACACTGCATATAATCATTTCCTTAATCATTATTTTGTCTTGTTTTCCAGCATAAAAGAAACAAGATACATTTACTTGATATGCAAATTAAACATGTATATGGTAATCAGCCATTACCATAAGTGAAAGTTAAAGTGACATGACGTGAAGGCCAAGTATGGTAACCCATACTCTGAATTTGTCCTCTGCATTTAACCCATCCAAGTTAGTGCACACACACACACTGCAAACCGTGGACACACACACCCGGAGCAGTGGGCAGCCATTTGGCTGCTGCGCCTGGGGAGCGACTGGGGGTTAGGCACTTTATCAAAGGCACCTCTGTCGTGGGTATTGACGGTGGAAGAGAGCACTGTTATATATTACCATGGTATTAACATACTATGGTATTAAAGTACCATGGTATTAACATTTGAGATGCATGGCACTTTCTCTCTGAGCTTTAATGAAATCTTCAGGGCTCAGACTGCCCTCATTCCTTTCCTCGGGTCAAAGGTCACATCTGCTCAGAGTTTAGCAGTGACTGTGAGCAACAGTCATATACAATGCAATCTCTGCTATTCCAAAGCTGTGCGCTGTAGACATTAATCACAACATCCTCCGCACAACACCCTCTAAGAATCATGATTAGTTTATTCCCACACTCTCCTGCTGTCCCACACTCTGAACTTAAATTCAAGAATAATCAAGATTGCCGCTGGGTTGTCATGGTAAATTGGAGCAATAAGCTCTAGTTTCAATAGGAATGCGTATGAATGTGTTTGGCTAATGACTAAAGAAGATTTTCAAGGTAAATACAAAATTGCTCATTAATATTGACACAAAAGCCTTTTATTTGAATGATTAACTGATAAAGTAATCATGTTGTTGTGCTGTAACTAATTGCTTAGCTTTGTTTCTAACTGATCTGGTATTTACTAATTGCATTTTTTGAACATATTAAATCACCAGTATTTTTTATTTATATTTTATAAAATTTGTTTACTAGAGAAGAAACTGCTTAAGATATAAAGACATGTTGTCAGAGATATATAGACATTTAAACATGAACTTAAACACAAATATCACTAAATTTAAAGGCACAATATGTAAGATTTTTGGATTAAAATATCCAAAAACCACTAGAACAGTGTTATATATTTTGTTGACTTGTGTACTTGCATTATCCCAAATGTTTCCAAGAATGTTTAAATCCAAAGAAATAAGCAATTTTAACCAGGACACGGACTGTGTCCATGCGTCGCCTATCAATCACATTATACCCGCGTTACCCTCGATTTCCAGAAACACTAAACACACTTTATTATATTATGTGTTTTATTAGACAGGTGAGCAACTGTTTGGATACATTCATCGACAGAAAACTAGTCATTGTTATATAGCTCAACACAGTTGGTCTTATTGTTTAAATCTCGTTTTCATGATTTACAGCGAATACCATGTTTTATCATGCCTAATATCGATCTAGCTTACTGCAGTGTGCAACAAGTGTCTCATAGTAGCTGCCGAGCGAACGCACAGAGAAGCATTATAACATAACTTTCAACACACTCAAATAATGTATTTAATATGATAAAACAGTGCTGTGTTACCCCACATATGCTTGACTGGAAGAAACAGAAGCAGCTGTCTGCGGCATAATAAAAGCTCCGCGAAATCCAGGCGTCATCAAGCTACGCCTTTGTTTTGAATAAGCGACCTCTTACTGCGAAAAATTATATATTGTGGCTTTAAGTGAAATAAAAAAATTTAACAAAGTGCATGAAACAAGACAATACATTTATATTCAAGATATTTTCTCTGAAAACAAAAAAAAGATAAAATATTATTTAAAAAAATGTATTGCATTGTACACAATATTACTTTTTAATGTGATGTGATGATTTTTCTTTGATCAGTTCCTGTTGAAGGGATGAAGAGTGAGGAGAAGTCTGTCAAACAATCACCCACATCCCCGATTCAAGGAAAATCTCTAGTTATGAAATCTGTATCAGGTCACCGCAGCAGAGCGAGCTCCACACCGTCCAAACCAGTGGCAGGTGAGAGAAACATGAAGTTTTAATCTTATAATCTTACGAACTCTTTCTAACACCCACATTTATTTTCATATATTTCAGTACACATTCATCTGTCTCTCATCATTCATTATTTACATATCAAAACAGCCTTAAAGGGAAACTCACACTCTTGTCGTCAGATCTTCTATAATCATTAATCAGTGGGAAAGCTGATTGCCTGAAACTAATGACACTGCAATTAGCACTTCTTTGATGTTATTTTAGTTCAAAATCACAATCTGATTACTACCATATACCCCTCTTAATAGGTTTTTAAAAAGATTTTAATATCCTAATTCATTATTGTAGTTCCACTTCTATTGTTATGATATACATAGATTAGATTAGATTAGATTAGATTAGATTAGATTAGATTTTAATATGGCAGGTTAAATAGATGTCACGTAAATCATACACAAATATCCTCTTCTTTAGTATTTCTCTATTGTTAAAAAATACCATTAAAACATCCATAAAACAAGATAAATTTGCCCTAAAAGCAAAATTTGGGGTCAGTACACTTTTTTTTTTTAAAGAAAGGAATAGTTTTATTCAGCAAGGACACTTTAAATTGATCAAAATTGACAGTAAAGACATTTATAATGTTACAAAACATTTCTATTTCAAATAAATGCTGCTCTTTTGAACTTTCTATTTATCAAAGAATCCTGGGGGAAAAAAGTATCACAGTTTCCACAAAAATATTATGCAGCGCAACTTTTTCTTGAGCATCAAATCAGCATATTAGAATATTTTCTGAAGGATCATGTGACACTGAAGACTGGAATAAATTACATTTTAAAATATATATTCAAATAGAAAACATTTACATAACACAATTATTTTAAATCGTAATAATATTTCACAATGTTAGTGTTTTCACTGTATTTTTGATTCCTTGGTGAGCATAAGAGACTTCTTCAAAACATTAAAATATCTTACCAACCCCAATCTTTTGACGCCACAAAACAAGATAAACATATTCCTTAAAAATGTTATTTTTTGCAGTGCAGCTAAAGATCGCATTTTAGCATTATGTGAGTGTTTAGAGTTGATATTGATTGCCTTGCTAATTGCTTTGAGTGTAAAGATGGTTGTGAAGGTTTTAGCAGGATTCTTTCTGCCCCGCCCTGTCCCACCCACTGCCATTAAGAGACGCATGCACATACAGCCTCCACAGGACATCTGACTCAGTCACTGAAACCTGCCACTGTACAGTCAGTTAACATGAAGTTTGATTTCTTCTGCACTGTTTCAATAGGACTGAAAGCCCCAGCTGTGACCAGCCATGTGACAGCTAAGACTAACCAGAATGCTTTCCAGCGCAGTGGATCTGCACGACTTATTCGCTCATCATCAGTAGCAGGTAAGGAGAGAATTTGATAGTGTGTGTCTGTATCCATTTACATTCTACCATTGCTGTGTTGTCTAAAGAATAATGGGATCAGTCTGCACTGATGTGTATTATTTCAGTCATTGCACTTTTCTACTTGCCATTAGTTCAGTTATAATCAAAAACCTGCAGTCAAGAGTAATCTTGCTGTATTGCAGAGGTGTTGCAAATAGCAAAATTGCTAGTATTTTTCCTATGTTTTTCTTATTTTTCGCTTAAAGTTAACATGAAATGGAAGTTGCAATAGTCTTTTCTTCCCTGTTGTGACGTATATCTGAGTGGGTCCATCAGGAATTGATTGGATGGTTGTGGTTTGCTATTGCTGTGATGTAATGTAAGTGACAGGTTGTCCCGCCCTCATGCCAGTAAACATGTCAGGGAAGAGATGTTGCTTCAAGAGGGAGGGAAAGTTATTTTGATTATATATTAGGAGGGCACATGAATTAAATAAAAAATTGATTTAATGGTGACGTTAAATAGTTTTTCTCCACCTCTGATGTAGACTTCCCCCCTCACCTTAAGAAGACTTAAGCACTGGTATTGCAAAGGTGACATTTGTGGGGTTTTTTTCTTTCTTTCTTTTCTCTTTGTCAACTATAAGCAAGCAATTTGTAGGCTGCCATCTCAAAAGCCGCTTTTCCACCATCAGGCCAAACCGTTCTCTTTGCTTCCCTGTTCCGTTCCGTTCCGTGCCGTGCCGATCCAGCCCAGGCGGTACGGATATGGTTGGCAGTTTGCAAATGTGGACATCACAGGTCTGTTCACTAATACTGCTTGGGTCAAAAGTAGTTTAGCTTAAACTGAACAGTCGGGTTCCTGAAGTAAAAACTTCTTTCATTTTCTCCATAGGGAAATTGATTTTTAACGATAACTTATAAACCTTTAAAGACAGCCTTACTGCGAGCTATGAGGTTGTTAATTGATTAGAATTTGCTTCTGTTGAAGCCGTCATTATTTGAACTTAGTTTTAAAATAATCATGTTTAATAGCGGAATTCGTGGAGAAAACTACATTACCCATGATGCTGTACAGAAAATTCCACCAATCAGAGAGTCAAAACAAATGCCAAAAGATCTCTTTAGCCCCGCCCACTCCCATGAAGCACTGCGAGTTACATAATCGATCTCACTACACTCTCAAAATATTTCAGTATTTCTATATATATATATATATTGCAATAAACGTAAAATATATAGAAATATATATAATCAACATTTTGAAATGTGTAGGTTTATATTTCTCCATCGTTTTTAATTCGGTTATGTTGTTGCAATGCTTCATGGGATTGAAGTTCTTTCCCTCACTAAACCCATTATGTACACAGACTTGTACCTTTGTATTCTGTCAGATTTTCAAATTTTTTGCTTCCAATCAAAGTTTGTAATGTTATGATTCATCTCTAGGCTGGTTGGCTTGGTTCATGGCTTATAACACTTAAACAAAGACTTTTTTGAAATCCCTGTGGGAGAAATGAATGGAAAACATAATTCCAGAACCAATGCCGCTGAAAAAGTGGGCAGACACAACATTACTTATCGCCATTTCAGGAATTGTCAGCTTTGTAGTGTGTATGTGGCCCTCTTGTATTTTGTAAGTAAGTTTAATTATGGGTTTAATTCACACATTGATTTTTCCTCTTTGTAACCCTGTGTGACTTACTGTGCAGTGTAGAACATAAATGCCATAGACATCCTCGGGCCAAAATTCCAGTCACATTCAAAACAATTTTACCCAACCAATGCACATTTCTTGGTATTTCTGGCCTTTACATCTTGTTACTTACAAACATCTTGACTTTAACAGAATTTTACCCACAAGCACCACCTCCACCCCTTTCCTAAATTACGTTGCTCTGGCCGTGCAGCTGTTGGCCTTTCGTGATGAATACGGAAGCACAATAGTGTCAGAACACAGCCGTTCATGTGCTGCTTGACGTCTCTCTATTCAACAGTGTCACTCATCAGTATTCCGAAGCGCTTGTTTCTCTCTCACTCTCTCACTCTCTTTCTCTCTATTTCTTTTTCTTTATCCAACAAAGGCATCCATTCAGGAAGCCTGCTGCTTGGAAGATACATAAACGTTAAATAGATGTCTGAGAGAAGGCACCCAAAAAAAGGGAGAGAAGAGGAATTAAAAGAAAGATGGCATGAGGCAAGATTAGGGACTAATATGGACTTTATGCCTATGAAATATGAAAAATGAAATATGCCTAGAAATAATTCTAAGAGAATCTAGGCTTTCAGCGATCAAGTAAATTCAATAAAATGAATTAAAGGAATAGTTCACCAAAAACAAAAAAAAATATATATATATATATATTTAGAGAAATACATAGGACCAACATAGGACTTTCATTGTGAAATTCTATTAAAGTCATTTAGGCATCCTTAAAACAAGCTGAATATATCATGAATTAGTAATTAAGTATATCTTACATTCTTACCTCTTTGGTGTTTTTTATTTTCTTTGTTTTAAGCAAAAAACAGACCAAATTTTGTTACATTTAAAACAGAATTAAGAATTAAGTGAGTTTTTGCTTAAAATAAGCAAAATAATCTGCCAATGGGGTAAGCAAAATAATCTTGTTTTCTGTTTGAATTAAGATTATTTTGCTTACCCCATTGGCAGAATATTTTGCTTATTTTAAGCAAAAACTCACTTAATTTTGAGTTTTTTTCCCCCAAAACAAGACAATAATTTTTGCTTGCCTAGTAAATGCTTCTTGTTTTAAGAATTTTTAGATGTTTGGACTAGAAACAAGACAAAAATACAAAGTAAGAAAAGCATTTTTTGCAGTGTAATATTCAACTGCATCATCTTCCATCCTCATACCCATACTGTAGCCAAGAGAGAGGGAGTGAGAGAACCACATTATTCATAAACCGCCTACTCCCCGCTCTGTACTCACTCCCTCCCCTTCCCTCTTACATTGCCTCTCTCCCTCCATCCCCCCTTCTGAGTGCACGAGTGTGTGTGTCGAACTACAGAGAGCTTGGCTTTGTGTGTGTGTGTGTGTGTGTGTGTGTGTGTGTGTGTGTGTGTGTGTGTGTGTGCATGTGCAACACACATAAAGGATTAGCGTGTGCACGTTTGCGCGAAAGAGAGAGAGAGGAGCAGAATATATGAGACACTGGCTGGTTCAGCATCCAAGAGGATACCGCTGAACAGAGCGGCCGTTCCCACAAGTGCTGCGCGTCATTCCCAATCTAATCTTCATCGTGACGATGTTTCTGTAGGGGTGTCATTCTTTATTATTCTTGATTTTTTGGGCGATTTTGTGATTTTTAAAAATAGCTAAATTGCTTTTTTTTCTCTGTTTTTCCTTCTTTTTCACTTAAATTGTTAATTTGACTTTCCCCCTCACCTTAAGAAGACTTTTGCACTGGAATGTGACAAATTCCAAATTTTTTTCTTTAGTGAACATTTAGTTTTTATTATTTATTTTCTTCTTCTTTTTATTCATTTTATTCAGCCAAGAAATTTCTTGATTTTTTTTCCTGTATTTTTGTGGAGGATTTACTCTCCTCCAGTTGGACGTCGAAGGTCATGTTATGGTCTCCGAGACTTTCGCTATCAAACTTCCACGTGAAGCTCACGGCTAAGGGACTATTCCGCAATCTCCAGCTACTGCCGGGATGCAAAAAGACCGCGGTGGTCTTCCATGCAGGTTGGAGAACGTCTCTTCTCCCTTCCTCCATCGCTCAATCTCTCCCATCATCTCTCTCTCACCATACGCCCCTTCCCCCTCCCATATTTCTCCTTTTAACACCCGTCTCTCCATAGTTACCGTTGTTCCATCCGTGCTTTGAGGAGCGTGTGGCAGCCTTCACCATTGTTTCTTTTTACAGAAGATGCTTACAAAGAATCGTGTGTGTTTGTGTGTGTAATGTAGTGAAAGGCCCGGTCGCGTGATCTTTAGTGGAGTGATGCCTGTGCCAGAGTGCACCATGTGCAGTGCCACAAATAGAAACTGCTTGCTGTGTTTTAATCCGTTTATCTTTGCTATGCCTGCATTCTGATATTCATACGCAAACAGCATATTTACGTAAACAAGGGGAACAGTATTGATTTTTGTGCTGAAAGTATATAAAGCACAGATTAATGCGATAGTGTATGTGTGTGTATCAAGACAGTAAGGGCTGAGCTGATTGCTATGTGTGTTTCTGTTTTTTCAGATACAGATTTAGGGTATAATAACTGAATTTCACCTCGCCCTCCCAGAAAATTTCCACCGCCGTCCTTCTTTCTGTGTCAAAAGAAATTTAGTTTAGGGTTCATGTAAGGATGCTCTCTCCCTGTCCGTCTGTCTGTCTGTCTCTCTCTCGCTCTTTCTTTCTGTCTCTCTCTCTCTCTCTCTCTCTCTCTCTCTCTCTCTCTCTCTGTGAACATGTTGGAGAATTTTAGTCATAGAGGTTAATATTGAAAGTAGGAATTTCTCAAAGTTGAATTCACAGTTTTCCTGCTGAGGTCTGTCTTTTTGATTATCTCAACACTTAAAGGGATAGGTCACCCAAAAATGAAAATTTTATCATCATTTACTCACCCTCATGTTGTTCCAAACCTGTATGAGTTTCTTTCTTCTGTTGCATGCAAAAGAAGATATTTTAAAGAATGTTGGTAACCAGACAGTTGAATGGAAGTCAATGAGTGCCGTCAACTGTCTGGTTACCAACATTCTTAAACATATCTTCTTTTTCATTTTTGGGTGAACTATCCCTTTAAGAGTACTGACCTAATAAATAATTTTTTGTTCATCAAGTCTTGATCATCTCTTTGAAAAGGTTTTAGCAACTGTTGCTTTATAAGCTCTAGTCTAATAATACATAACCTTCAGTGCTCTTATAATTTTGAAAAAGTGTGGTTAAATCTCATGACAAGAATGTCAAATTTTATATGAAAACCTAATGAAGGAACTATATATACTGTGTGTGTGTGTGTGTGTGTGTGTGTGTGTATATATCTATATCTATATATATATCTATATATATGATAAATTCTCAATAGATTAATTAATTTCTGTGGAAAGTGAGTGTAACTGTCATTCAGATAATTGTACAATGCAATGTGACCCCAATATGTTCACAATATTTATCTCTCTTCCACACAAGTGGTATATGTATAGCAGTCTACAGGCTTCACCCTAATGGAAGACAGTGGAAAATTCCAGAATATTTTTGAACATATATACTCAGAGTGCAGAATCTCCTCATGGTTGTCTCCATAGAAACTAGCATGCTGGATCATGCAGTGCTGTTATTAACAGACCTGTTATATGTGACCTGAACTGCTCTGAGTGAGCAGGAGAGAGAACAGTTTGCACATGCCGAACGCTTCTGTACACAGTGCACGTGATATCGCTTCAAATGATTCTTTATCTGAGAACACAGCCTCTCTAATCAGACCAAATGCTTTACAAACCCAGATTTTAGGGATGTAATGTTGTGTGAGTGTATGTGTGTGTGTTTGTGTGTGCCAAATGCATGGGAACACAGTGTTCTCAAAGTGGGCCACCAGACTCGAACATTCATTACAGCCTCTTTTTAATCTATTTATTCATCTGGATTTGATGGCATGCTTTGGACTTGTAGTTTTCATCCCTTATCATGCGATTTAATCTAAACACTACCACTGGCCTCATTCTTGTAATTCCAATCCAGATTATTTCCCTGGACCCACCCTCATTCTGTACAGTACATATCTCAATAGCATTCTTGTGTGTGCGGGAAGGAACTGCATCTGTGAAGTAAATGGCTATAGATTTTTTTTAAATATATGGTGCCTAGAAGAATTCACAAAAGAATGCAAAATAATTCACTTACAATTTTTGCCTGCAAGTGAAAAAAATATCCCTTAGATTTATAGGTAGTTAAGCAGAGACCATATATCCATATATCGGGACTAGAATATAGAGATTTGGAGGTGGGTGCTTCTGACTTCATGTGGCAATAAGCAACCACCTAGCAACACCCTATAGCAAACACCCATAAAACCTTAGCAATGGCATAGTAATGCACTATAACCACTCACAACACTTTAGCAATCCATGACACACTGTTATCATGTCGGGGAGTTTTGGCGGGAAAACAGGAAATCCCAAACCCTTAATATCCAAAGAGATCCACAGAAAATCCAAATGAATGCATGTTTGTGTGTGTGTAATCACACTTATCCTCTTCAGATATTCCCTTTGACTTTCCAGTGAGCCATACCCCTTGCTTACCCCAATTCTAATCTTAAATAATGTATAAATAATCAAACTCATTTTGAATGAGGTTGTGATTATGGTGGTATGTCATTCTACCACAGGCCCTGGATGTCGCTCTCTCTGTCCAGCAGACTGGCCACTTTCTGTCTGTCTTTCCAGCCATGCTTAGATAGGTAATCTCACCAAACTTTCACAACAGATCTGATTTAGTCAACTTCCAGTCTTTTAGACTGGAAAATTGGTGGTCAAAAGCTACTTAATCAGTTGTTTAGTGCTAGCATAGTATATGGTCAAATGTTGCCATGAGGTTACATTAACTGTTCTTTTTTTCTAGTCAAAATCATTATTTAATATGACTCAATGAACCAACAAAATTAATTCACTATGTTTAGCATGTACCATTTTAATTCCATGTTTTTGGACATGGTCCAACAAATACATGGTATTCTATGACATACCTTGGAGGACCATGTAAATACCATGGCATTTGGTAATCATATATCAAAGTACCATGGTATTTCTACCTGATACCATAACTGTACCATGTTACATCCCACGGTACTTTTTTACAGCATTTTTAGGAGAGATATTTTAGGCTGAATAACATAAAAAATTAATTAGACCTGAATTAACCTGAATTAATAAAAGAACAATTTGCTTACTTTTTTTTTTATAAATAAATACTTTTATTCAGCAAGGATGCATTAAATTCCAAAGTGGCAGTAAATACTTTTACTTTATTACAAAAAAATCTGTTCTTTTCAATGCTGTTCTTTAGAACTGTCTGTTCATCAAAGACTCTTAAAAAAAAAAACAAATACAATTTCCACAAAAATATTAAGCAGCACAATTGTTTTCAACATTGATAATACGAAATGTTTCTTGAGCAGCATCATATTAGCATTATCATATTAGAATGATTTCTGAAGGATCATGTGATACTGAAGACTGGAGAAATGGCAGCTGAAAAATCAGCTTTGCCATCACAAGAATAAATTACATATTAAAAAAGAAAAGAGTTGTTTAAATATTTTTTAATGAAATAAATACCGCCTTGGTGAACATAAGAGACTTTAACATGAAAAAAATAAGAGACAATTTTACGAAAGAAAAATTAGACGAAAATAAAAAATCTCACGGCCTCAAATTTTTGAACATTAGTGTATGTTTAGCTGTATCATTTTCTCTAGATATGACTGTCACATTTTTATTGAGAAGATGTGCTGTAATGTGTTTGAATGTGTCTCTTCTTGAATGTGTGGCACTGCTTCTGTATAAGCGAGATAATTCTTTCCATTAAGCAAAATGCTGAAACGTTTATTCAGGCTTTCCTTCAGAACGGGTGCATAATTTCCTCATCTGCCTTCCAGTAATTATGTGGAAAAGTGGAAGCCTTTTTTTTTCTGTGGAAGGCTTGCGGTTTGCTGGTTGTATGTGTGTGTGCGTGTGCGTGTGTGTGTGTGTGTGTGTGTGTGTGTTGAATAATCTTGCAGTGTAATGAAAAGAGGATTGCTAGAAACAACAACATCAAAGGAGCACCACTCTGTCTGTTAGCATAACCATGAGCATATCCGACCTGGGTGTGGACACGCTTGACGGAGCATGTGTTTGGACGCCTGTGGTAAAGTCCTACTCAGTGTGTATGTGTGTGGTAGCTAGTTACGGTCTGTCTCCAGTGGAGTGTTTGGGGGACAGCAATCACAGCGTGTCTCCTATCACAGTAGACCATCGTAAACGCTTATTATGAGGCCTAGACTGCACACTGATTACACGGTACTAATGGACTTATCCTGTTCACACAAACACGCACATTTGCAAAGAGAGACTCTAATTGTATGTGCACTAGCCCCAATTTCACACGGAGTAGTGATGCTATTTTTGAGTTGCTTTGTGATCTAATAAAAATTTCATTGTACACCTAAGTTTAACTTTTAAATATAATATTTAACCCAATTCAACGCACTTTTAGTAAACAAATCAATCAAATACTCATAGTAAATAATCAAGATGCAGCCAATGGACCTTTCCATGGACCTTCACATTTGTAGGGTTTCTCAGAAGAATCCACAATAGCGTTTTTATGTTTTTGTGTAATTCCCTCACACAAACACAGCAGCATCTTTAACTCGTTTTCCAAAAATTTTATTTCCTATCTGGTTTTCATATCATTATAAGGACATTCCATAAGTGTAATGGTTTTTATACTGCACTAATGACATTTTCTAGCTCCTAACCCTAAACCCACTCATCACAGAAAACTTTCTGCATTTTACATTTTTAAAAAACATCATTTAGTATGATTTAGTATGATAGTATGATAAGCTGTTTTCCTCCTTAGGAATATATATATATATATATATATATATGTGTGTGTGTGTGTGTGTGTGTGTGTGTGTGTGTGTGTGTGTGTGTGTGTGTGTGTGTGTGACCCTGGACCACAAAACCAGTCATAAAGGGTCAATTTTTTGCACAAAGAGATACAAGTATTTTGAAAATCTGGAATGTGAGGGTGCAAAAAAATCTAAATATTGAGAAAATCACCTTTAAAGTTGTCCAAATGAAGTCCTTAGCAATGCATATTACTACTAATAATATTTACGGTAAGAAATTTACAAAATATCTTTACTTAATATCCTAATGATTTTTGGCATAAAAGAAAAAAACGATAATTTTGACCCATACAATGTATTGTTGGCTATTGCCACAAATATTCCTGTGTGACTTATGACTGGTTTTGTGGTCCAGGGTCACATATATATATATCTGTACTATGATGACATATAAATGTGACAATCATGATGACATATCATAGTGTATATCACAGTTACCATCTGATACCTCAGTACTGCCACTGTACAGATTTGTTAGTTGTTTTGAGGACAAAATGTATCTCTGTGCCACAATGATGTCTGTAGTAGCGGAGTATCTGAGGTCAGCAGTGATGTGATCAGAGCTGATGACACAGTCCTTTGGGGTCGCAGATTGTGCAGATGTGGTCATGTGACCACAGGCAAGGGCACTGTTTAACATGATGTCACTGGGTTACAGTTATTTAAGGACATTACAGTTACCTCAAAGCGCATATCCCCTCACATCACATTGAGCCAGAAAAGGACTGCAGCAATCTCGGTATTTCAAGCCTGCGTTTAAATAATGTAACAGTGATCTCTGCATTATACATCACATTTGGGTTTGGACTGTCAGATTTAGAAAGAAATTTGTTTTACTGTGTATAAAAAAAGAACGATAGTAAGCATTTTGATGATAGTTGAAAATAAAGAAAGACTAGACATTTTTTCATTTAATACTGAAACTGCCTACTGAGAGTTTTAATTATTTGATGCGCACAGCAAAGAAGATCAAAGACTAATATGAATTGTGTGTCTGTGTAATTACTACAGGCAGTTGATATATTACTATATTGACACTGAGTAAACAGTCGCTTTATTAAGAGTGATAAATCATTTGTTGATGATTTGTCATGTGGCAAAATGCACATAAAAGAAGCTATGTGATCAGAATCTGAGGGTCAACTAAAGTCTGAGTATCTGCCAGCAGGGGGCATCCGAGAGTCTGTGATTCATGGAAGGTAGTTTAAATGGATAGTTCACTCAAAGATGAGAATTATGTCATCATTAACTCACCCCCATGTCATTCCAAACATATTTGGCCTTTTTTTGTTATTCCATAAAACACAAAAAGAGAAGTTTAGCAGAATGTTGATGCTGCTATTTTCTGCTAGTATTTTTTGGGGGATGGGGGTTGTAAAATCTCCATAAAACATCATAAGAGTAAAGCTCTTACGGCTATATTCAGCTATATTCAATACTGAGCTATATAAGTGTTCTGAAGCCATGCAACAGCTTTGTATGAGAAAGAAGAGGTAACACTTTAATCTACTAAATACAGACAAATTCATTTATAAAGAAAAACAACAAATTAAAAAAATATATAATCACAATCTTTGACAAAAATACTACTATAAACTAGAAAAATCATGAAAAATCTAAACATTTAGTGGGGAAAAAAAACATTTAGTGGGGAACAAATAAAAGTGAATAAGTGTAGCACTAAATCTGGTAAAATGCTACACGTTGTAAAATACATTCATGAAAAACAAGTAAATATATTTATAGAAGGGCCTATATACTAAGAAATTAAAAGACATTTATTTTAAATGTATAGTGCAGCTTTTTAATGAGGCAGCAACATATTATAGATAGGGCAGAACAAGAAAGGCTATTAATAATCTTTCATTGCGCAAAAGTATTATAATACGAAAGGCTCCAATACAGAGCGGCACAAAGCGCGTATGCGCATCCCGTGCGCAGGATGATGCACTTGAAGCAACATGGAGTCACTGCGCGCAGCGCTCTGTCCGCATTGAAAAGTTCAAAACACAAAGGGAAGATATATCGATGCGTAATGTATCTATGCAATATTTTATTGAGCCTTTTCTTTTAACAGTTTAAAATTTCAGTTACCGTGCGTGTGAAGAACAATACAATCTCTGGTCCAGTGTTGTGATCTAACAGACACCCGGTAGAAATTAACACGATTAAGAAGCAACAATAAACTCCAGCCAAATAAAGTCATTTTATGCGAAACCATAGAGCGGTATCTACAGATTAAGCATAATAACAGGAACTTTGAATCATCTAGGAGAGTTTCATCGTGTTGACTGTCGTAACCGAACGCGACACGCAGTTTGAAAGCTGAATGGAGAATGACTGACAGCCGCAGCGGAGGGAAGCATTTACGTGAACTTGAATTTAATGACTTAAATAATTTCATCTATACCTCACATTAAACTTTGTAATGGCTTCAGAACACTTAATATAGTGCACAAAGTGTTGATGATGCTTTATAATGTTTTTGTGCCTTTTGTGGGGCACTGGGGCTTAACAATAACACAGAATATTATACGCACAGTATCGGATTTGGATCGGTCCTGTCTGACCCTAACCTAACAGTAACACTCTACTACAGTCTACTAATACTCTAATGAGAGTTAGTTGACATGTAGTTGCAAAGTTACTTATAGTTAGTAGTAAGTGGACCATCGAAATAGAGTGTAACCAAAGAAAGAAACTGTTCTTTTAAGGCCGGCTGTCAAATCATTCCACTAGGAAATGAGAGTAATATTCAATTTGTAGCTTTCACCGCTTCCATGTGTTTCTTGTGGTTACTTGGCAGATTTATGTGTGGAATATTTTAACGTTGCTGTGTAAATATAGATTATATTTAAACAAGGACTAAATTACCATCTAAATTACTGTTCTTGTTAAATGTCATACCTACAGTAGTCCTGGGAGTTTGAGAGAAGAATACCAAAAATTATGGACACATATATCCAGCCTTCATCTGCTTAATCCTCATGTTAAAGGTGCACTGTGTACATTTTAGCAGCATCTAGCGGTGAGGTCTAGCGCCCACCACTCTCCCCTCACTTTTGAAGCACATAGAGAAGCTACGGAGGCCGACACAGGACAAAGATGTCGTCGTCTGAGACAGCAGAGAGTGACTAGCGCTCTGTAAAGCAGTTTGTCCGTTTAGGGCTACTGTAGAAACATGGCGGTGCAAAATGGTGACTTCACTTTAAGAGGGACCCGCGGTGTATGTAGTTAGAAATGCCTCATTCTAAGGTAAAAAAAAAACATAACAGTTCTTTATGTAAGGTCTTTATACACCACTGAAAACATAGTTATGTATATTATATTGCATTTCTGTCAATAGATCCTCATAAATACTACACACTGCACCTTTAAGCTTTATAAATCCAATTGGTAATTGACATGTGAAGCAATAGCAGCATCACATCAACGCCCGTAAAAAATTTTTTTCTAATTTGTGTACAATTATTATACATTTTATGACCGAATGTACATTAGGAGACTACATGGAATATTTTAATATACATTTTTATATAATATAATTTGTCACACTGCTTGGCTATTTAATTAAAATGAAAAATCTATAAGGTAACTAATAATACAGTCAGATATACACTTTTGTACTTTTTGTCTTTTGTATAATTGAAAGTATTTGGGAAGGTGAATAACTAAAGGGGGGAAGATTTTTTGCAATTAATTATGATTTTATAACCTTGTAAAGAATTTACTTGGGGGTGAAGTATGAAATAATTTTATCTTGATGGTAGATATATGGATTTCCATTTCACTAATATACATCTTTTAACCAGCAGTCCCAGCAATCAGGATAAATAAATACTTTTTTCTACATTTTAGATGTACTCATTGTAAATTCTAATTGTATTATTTCTCAGTATGCAGTTTGAATATATGGTTATAAACTTTTGATGGTTGGTGTAGATGGTATATTGATTGTTTTCTGAATGAGAAATCTGTGAGTCAGTATTCTTCACAGATTATGGAATGGGAAACCTTACTTTGACTTCAGTTAGCCTGTAGAAGAGGGGACCAAAATGCACTCTCAACACACACACACACACACACAGAGAGAGAGAGAAAGAGAGAGAGAGAGATCTCTTTCTTTCTAATGCACTCTTAATGTGCTCTCTGGACCTTAGTGCATTATCATTAAGATTCAATCCCAGCATGCACTAGGGCTTTTTTTTTCAGGATCAACTCAAGAAAGGGCGTATGATGTTTGTGTGACTGAGTTTGTTGCTTAAAGCTTTTGTTGCAGAGCTTTTCTACTAGTCATGTTTATTTCTTTCTTATGATATAATTTAAGTATCTTAATGTTCTTCTAGTGTGTGGATGTGTATGCGTTTTCTTTTTCTTGAAAATTTTTTTTTGATTTGAATCGATGAGTATATGTGATTCTGGACTGTGAAATCATGCTGAATATAATTACCGCACTGAACACGCGCTCTTTTACAGTGGACAAGAGCTCCAAAGGGCCAAAAGCTGCTGGGCCAACAGCTGGACGGACACAGCAGCACAGTCCAGCAAGTCAAGGAGGACCGACGGAGGAAGAGGAAGAGAGAGATCTTCGTCTTCAAAATGAGAAGAAGAGTCAATGCATCCTGCACCTCCGTAAACTCATCGTCAACGGCAATCGGCGCCTGGAGGCTCTCGCCTTGGTCGTGCAGCAAATCTTCAGCGAGGTTGGAGAGCTTTACTGTTTAATATTTTCTCTCTTTCTTTCTATCTATATATTCCTCTATGCAGGTTTTCTCCCCATTCATTTTCTATTTTACTTCCTTGCAGTGATTATTGCACATTAGTGGTCTGTTGACTTGTAGATGGTCTACGTGCAGAGAGCTGCCTAAAATGGGGTTTTATATGGGACTGTGTGATAAAGCATTAATTTTAGGTCATTTAAGTCTTCTTTAGACTTTCTAAATCTTCTTTGGTAGTACTGTAAGTTGTGACTAGTTGTGTTTGAGAATGAGATTTGGCATATTCAAATAAAATATATTTTATTTCATCATCAGTAAAGATATCTGAAAATAAATTAAACGGATATCAAAAATGTGAATGCACTTTCCATTTAACTTAGATTTAACTTACATTAAACTATCAGCACATTTTCGGATAGCTAAATTATAATGTTGACGAGTTGAAATTTCAGTATGTGTGTCGAATCAAATTAAGATACACTATGCTTTTTGGGGTTGGTAAGATTTTTGTAATGTTTTTTTCATTTTATTTATTTATTTTTTAAAAGTCTTGTATGCTCTCTAAGGCTGCATTTACTTGATGGAAAATACAGTAAAAACAGTGATAGTGTAAAATACTACTACAATTCAAAATAACTGTTTTCAATTTTAATAAATAAAAAAAAAAGTCATTTACCTGTGTAAATTTAATTTTCAGCATCATTACTCCAGACTTTTCTTATTGTTATCAATGTTGAAAACAGTTGTATTTTTGTGGCTGACCCCAAACTTTTGAACCATGGTGAATGTGAAACATCATTATATGATGATTATTCAAATGATCTTCTTCATCTTTTCTATTAGTCTGATTATAATTGCAGATATCTAATTTTTTTATTTCATCCTTTCAAACTCTAATTGGGTCAGTTGCAATTATAAACATCTGAAATGTAATTATGGATAATCACATGCTACAAGGGCTTGTCATAGTGTATGTTCCTGCTTGTTTTGTCTAGAAAACAGAAGTAGGAAATGTTTTATATGGTGGTACCATTAACCAGCTTTTCCAGGTGTGTTGGAATTAAGAGGGCTGCAGGGGGATGTTCTCTCACATTCACTCTAGATGTCATGCATGATTTGGGTTAGTCAATAAGCCAAGTTGGACCTGAGCCTATCATGTGATCTGTTTGCAACCCACCGAAAACACAGGTTCCTCTATTCATTCATGCTCATCACCATCAGACCCACACATGGGCCTCTTTAGCTAGATGTAGCACTTGTGCATTGATCTTCCTCCTTTAAATTAGGTCTTACCCTCAGCCATTTTTCTTTAAATGGAATGTGGCTACAGTGTAGCTTTGATAGCGACTTCAACCAGCACAATAGAAGCCACACAAGCTGAAGAGGAAACAGTCAGTCTTATTGGGGTCTCTTTGACTACATGTCAGCCATCAAACTCTAAGTATAGGGCCTGGCATGATTAAATATCTGGGAGTGTCTGTAAAAGCCCTTTATTTTGTGATTGGCTGTATCCTGGATACAAACCTGTCACGGTGCTAAATCTCCATTTGCTTTCTTTCGGTTTGCAAATATTTGCAGATCAAAAGAGGTTGTCAATCACTAGGTGTTACTAAGTATTTAAGGGTTCTCGTTGGTCTGAATACATCATATAGCCATGAGGTAAACACTCTGTGAATCAATAGCAGGATAGTACTAGAGTTGAAAAGATCAGAATCATTCTCTATGGGTGTCTCAAAAATTATCATTAAAACTGAAATTACAACTAACCAGTAATTCAGTCATTTTTTAAATGTTAAGCCTCAGGTATTTAGCTTGCCAAACCAGTAAAACGTAATAATGAATCACCAGCATTGACACGTCTTTGCCACACTGCTAATGATTCATTGAATGCCTTTTTAACGTTTTTAACATCTTAGTAGGGAGTTTCTCAGATGTTTGTGACCTTTTTTTTGAGGAAGGTTAGGATGGTGAAAGCTACAGTTAGTCTTGAATATATCCAATTGTATAATCAGCTTTGATCACTCTGAAACTTCTGTGGTAAACTGAGAAGAAAAGTGTGAGATTGAAGTTTGATTCTGTTTGTTTGATTGGGGTGTAGTAACGCCCTACTGTTTTGCATTTTGGTTTTTTTGACAGAGTAGGAATGAGCGTAATCCCGCCCTCATGGGCCCTGAGGCATAACCGCTGGCAATAAAATCATCTAGACGTACAATGCTGTATCGAATCAATACTGCACTCTCTGCATGGCTGGCAGAATTTTTTATTTTATTTTGAATTTTAGTTGCGTTCAACTGAGGCCGGAGAGATCAAAGTGAGCAAGCATATAACATCCACTCAAAAGGACCTAATATTCAACAAGAATTTTTTTATCCAATTTTATCAATCTACAACTGATTGGATCATGAAAAGTGCAAACTCTTCACAAAAGGACTGGTGCAGATAAGGGCTGGAGAAATAAGGCCTGCTGATGGCAGCCAAAAAAGGTTTCAGAGGTGGAGCAACTTATAATTATTTTGTTGAAAGATTATGACAACTTTTTTCTTTAAAAATGTGCACAAATAAATCATGCACAAGGCCAGAAACATGTATTAAGAAAGTGAATAGGGTCGAAGAAAGTGAATTTTGATTTTGTGTTGACTTTAAACTTACTCTAATCTGCCTGAACCCATCTATAGGTAAACACTTTTAGCTAGGTTTAAAGTAGGGGACTTATGTAGGCTTATGTGTGCTAATGTTAGTGTAACTATGTTAATAGGTTACTCAATGTGCACCCCACACCCAGTCTAGTAATCTTGACCCCAGGCGTACAATTACACCCAGAACCCACAACTTCTTTCTTTATTTCTTAAGTCAGTCCTTTTCCATTTTTTTATCTCATTCCTCAGCGCTCTATATATAATGCAAATGTGTTATCTTATCTCCTTATCTCTCAGTAATAGCAAGTTCTTCTTATCCAAACAGGTTAAAAAAACATCAAGGATACTTCACAAATGTTACACTTCAACTCCAGAAACCCCACATACACTCACATACTGTTTAGGAAACACACAAATCTTTCACTTTCTTTCCACTCATGAAAAAAAAGAGACTTTACTTTAGGAAAAGTTGACAGTTTTAGCACTTGTGTCACCCACAGTGATTGATAGTGAGCACAGAGGAGGTGAGATGTTGCTGTGAGGAATGCACCAGCTGCTACTGAGCCCCAGGGGGGCGGGACTTGGGGAAGGGGCGTGGTATATTTTCCCACCTCACAGCTGTTTGGCTGATAACAGTAGAGCAATGTTCCTCTGTACCCGCCCATCCCTTTTACACCATACCGTATTTCATGGAATATAGTTACATGTCATTTTTAGGCAGTTTTTAGTGGAAAATGTCACTCTGGACATTCAATTAAAACTAGTTTTATAAAATCATACTGAAAACATAAAAAAGCATTAAAGCACATGCTAATAGGTTATTTTCATGTGCTTGAACTGCCATCAACTATTGCATTTGGATTTGATTAAAATCTGATTTTGCAAGTTATTACTTATTACTGATCCTTCATATATTTTTTCTTCCCCCATTTATATTTGAACTGAACAGCTTTGCAGACCTGTAGCCTTCTGCCATGTAACAGTTCCCATGTTGACCATAATGTTATATAAACTCCAATGCACCAAGCGCAATCTCATTTATAGAACAGCCATGTTATGCAACTCTGATATCACCTTTTGGACTTACTTCTTTCCATGTAGCCTCGCAAAATGTGATTCATCTATTACTTTGCTCTCAGTATATCACTAAGGACCAATCAAATTGCTTGCCCATAAAAAACAAAAAAATGGTTTTCTTCATAACCACAGAACTGACTTTCCACCTACTCGCTCTTTCAACATTCATCTTTCCATTTTCTCTGATCTGAGTTTCCGCTCCCTCTCTCTTAGGAGGAATACGGGGGCAGGTCAGTGGAAGGGAGGGAATGGTTTTTAATGCAGCGTGCCTGGAGACTGATGCTGACAGACCAGTTTTTAGAGTAGAGAAGGAGGAAAGTAGTTGAAGATTGTTGGGTTTTTCGGGGAGAGGAGAGGGAAGTAGGAGAAGATGGGCTCCTCCGGGAGCAAACCTGGCCTGAAGAAACATCCTGGCTCCAAGAAGAATGAAAAGGTGTAGTCTACCTCTCCATTTTGAGTGGTTATTTTGTAACTATTGGTATTGGCAGATTTACTAGTTACTACTCTGTTTCTCAGTAACTTGTGTAGGCTTTTTTGATTCTTAACAGCAGAACCATTGTTAGGTGATTGATGATTCGTGATGGCATGAAATTGTGAGTTGTGTATCATGTGTTGTACATCTGTGATTAGGTTTGGAGTAATATCTTTTGTTTGTGGTTCAAATTCCAGTTTGTTATCAAATTATATTCAGCTTTCAAAACTGTATAGTGCATAATCATGTGTTTGCGTTTTCCCTGAGGTGTTAAGAGTCTGTAGAAAGTGTTCTTTGTGTGTTTTGTCCATACAGAGGTGTAAACTCCTGTCCTCTTATCTTAGGCCATGAACCCGAGTGTTTGGCTGCAGTGTGGATGCAAGATTTGTGTGTCATCATGTTCTGTTAAGTTTGACTATCACATGTTCAGCAGTCTTTGACAGTCTTTATCACAGAACAAACATAGTAATCTCTCCCAGGCCGTGTGATCTTCGGCTATGTAGAGGTTACTGTAACATTAACCGTCGCTTGGTCACAGACACACACATATGTCTTTCCTGAAACATTTAAATCAGCCTCACACTGACCCTTGATCATGCCTGCTGATAAGAAACTGATTGAGATGGTTCTTATGCAACAACAACAGCCCATTCTGCCAATACTGACAGTGTCTAGCTGAGAGCCACACGTAATGCATGATATCATTGCAAAGGCTTGGGGATTGTAGCATGTTTAAACATAGTCTAAGGGTGAGTGTTTATTCAGTGTGTAAAATGAATAATAAAATTTGTTGGCTCTTTAAAGCTAGCCTGGCTCCGCCCTCCTATGTACTTCCGCTCAATTTTCATTTTCCTTCAGTACGTCGTCTGGGTTTGCGGTATATTCGCTGTTTTTCTCCGGCCAAATTTTAACCGGTCCAATCAGCGAACAGAGGGAGTGTCTGAGAACAATGACGTTGATGTCGTGCGCTAGTTTGAGTTGTAGTTCAGTAATGATTCAGTAATATCCAGAAGTTAAAGCCGGAGCAAGAACAATCTTTGCTGAGTTTTGTTGGTGGCCATGATGTTGTTGCCCTCCTCCCCACGGGGTTTGGGAAAAGTTTGATTTTCCAGCTCGCTCCGTTAGTGGTGAAGGAGTTACCATGACAAGACATTCGCATGACATACGTCACGACCAGTACGTTAGCGATTGGTTATGGCAGATCCAGAGTGGCTCTGGGCAGATCCAATAGTTTTAAACTTCAACAGAGTACCCGCCTTCAAGGAAGTTAACGCTTGTCAATGGAGAGTGGCCAGACTCTCTGTACAAATGAAATGTACGAGAGTCTGGTAGGACCAGGCTACTTTAAAGCATCTGTGGGGTTGAATTGAAGCAAATTTCAATGAGTGACCTGCAGCTTTCAGTAGTGCAGTTGTTCTCAATTTTTGGACCACTGGTGGTCCGTGAAGGATTCCTAGTGGTTGTATTTAATGTTGCCTCTAAATAAATAAACGAATTATAATAGACAAAACTGTACCAACATTAAACGACTTAAGTTAATCAATGGATTAACTGATTAAGTTAGCATTAGTTTGTGATTTAAACTTTAATTTGTGTTTAACAAACAATTGGCTCATTCAAGTTCTACTGCTATAAGTACAGCAGTAGTTAATTTTAATCAAAAAAGAATTGGCAAAATTGAGGGTATTTGGTGGGACATCAGTGTTATTCTAATGTCATTTATATACTATTTATTATTTATTATATACTATTAGGGATGCACCGAAATGAAAATTCTGGGCCGAAACCGAAACCGGAAATTCTGGATACACTTGGCCGAAAACCGAAACAGAAAATTACTTTAAAATAATTATTTAATTATTGTTTTTTGTATAATTGTATTATTATTAGATGTTTTAATTAAATTCAATAATTTTACTGAATCTGAATTTAAAAAAATACAAGCCAATAAAATAAAATAACCACACTTTTATTTAAAGTAACACAATAATTAGACAGAAAATAGGCCTATATTCAAATAATATTAAATATCAATATATTATTCTTCATTCAGTTCTATGCAACAGAATCAGATTTAACAGATTTATTTTTTGACCAATTATCAAAATAATGTATAGTCCTAGAAAACTATTATTATCAGAGCATGTGAGCAGAGAGCGAGGAGCGGGTCAGTAAATGAGAGGGTAGCGTCATTTTACCCCAGCACGGCTATACCATACCATATTACAGCACAGTAGGGCTAGTGCAAACAGAAACAAGTCTAGAGAAATGTCATGTCTGCACGCGGCGCACACACGGAGCAGTCGTTCCGAAGCTGTGCATCTTCGGAGGCGGAGTTACAAAACATGCTGCAAGAGAGTGAAACCTGATCGCCGAACACGGATGGGCGGGGCGGCATATTTTCGGCTCATATTTTCGGCCTTTTTTGTCTTTCGGCCAAAAACCGAAAATGCCATTTTCGGCCGATAATTTTCGGCGGCCGAAATTTCGGTGCATCCCTATATACTATATTATTATAGTATTTATCAGTGATTTTTATATTCTGTTTTCATTTAAATTTTAGTTTGTTTTAGTAATTTTGTTGTGCTTTTGTTTTGTTTTTTTAATATTTATCTTTAATTTATTTTTTATTATAGTTTTAGACATTTTAGTACTGTAGTACTCATTTTAGTACTGTTTAAGTTTTTCATCTAATATTTATATTTTTATTTTATTTCAGCCGTATTTCAATTAACGAAAATAAGTTTTCATTGTTTTTTTAGGTCAGATCTGCCACATGAAAAAGTTTTAAGAAATATTGCAATGTGACAAGCTATACTTCTAAAAAATATTTAAAACAATTTATTTTCGTATTATACATTTTGTATTATACAAAAATTATGCCATTTTTATGACCTCATATTATTCATTAAACTACATGGAATATCCTTTCAAAAATTGTTTTTTAATTCATATAAATTATTTATTTATTCCATTGTATTTTATTGTTTATTTATTCTATATTTTTAAGTCTAAAATCTATGTCATACATGTTATTGTCAGCTATCCTTTTTTTATATTTGAATGACTGTTTTCTGGTTTTGTTTCTGTCATTTGTTACAGCGTGAGGTGGCAATCAAACAGAGGGAAGAACTTTCCGTCCAACTCAACACCCTGCAAGAGCAACTGGGTAAGCAACACATGTCCAGTCAAATACACAGAGGCTTGGTTTCTATGTCCGTTCTCAAAGCTCACAGAACGCAAGCTTTCATCTTGGTTAGATAGCTGTCATTTAGCAGGTGCTTTTATTCAAAGTGACTTGAAGAGCACTAATTGTAGGGAAAGTCTCTGTGAGAAACCTTGGGATAACTGCCTTGCTCAAGGGCACAATCCTGATAAAATAGGGCTGAGTGAGTGTCTAGTTTCGGGGTCACACCTACTTGAGATTGCAGAATTTAGTCTTGATATTGTGCTCTTTTTGGCTTAGCCCTGGCCCCTGGCATTGTGGCAGCAAGCGTCACTCAAATTTTCTTTAGAAAATGTAAAATTCATGTAATCTATGTTAATGTTATCATTAACGTTAATGTTATCATGTTATCATTATCATTAACATTTAACATGTGTATGAGGCTTTACTGCCTTGGAGTGATTAGCCAGTCATATATTTGTTGTTCGATGATGTTCATTCATTCCAGAGTGAGGCTGTTTCGTGTTTTATCCTGTTGTATGCTCTTCTGATGAGCGTAGTATTGATGAAACTGTATAGCTCAGTGTCTGGGAATTAGGAAACCGATATGATCAACCACACGGCAATTACACTTCACCTGTTTTATTACACCCTGTAGACATTTGGCAGCCTTTCATTATGTTTGGAGTCGGTGTATTTATTTGTATGTGTTAGCAACAAAATATGACTCCTCGATGCATTTGTACCTTGAACTCAAATACACACACATTCTTGGCAAGCCCGGACACACACATTTCTAATGCTGTAGAATGTTAAGGATGTGCTGCTTGTTATGTTTAATTAGTCTGGCCTTACGCACTGTCATGGCCTTTGGCTTCAGGACAAGTGTGAAGGATGTGTGTGGCGTTTGAGGAATGTTTCACTCACACTGGCTTCTGGATGCAAGTCTGAAGGTGCAGTTGGCCAAATGACACTCTGCTCCTAAAGTTCACTGCCCTTAACCTCACAGAATTCAAAGAAATATTTATCATGAGGCTTCAAAAACATATGCTAACACATGCATGCTAGACTTAAATGTCCACTGAAAATTTGAAGGGAATCTTAACTTCACTCCGCACTGTCCGTAGACCTTTTAAATTTACTGGTGGTTCAATCCTTTAGAATATAATTCTTATCCCAGTAGATTCTAGATTTCAATCTGGATTTTACTCAGTATTTAGGGAATTAAGTAGGCCTACACTATCATTCAAAAGTTTGGTATCGGTGAGATTAAAAAAAAAAAAGTATTTTTTTTTAAAAAGAAGTCTGCTCACCAAGTCTGCATTTATTTGATCAGTAATATTAGAAATATTATTACAATTTAAAATAAACTATCTATTTTGATATATTTTAAAATATTATTCCTGTGAAGGCAAAGCTGCATTTTCAGCATCATTACTCATCTTCAATGTCACATGATCCTTCAGAAATCATTCTAAAATTCTGATTTGGTGCTCCAGAAACATTTCTTTTTATGGTTGATGTTGTACACAATATTTTTGTGGAAAGCGTTTTTTTTTTTTTACGATGTAAAAGTCCTTACTGTCACTTTTTGACCAATTTAAATGTGCCCTTGCTGAATAAAAGTTTTTATTTTTTATTTTATTATAATTATAATAATAATAATAATAATAATAAATAATAAAATAAAATTGACAATTTAGAATTGAACCAGCTACACATACCTTCTAAATGTCATTTTTGGGGTAGTGGTTCAGTTACAAAACTTTCTAGATTAAATTCTTTCTCGATTTAAATTTGAGATTTTTAAATTTTAAATTTTGTTTTTCTCTCTTAGTAGAATCTAGAATAGAATTCCTACTCCTTACAGGAGTCTATTCTGGATTTCTATTCTGGTCTGTTCTAGATTCTACTGTCTCTTTAGAGAATGGAACCATCAGAACATTCTAGATTCAGTTAAACTTCATTTTGCAGTACAATAGCCAGTACAATCTAGAAATAGAATAGAATCTAGAATGTACTGATGGTTTCTAGAATCTGTTTCCAAATTTAGTGTCAAGACCAGAACCTTTAAAGGTAAGGACACACCAAACCAATGCCACAGAACTACCGCTGATGAAAGCCGACTGTGTTGTCGCCTCGCGCCGCCTTCGTCAGGGGAAAAAAACTGTGCTTGAGCACACGAGAGAACTACAGTCGACTGTCAACTAGCACACGCGTTCTGCGCGTGCGTGTAAAGGAGATAACTGTCTATTTAAGCAGATATATTCATCTATATTCATCATTCAAAAAGGGAAAGCGAAACTAAGACTGCAGGTATACAAACCATAAACAAAGCAGCGCTTGCTTACAGTTTTGAATATCAATCATGCTGATCACGTTCTTTATTCCACTCCGCTCATGTTATTATGAAAATATTCGCACAGTAGAATGCTCATGTAAGATGATGTAAAATTATAACAGCCTTCATCTGTGCCTTCATGACTTATTTGCTTGCTTTCATCACTTTTGCTCTTGTTCTTGTGCACTGACTCGTTTGCTAAACTGAATAGCCAATCAGAGTTCTCTCTCTCACCAGCGGCCCGACGCTGATTCTACATGTTGAATCGGCCAAAAAAAACCAGACGGCGTCCGACTAGGGCCAACGGTGCGGAACACACTAAAAAAACTAAGTCAGCCGACGCTCAAAAACGGCTCGACGTTGCCCGACGGCCGACCGTCGGCTTGGTGTGTCCCTGGCTTAACCTAGACCAATACCAAACTCCCCAAGGCCAAGATTTAGGCTGAGACCTGTTCAAAAAGTATTGTAGTGAACTGAAAGAGAAAAGGCAGGATTCATATCAATTAACCATAGTATGTAGGAAATAAACTGGAGACCCAGATCCAGACCAAGCCACCGAGCAATAAGACCAAGGCCAGGTTTATGTAGTCTTGAGAGTTCTGATAATCAAGACTCGTCATCTTCCTAACATGCTCCTCTCCTTCACTCATTCCCCAGGTAACTCTGTCTCATGCTGTGAACAGTTGGAGAAAGAAAAGGAGGAGGTGCGTGTGACTTTGGAGGCATTGTTTCAGAAACTACAGGAGCAGCATCAGACAGAACTACAGCAGTTGGAGGAGAGACTGAAGGACTTCTACTCTGCAGAATGGGACAAGACCCACGAGGCCTATCAGAGGGAGGCGGATAAATGCAGGGTGCTCATGCAGCAGCAGGTAGGATCTTACCTGGGCTTGCCTCAGCTTACGTCACAAAGAAATCACAAGTGTTGTGTAATCATGTTTAACTATTCAAATCACACAGCTCTAATCACGCAATATCACGTGTGCGAGTGCTTTTTTTGAATGTGTGCACTCTTTTTATTTTGGCTTTACAAATTAATCATGGATGGCTGTGAATAAATGGTATCAGTAATTGAACATGTTAGCTTTTACATGATGCTGCATCCGCTCTGCAGTACCAACCGGCACAACATAAGCCAAAAAAGTGCACGTGTAATGTTTTCATTGTAAGATGATGATGAGTATGGTTTCAACTGACAGGTGGATGATGTGAGGAACAAACAAGAAGCTCTGAGGAACCAAC